>CM060923.1:557988706-558353706 GCA_030737875.1 Allium sativum
CGTTTACCATCTTTTCAAATCATACTGTGTCGGGTCATCGTATTCGAGTGTTTATAAACCCCTACCGATATAGTGGATCAAACTGATCGACCAGAATTCATAAACAACTCAACCAATAAATCTCCACAATATAAAACCATTTTTATATCAAATAACAAATACGCACTCATTTATACACTCAAATTCAATCTAGGGCATTTCTAACCCCATATTTACTGAGTCATGCCACAGAGCCAAGGTAATCACTTAACCTTTGCTCTGATACCACTATAACAACCCGGGTTTTCGCGATCATGAGTAACCGACATAAACTCAATGTTGACTATTCAAGCATCGGAAATACCGGATAGTCCATGAAAGAAATTAGAGGGTGAGAACAGATAAGATAGAAACTTAGAATAGAAGAAGAAAAAGAAGAAGAACATACAACATAAGAGTAAACACGAATCTCACAGAGGAACGAATAAATATATTTCATAACATAACTTTGAAATAAACTAGTATCTGTATACAATACCATTATTAGAGTATAACACTTACAACACAGCAGAAATAACAATCTATATAATCATGAAGCCTCCTGCTCCAAGCTCTCCAAGTATCTGTAACATCCCGACTACTTGACTGCCCGTACAAAATTGGGCACCCAAGAGTTTAGGGAAAACAAAACAAAATAAACTCTGGGTCAGTCATGTGACTGGTGTAAGTAAACTCCAATCATTTGTTTTAACTTTCAAAAATCTTTTTGAACCAAAGTATAATCGTAAGACCGATCCACACATAAACTCAGATGGATTTTACCTTACGATATCCCAAAATATTTTTCTAAAACGATACTTGTCTGATATTATAATAATGACTAGATCAAGTAAATAAAAATCTAGCAGAAACGCTTTCATATCATGTTCTACATATATAATATACAATCAAAACTGCGGGCTCTTATTTGGTAATTGATTTCCAACTATGACAAGATATGGAACCACCTTTCGATCAGTGTACTCTAGAAGCGATACACTAGAGTTCAAAAAGAACATCTTGTAACTCGACCATACATGACCAGCCGTTCATTTCGCTTGAATGTTCCGAAAATATTATCACCTTATGGTTGGTATACCAACATAACCATTCCCGGGAGATACAGAAGCGAAAGAAGTAACAAATACGAATATTCTCTAGATAGTGACAATATATCCTACTTGGGTGCGACCCACTTAGCCATGCTGCCTGCCCGATTTCTGTCATTTCCCAGTTGATGAGGCTTGAGGTCATAACGTATCTTTTAACAGATCACTCCTTCATTTACTTTGAATGCCACATCGTCATACCCATCAAATCACAAATCGATTTCCCCAAAAATACCACGGGTATAAGCTAAGAGAAACGAATTCCTCCACCACCAACGTAAATACGTTTGAAACGATCAACTTACGCGATCTACCAGATATACTCTGTCATACATTCATCCATTCAAGTTGTCTTGGGACTGGACAACCCGAAGGAATTATTATGTAAATCCATCTTAGGCAATTTCTACCTAGGATTTACTGAACAACCCTTGCATAACTCTGTCTTCAATTTTCTTCATCATATTTGATTCGCAACGTTAATTCCATACAGAGTGGTTTTCAGATAATATATTTGATCCCGGTCTCTCCGTATTGACAACGAAAATGGTCAAAATCATTGATAGTCGGTGATTTAATTATCAAAGAAAAACACGTGTGCAAACAACGATATTATTGCCAGATGGAAATTTTATTGATCAATCATCAATCATCATTTATCTCTTAAATCAATTTATCATTAATTTATTCATTTACCCATTTCCTATTTCCATATATTTATAGGAATTTTTATTTTCTAAATTTAGAAAATATACCTTATTAATATTGGAAAACATTTCCATTTTTATTCTCATCTCTATCTTGTCGCATGTATCAGTCTCTAACTGTAAATTAGTAAGAGAACAACCCCCTACGTATTAACCCCGAAGGCCGAAACCAACATCAGATTGATACCCAAAAAGCTATTCAACTCAACTAATTTCCATTCATTCCCTTTAAATTCCTAATTCAAACCCCAAATTCCTTTATGATATTTTATTTGCAAAATATTTACTCTAATCTAATCTTTCACATAAAATGTGAATAATATTTCTTTATATAATTCTATTTGTTTTCCAAATAATTTCTTTTATAATTCTATTTGTTTCCTATAAATATTTCCCTTTTTAACATCTTATTTATTTCATATAAATATTTCCCTTTTCACCATCCTATTTATTTCATATAAATATTTCCCTTTTCAATATTCACTTTGAAAATTTTCTTTTTACATTACAGTATTTCATGTGATATTTTAGATACCAATTAACCAGACTAATGTCATCATAATCAATCACAGATTATATATCACATCATATATCACAATATATGAAAACAAACAGTATTATAAATATTGAGGAATCCAGTTGGATCCCTCCAACCTGTTTACCTGCATCACAGATGTTAAACAATATAAATAACATCGATTTCATTTCAATATGAAATATTCTGATAAACATAATCAATATTTGATTAACAATTTATATATATATCGTTATCTATAATTTCAACCAATACATCAGTAATTTAACCAAACAATCAACACACAACAATCAATCATCATTTATCAATACTAGATTATATTTATAAAATGTAAACTATACAGAGTTAGTGAGATTTACTCACATTGGACGATCATCGTTAAATAACGATAATTGTCGCTTGATTCAGACCGACAATTTATTTTGCTGTAAATTGTAACGAGCTCCAATTCACTCCCAGTCAGTTCCATGGTGTAGCCCCCGTCCATATGATCCTAACGGATCTTGTTTCGCTAGATTTCAATAATGTATGATCAAGTTATTACGTTAACAAGTTTAAATTAAGCATTTACAATATAAAAATCCATTATTTCCAAATGGGCTCACCCTAAACCCTCGGCCCAATTACTCCTCGTCCAACCCGCATCGAAAAATTATCCATCTTCTCAAAATATCTAACGCGATCTGCTCCTTACACAACGCCATTTCCCCAAGTTCCTCCATCGAGTTCTTTCTCTTCACCACACCGTTCACCAAACAAAACCCGGCATCGAACTCGCCTTCAACTTCTCTACCCGCCCAGCACTAACTGGCTCTGCTCGAGGTCACGAATTCTGATGCGATTTCCGGCCTTGAACCCTATCGACAGTGAGCTATGCGTCATCTTTTTGAACCGGATCCTCCAAAACTTTGCCAATCCCATCCTCTCGCATCCACGAACTCCACAGTGTCTTCACCACATCTCCATTATCACCGATCAGCCAACAAACCTCTGCCCTAGGCGGCACTAGCTATTTCCAGATTTTCAAAAAAAAGTATCGGACACAACCAACATCATACGATATTATAGAGAATCCTTGCAGCATCTCAGCCATATGTGTTTTGGAATTTTAATCATTTTATTTGAATTTATTTCATTCTTGAAAGATCATGAAAGGGGGTTTGGGAGGAATAACTGACGGCGATAATGCCTTTGACCAGAAGAAAACTACTTTAAGTTTTAGAGAAGTAGTGATATTTATAGAAGAGAAATATTATTTTAATATTCATTATTTTATTTATTTTCAATCAAACGCTATTTGTATTTATCATTAAAAATTCGTATGACCACATATAATACCCAAAAATCATGAAAATGGGCATGCATCTATAATTTGACATTACGGACCCAACGAAACTTATTTCGTCGAATTCCGACTCCGTTTGCTCACACAGCGTATTTTTAAACGTCAAAATATTAATAAATTTTCACATTAAAATCCCGTACGGCCACACACTGACCCCAAAAATCATGAAAATTGAAATCTAACAAAAATTTAAAATTGCGGATCTAACAAAATTAGTTTCGTCGAAAATGGAGGTCATTTGCAAAACTGGCTATTTTTAAAGCTCTAAATAAACCCTTTTAAATATTAATATATTTAAAAATAATTAAATTAAATATAAATAATTTTATATTATCGTATATATATTCACAATAGAATATCATATAGCTCCAATTGGATTTATAACTCGATATTCAAATCCCGGTTGAATCGATATTCAATTTATATTGAAAAATCCATTTATAATATATAAAAATCGTTATAAATTATAAAGGAATTCCATAGCGACTTTTCGAAAATTTAATTTGGACATAAATCAAAATCTACACGATGAAATCCCTATTTTTCTCTTACATTAGAAAAATATACTTCACCAGCTCTGAACGTTTCTTGTTTCACAGAAATCTGACTTAAAACGGATTCTGTATATTCGTTTAAAGTTCAAATCGCCAAATTACGAACTGCCATGTCATTTCGAGCTCGATTATAATTATAATATAATTATACATTCAAACTTTGTTTAAATAATATATTCGTTATTATAATTCAATTCTGAACTGAATTATATATTTTGAATTGCCCAGTTCACACAATATCGCCATTTCAGGTAATTCTGATTATTTCAGAATTATATATATTATTCTATTATTTATATTAATTAAATATTCAACATTATTTAATTAAACAACCGTTAGATTACTAAATCATTATTTTAAATAACTAAATTAATTAATTATTATATCGTAAAAATATGGGTTGTTACAGCAATACTATCACCCAAACCCCTTTCAGCTCCACCTTGAGTCGAAACTTCTCTAGTATCATGTACATCACCAACATCACTAGAGGAATCGTGTGGACTATGTGATGTTTCATCAACCGCTTCAACCCCACAAGCTTCTTCAACTCTACTACCACTTGGATAGAATATGGGAATGACTTCCTTCTCCTTTGATTCACCATGAACCAAATCCGGAACATCCGATGAGCTCTCATTCTCCTTGAATAAAGCCGACTCATCAAAAGTGACATGACGAGAATTAACAACCTTCTTCGTTTCCGGATTCCAAATCCAATAGCCTTTCACACCGTCCGTGAAACCAAGCAAGACCCCCGTGAATGCTCTAGCTTCAAGCTTGTCATTCCCCGGATCATGCACATAAACCGGACTACCAAACACACGAAGATATCTCAAGTCAATACTCTTCCCTTTCAACACTTCCTCCGGAGTTTTGTTATTAATGGCCGAGTACAGAATTCGATTTACAATATGCACCGCGGTTGACAAAGCTTTGGCCAAAAATCCCTTAGACAAACCCGTTGTCAATCTCAAGCATCGAGCTTTCTCAAGTAGACTTCGGTTCATTCTCTCCGCTACTCCATTAGATTGCAGATATCCCGATGTAGTAAAATGTCTCCGGATTCCGTGATGCTTATAATACTCCCAGAATTCCCGAGAAACATATTCGCCGCCATTGTCGGTCCTTAACACCTTCAAAGCCTTGCCACTCTCATTCTAAACAAGAGCCTTCCACACTTTGAGCTTAGCAATTCCCAAATGAAAGGGGAATTGATCCATGGTCAATTCCGTTACAGCTAAATAGGAATTGCTAGTTATACCTCGTGAAAAAAAAAGGATTGCCTCCGACTTGGCCTTCATTACATACACCCAAACCTTGCAAGACAAATCATCAATGAAAGAAATGTAATAACGAGCTCCACCCAAAGAAGCAACTGGTGTCGGTCCCCAAACATCCGAATGAACACACTCGTGAACCTCCTTTGAGTCATGCTTGCCTTCATCGAATGATACCCTTGCTTGCTTCCCCGTGACACATTCCTCACAAAACTCTAGTTTGTTGAAATTCTCACCCTCGATCATCTCCCGCTTCCAAAGAATATCCAAACTCCTCTCCAAGACATGACCCAATCTCAAATGCCACAACTGTGTCACATCCAAGTCATGAGAACTATCAACACCCACACAAGTCTCACCTCCTATGGTCACACCTTGAAGCAAATATATACCATGAGTCCTAGCACCCTTCATAACCACAAGCGCCCCCTTTGAAACCCTCAAGAAATCCTTCTCGATAGTGATCTTGCATCCTAGATAATACAATTGCCCAAAAGATGTAAGCAACTTCCTAAGTCCCGGAACATAGCAAACATTGGTGAGCGTGCGAACTACTCCATCAACATCCTTATTTGCATGGAGCCAATACCCATCGACTTGCAAATAGCACCATTTCCCATAGCAATTTCATTTCCTTCTTTGACCTAAAAGGATGAAAAAAAAATTCTATTTGGCGTCATATGATACAATGCACCCGAATCAAGCACCCATTCATTACCCGAAACAACCGATGCTACCGCCGTCAACACATTCTCATCTATCTCACCATCCCCACTCTCCACCGCTACGGATGAAGATGCTACTTCCTTCTTATCTTTGTCCGGACATTCATTCTTCCAATGTCCCGGTTTCTTACAAACAAAGCACTTGCCATTTCTCTCTTTCGATTTACCTCTTCCACCGGGTTTCCTTGATTTAGAATGCCCCCGGTTTCCTTTCTTCACATTCTTTTCTTTCTCCACAAACAACCCCCGACCACTACTAGCTCCACTACTACCCTCACTCATCTCCTTGATTTGATCTCTCAACTCCTCACTAAGAAGACCCGTCTTGACATCATCAAGAGTCAAAGTATCCTGTCCATAAATCAAACTATTTGAGAAACATGTATAACGATCCGGCAACGAACACAATAATCTCATCGTCTTTTGCTCTTCCTCAATCTTTAAATCAACGGCCTTCATCTTCAAGAGAAATTCATCAAAGGCATTCAAATGTGCCTTAAGCGAATTACCCTCCTTCATCTTGGAGGTGAAAAACATACACAACAAGATCAAATGGTTAGTGAGCAACTTCTTCATATACAATTCCTCCAACTTACCCCAAATACCTCTAGCGGTCGTCTCACCACTAATTTCGAAGATCACATTCTCTCCCATAGCAAGTTGAAGAGTAGTGTAAGCCCATTCCTCCATCTCCTCTCTCTCAACATCCGAGACATCACTTGGCAATAAGTGAGTATCAAATACCACTCGGTGTACCCGATTCCGCCTAAGAACCGCTTTTATTTTCCATTGCCACTTCTCAAAGTCATTATCACCATTCCACTTGTCAATTACCAATTGAGAACCCGACGCCAAATACGAACCCCATACATAAGGCGCCACACTATTCAGACTTCCGGTTGAAGGACTTACCGAGCTATTATCCGTTTCCGGCACTTTCATAAACACCTAACAAGCACCAATTGCTCTGATACCATGTTGAGTTTCAGCATTCCCTACGTACCTTCTATTTGTATGCACTTCACCGTGTCTAGTTGGCGTCAATGGTCGAAGACTCCTATGCCGACGTCCCGATTGAACATCCCCCATCGCCTCCCATCGAGCATATAATTTGGTATTGGCAAGCTGTGACACCCCGTATTTTTACATTTTAAAAATGGTAAGAAATTTACGTACGTATACGGTGATACGCAAAGCATATAAACCAGTAAAGCATGAAGATAAAAGATATTCTGTTTATACTTCTAGAATTAAGGTAAACGGGATTCACCATTGCGTTCGTCTCGGAAAAATACGCGAAATAGAGTCCGAGTTTTCGAGAATCGGAGTCCGTATGACCCGTTAAAGGCCCAAAGAAGATTTCTGAAAATTTGAAATTCGGAAATAAGTTTGAAAATCCAGATCTGGGGCTAGGCGGGAATTTACCCCGCCTAGGCCATGTCGACAGGGCTGTCGACAGGCCTGTCGACTTGGGCCCAGACCAAGTCGACAGCCCTGTCAACATGCCTGTCGACCGGGTGTGGCCGGGGCAATTTGCCTGGCGCACCTGTTTGTCTCACCTGGTCTTGTTCATAGCCTGATTCTGGAAGCTTCCGAGATCTGATGGTCCTAATCTATCCTAGATCTAATCCTATGGCCTAAAACACTCCTAATCTCTATAAAAACACCCCTAAGCCCCCCCTAAACCCTCATAACTCACCCTCTCCACGAAGTGCTGCCCAAATGCCAAGTGATCATGGCCTCCATTCCCTTTTCCTAAAGCCTAAGCACTCAAATCGGGTTCAAATCAAGTAGTGCAAGCTAGCTACACCAAATGGAAGGAAGATCAACGTTGCTATGCGGGTTTCATGACGATTCTTCAACAAAGGAGGCACCTTTCTTAGCCAAGATGATTCATGTTTCTTTCCCTAGGCCTAACTAAGTAAGTTCTAGCTACTTTTAGATGGAAACGGTAGTTTTGATAATGACATAGGATAAAATGAGGCTAAACATGATTATGCGAACCTATAGGAACCTTACCTTGCCTCTTATGTTCATGTTTATGGTTTTAGGCTATGTGAGTGACTTAATCATGCCTCTCATGCTATGCATAACCTAGTTTAACTTGCAAGTTTGGATCTTTATGCATGAAATGCTAGCATGAACCTTTAGGGACCATTTTTACTAGTGAAACATTGGCTAAGATTCGGTTTTGGGCTTATGCATGTTTATGAACCCAAACCCCTAATGTTAACATGCAAGTTTGTGGCCAAATCCTTTATGACATTATGCATACTTATGGCTCATTTCCTTTTCTTCTCATGTTATGCATGCTTGTGGCCAAACCATTATGAACCTATGCATGTTTTGAGCCAAACTCTCATGATATTATGCATGTTTGGGGTCATTGTGTAGCATAGTATCTCTACGATGTGACTCGTCCATTCTTGCGTTGGAACACGATTTGGGTTGAGGTTAGACAAGCGTGAATATAGCATGAAAAAACTTAACTCGAAGTTGCATGAGAACATGATAGGCGAGCTAAACTTGGCATGAACCATAATTTGGGTAAATGGGTATAAACGTGATAACATGTAACGTTAAATATGACATGTGTTAATACTTGAAAACATAACTTGTAATGTAACATGGAAGTTGACATGTAAGTATGCATAAAAACATAAGCTTGGGAATTTACCTATTAAGTTAGGTCTACCCATTGGGAATTTACCTATTAAGTTAGGTCTACCCAATTGCTTGAAAACTTAACTATGAACATGATACTAGACTAAACATGAAAGTGGCCAACTCGAGGTTGGGTTGGGTTTGCAACGTAAAACTACCCGGAACCGACCGGCCTAACTAGTAGTTGCAAACAATAGGACCCAATGTGAGAAGTTGGTCATGTTGCGCTTGAACCCGAGGTTAGACCAAGTTGTGGTGTAAATCTACCCGGACCCGCCCGGCTTAACTAGTAACCACAACAAAGTCTAATGTGAGAGGTTAGGGTGCATTAAATAATTAATGCCACATAATAGGGTTAAGTTAATTTGATTAATGAGGCTTAGCCAAATATGATATGGACAAATGGGTTAAGTAATTTGATTAGGCTAATGATACTTAACAAAACATGATAAGCTTGGGTAGGTTAAGTAACTTGATTTGCCTAATGACGCTTGACCGATTTGACTCGGTAATTTGACAAGGTCAAGTTAATTTATATAATTAACCAATCTAAAATGATAATTAGACGAGGTTAAGTTATGGATTGCTTGATATACTTAGCCAACTTGACACATGGTTTGTAGGGTTAAGTCTTGGACTAGGATACTTAGCCAATTTTGACATGGTTTGTAGACGGGCTAAGTTATGAACTTAAGTGACACTTAACCCATTAGATAAACCCTAATTCGGAGGATTAGGTGAATAACCATAGTTAACAAGGGTAATGGAAATAAGGCTAAGTGGTAAACCTTAGTTAAAGGAAACTAAGTAATAATTCTTAGTCAAGGAAATCTGGACCACTTCTTAGACAGATTAGTAACCCGATACGTTAGGTCAACGTTTAAGTATGCGTGGAGGAGCAGGCTATCTGATTTAGATAAAGGCTCCAACGAACTGGGTAACGAAGCAGCGGCTTCGGGGAACGTGAGGATATTCTTGGGATCCCTCCGTGAGCTGCCAGGTCATGATACTAGGCTCACGGGAGGTTGAGGTCTGCGGGAGAAGAACCAAGAATATGCCTTGGTTTCTATGCGAGCGACCTAAAGACTGGGGTGGATAGCAGTGAGTCGACGAATACATAAGGTGCCCGAGATAGCAAGTTCGTCGATCATCTACCATCTTGAGTCAAGCGTATACGTACGGAAAGGCAGGGGACACCCAACAGACCATAATTGCTATCTAATTATGGGTGAGGTAGGCCGTAGGATGTGGGCTGGCCGGAGTGTAGTTCTCATGCAAGATTTTTTCTTGTGTTGCCTTTCACTAGTTGAGGGAGGGGTCTCGTGGGACCATAGCCACGTGTAGAAAAGCAGACCTTAGTATCTGCATCGGCAGATAAATCTAAAGCTCCCGACCGAGTCCTGTATTTCTTGGTTTGCCCTGTGACTGGACTCGGGTGGCACGATGTGTTACATGTGCGTACAGTAATAGAAAACGATTCACGATGGATGCGGGGGGAAAAGGGCGCGGTTGAGGGTTAGCGTAATCCCTAGTGGCCTAGGTGGTTTAACCCAAACCGAAATACGAAAGCGTGCAATAGGTAAGCGTAATCCCTAGTGGTGCTAGGTGGCGTAGGTCCTAGTAGTTCAAACGATGATTCATATGGAAGAGCCTAGCTAGAATAAGGGTGACAGTCCAAACGATTTCAAGGATAATACGACATGAGGAAGCCCGTACGAAGTACGGCAAAGGACTGAACCTATATACATGGAAAGAAACATATGACTTGAGTAACCTATATACATGCGATATATTAGGTTGACATGGACCATTACACGACTTTGAGTAAGGGACATTCCTGGTTAACACATAACAAGGCTTGGATACTAGTACGGAGGGTGTAGAGCAGATATATGTGTTAGAACTAGGAAGAATATACATAATAGATACCGGGGGATGTTGGACGGGGCAGATACCTTGGGATAATGTACTCGATAGAGGTCTAGTGATGTGATACCTTGGCTTATCATAACACCATAGTCGTCATGATACCTCAGTTCACCTTGCCACAGGAGTCAACCGGCTACCCTGGTTTAGTTTATCTATCTTGTAGTTATCCTTATGTTTACTTTCAGTTTATGCATGTCATGTTATCTTTACCTGTTTTTATACTGGAAGTAGATAGGACTTACTCAGTCTTTTTGACTGACCCGTTTTGTTTCGCCTCTTTTCTTCCGTTCCCCCCCCCCCAGGTTACAGGGAGGAAACAATGCTGTTTGGTTCGGACTTCTTCTGTTTGAAGGTCATCATGGATGGCTTGGACTTTCTTGGCTATGGCTACTTTACTGTTTTATTTGGGGAATAATTTATTAAAAAGTCTTTATGCTTCTTTACTATTGCAAGACAGGTTTTGATGTACTCGGATGTAAAAGGCTTTAGACCTTATTTATCCATGTTATGAAAGTTTGATTTTACTTCCGCTATTTATATATGTTCTGTCTTGTGATATTTCTGTGCATGTTTACCAATAATGCCCCTCTAAAGCTAGTGCATTCCTTTGCGAGTGACCCTAGCGGAGGCGGGGTGTTACATTTGGTATCAGAGCAGAAGGTTACCAGGCCGGGCAAAAGTTTTTAAAAACCTTCTGAATTTTTTTTTTTGAAAAACCGTTTACAAAGAAGCATTTTTCAAGAAAAACTTTGTTTTAGAAGTTATTCCCCAAAAGCCATTAGCAATGTCCTTGTTTCATTGGTTTAATCCCCTTTTCCCTTCTCTCTCCCATCGATAGTCACGTTGGCTTTGGTTACAAGTAGTTTTTGAGTTAGAAGAGTGTTTTCTTTATGATGGGGGAATAGTTCTCGAGAAAATGGAGTTGAGTCAGGAGGAAGTAAGGAGATGGAAGGATGGCAGGGCAAGGAAAAAAAAAAGAAGGGGGCCAGTCGACAGGGCAGTCGACATGCCCCCCCTGTCGACAGGGCTGTCGACACGACGCGCCTGCAGGAAAAAAAATATAAAAGCCCGAAGGCCGAGAGCTTCAGCTCATAATCCCCAATTCTCTTCTCCTTTCCTCCCAGCCAAAACCGAAAATTCCCCAACTCCACCACCTCCCATCACCTCGTTTCTCCACCGTTCTTCATAAAATTAAACTCAAATCGAAGCTAGAGACCCTCTCCATCCGGATCTATAGTTCCCCTCTTCCAGTTCGTGTTTAAATCGCCATGGCCAATCAACCCAATCCCTACGAGCTTTACCCTCAACTAACCGCGCAAGAGGTTGAGTGGTGTGACGAGCAACCAGGGATAATTGAGCACTACATGCAGCTTGCCACTAGGAATTTGCTTCTAGGCCGACCGGTGAGGTTTGCGGATTTTGCGGGAACCGCCGTGGAAAGCTTGTTTGTTAATGCGGGTCTTATTCATATTCTGGATACGCACACAGCCGAGAGGAGAGGCTACAAGCGTATGGTAAGACTTTTTGATGCTCGTTTGCAAATTGATGTGGATGATAATGGGTTGATAACTTATGGTTCGTGGGTTAAGGGTACCCATATATTTATGAATGAGGTCCAATTTGGGGAAATTTTGAATATCCGGGGTACGGGACTTGATATAAATGATCTGGAGATGGTTGATTTGAATGTGTGGGGAAGGATTTTTTTTAATGGACTGGATAGGCAATGGGATTGTACGCATTTGCGCCCCCTAGCTAGGTTTGTGATCAGGATATTGCAATATAATATTGCGGGGCAAAATCATGGGTTTGACAGAGTCCCAGTAGTTGTTAAGGCCGCTACTTATGCTATTTTTGGGGGCATACAAATAAACTGGGCGAGAACCATCTTACAGCAGTACCAGATCTTTAGGGGAGCAAGGCACTCCAATATTTGTTTTGGGAACTTATGGACCATAGTTTTCCGCTGGTTTGGGGTGGATTTGCATGATGAGGATTATGTGACACTTTCTAACCATCCCTCTGTTATCATTACTGAAGCTGCACTAGGGAGAATGAGTATAAATATGCATGAGCTGCAAGAGGAGCCACAACCTATGGAGCATGAGGAATTGGATGAGGAAAAGGATGAGGGTGAAGAGGAGGAGGAGGAGCAAGAGGAGGAGCCACATAATGGCCAGTTTGGACAGTTTGAGGAGCCCCATCAGGCACCACAGCACGAGGGTGGGCAGGCTGGGGATGGAGCCTGGCCTTATCAGGCCCCGGCACAGGGGGCTCCGGACACAGGTGCCTGGGATCCATGGGCTACTAGGGATCCAGACTGGAGGACTGAGCTGAGATATGTTTCACAGCAGCATGCTCGCTTGATGAGGAGCCACCAGGATATTATGAGGTCACAACAGCAGACACTGGAGTCACAGGTAGCCATGGCTCAGACACAGCAGCAGATGCTTCAGGAAATGAGTTCCTCTTATGATCAGTTGGGAGCTGGGATGCAAGACCTACAGTTAGAGCTTAGGCAAGGGAACCGACGACAGGAAGAGAGGCTTGATAGCTTAGAGGAGCTCATCCGTAGCTATTTCCATCAGGATTGACCTCTATCAGTTATCCGTAGGATAGTATTTTATTTTCAGTATTGTTTAACTGTTCCTTTTGTTGTCTAGTTGTAACGATGTACTAAAACTATCTTAATAAAGTTTGTACGTTGTTTGTTTACGCAATTTGTTGTGTCTAATGTAATTATGAAATATTGAACGATAATGTCTGATAACGAAGAACAATGAAAACAACAAAACGGGATATCTCTCCGTTACATAAAAATTTAGAAAATTAGATTTTTCTAAATTAATAATGGATGGTAGGATTTTGGATGCTCAAATTGGATGAACTTCACTCTTATTTTATAAGGGTGTGGGAAAATTTGGATGAAATTGCTTTTTTTAAATTTTTGCATTCATATAAGACTGCAAGTATATTTAGGATGAGAGCATCATGGTTTAAAAAAAGAAATTTTTAAGAAATTGCATTCATGTAGGTGGTACCACAAGTTAGGCATACATATTTTTCTACAATGTGATTCACTTTTGCACATGTGCACATGTTTGCAACAATTGGCTGAACACTTCTGGATGCTAATATGGGGACATAAATCCTACTACTATTGAATTTCGGGGACGAAATTCCTTAAGGGTGGGAGAATGTGACACCCCGTATTTTTACATTTTAAAAATGGTAAGAAATTTACGTACGTATACGGTGATACGCAAAGCATATAAACCAGTAAAGCATGAAGATAAAAGATATTCTGTTTATACTTCTAGAATTAAGGTAAACGGGATTCACCATTGCGTTCGTCTCGGAAAAATACGCGAAATAGAGTCCGAGTTTTCGAGAATCGGAGTCCGTATGACCCGTTAAAGGCCCAAAGAAGATTTCTGAAAATTTGAAATTCGGAAATAAGTTTGAAAATCCAGATCTGGGGCTAGGCGGGAATTTTCCCCGCCTAGGCCATGTCGACAGGGCTGTCGACAGGCCTGTCGACTTGGGCCCAGACCAAGTCGACAGCCCTGTCGACATGCCTGTCGACAGGGTGTGGCCGGGGCAATTTGCCTGGCGCACCTGTTTGTCTCACCTGGTCTTGTTCATAGCCTGATTCTGGAAGCTTCCGAGATCTGATGGTCCTAATCTATCCTAGATCTAATCCTATGGCCTAAAACACTCCTAATCTCTATAAAAACACCCCTAAGCCCCCCCTAAACCCTCATAACTCACCCTCTCCACGAAGTGCTGCCCAAATGCCAAGTGATCATGGCCTCCATTCCCTTTTCCTAAAGCCTAAGCACTCAAATCGGGTTCAAATCAAGTAGTGCAAGCTAGCTACACCAAATGGAAGGAAGATCAACGTTGCTATGCGGGTTTCATGACGATTCTTCAACAAAGGAGGCACCTTTCTTAGCCAAGATGATTCATGTTTCTTTCCCTAGGCCTAACTAAGTAAGTTCTAGCTACTTTTAGATGGAAACGGTAGTTTTGATAATGACATAGGATAAAATGAGGCTAAACATGATTATGCGAACCTATAGGAACCTTACCTTGCCTCATATGTTCATGTTTATGGTTTTAGGCTATGTGAGTGACTTAATCATGCCTCTCATGCTATGCATAACCTAGTTTAACTTGCAAGTTTGGATCTTTATGCATGAAATGCTAGCATGAACCTTTAGGGACCATTTTTACTAGTGAAACATTGGCTAAGATTCGGTTTTGGGCTTATGCATGTTTATGAACCCAAACCCCTCATGTTAACATGCAAGTTTGTGGCCAAATCCTTTATGACATTATGCATACTTATGGTTCATTTCCTTTTCTTCTCATGTTATGCATGCTTGTGGCCAAACCATTATGAACCTATGCATGTTTTGAGCCAAACTCTCATGATATTATGCATGTTTGGGGTCATTGTGTAGCATAGTATCTCTACGATGTGACTCGTCCATTCTTGCGTTGGAACACGATTTGGGTTGAGGTTAGACAAGCGTGAATATAGCATGAAAAAACTTAACTCGAAGTTGCATGAGAACATGATAGGCGAGCTAAACTTGGCATGAACCATAATTTGGGTAAATGGGTATAAACGTGATAACATGTAACGTTAAATATGACATGTGTTAATACTTGAAAACATAACTTGTAATGTAACATGGAAGTTGACATGTAAGTATGCATAAAAACATAAGCTTGGGAATTTACCTATTAAGTTAGGTCTACCCATTGGGAATTTACCTATTAAGTTAGGTCTACCCAATTGCTTGAAAACTTAACTATGAACATGATACTAGACTAAACATGAAAGTGGCCAACTCGAGGTTGGGTTGAGTTTGCAACGTAAAACTACGCGGAACCGACCGGCCTAACTAGTAGTTGCAAACAATAGGACCCAATGTGAGAAGTTGGTCATGTTGCGCTTGAACCCGAGGTTAGACCAAGTTGTGGTGTAAATCTACCCGGACCCGCCCGGCTTAACTAGTAACCACAACAAAGTCTAATGTGAGAGGTTAGGGTGCATTAAATAATTAATGCCACATAATAGGGTTAAGTTAATTTGATTAATGAGGCTTAACCAAATATGATATGGACAAATGGGTTAAGTAATTTGATTAGGCTAATGATACTTAACAAAACATGATAAGCTTGGGTAGGTTAAGTAACTTGATTTGCCTAATGACGCTTGACCGATTTGACTCGGTAATTTGACAAGGTCAAGTTAATTTATATAATTAACCAATCTAAAATGATAATTAGACGAGGTTAAGTTATGGATTGCTTGATATACTTAGCCAACTTGACACAAGGTTTGTAGGGTTAAGTCTTGGACTAGGATACTTAGCCAATTTTGACATGGTTTGTAGACGGGCTAAGTTATGAACTTAAGTGACACTTAACCCATTAGATAAACCCTAATTCGGAGGATTAGGTGAATAACCATAGTTAACAAGGGTAATGGAAATAAGGCTAAGTGGTAAACCTTAGTTAAAGGAAACTAAGTAATAATTCTTAGTCAAGGAAATCTGGACCACTTCTTAGACAGATTAGTAACCCGATACGTTAGGTCAACGTTTAAGTATGCGTGGAGGAGCAGGCTATCTGATTTAGATAAAGGCTCCAACGAACTGGGTAACGAAGCAGCGGCTTCGGGGAACGTGAGGATATTCTTGGGATCCCTCCGTGAGCTGCCAGGTCATGATACTAGGCTCACGGGAGGTTGAGGTCTGCGGGAGAAGAACCAAGAATATGCCTTGGTTGCTATGCGAGCGACCTAAAGACTGGGGTGGATAGCAGTGAGTCGACGAATACATAAGGTGCCCGAGATAGCAAGTTCGTCGATCATCTACCATCTTGAGTCAAGCGTATACGTACGGAAAGGCAGGGGACACCCAACAGACCATAATTGCTATCTAATTATGGGTGAGGTAGGCCGTAGGATGTGGGTTGGCCGGAGTGTAGTTCTCATGCAAGATTTTTTCTTGTGTTGCCTTTCACTAGTTGAGGGAGGGGTCTCGTGGGACCATAGCCACGTGTAGAAAAGCAGACCTTAGTATCTGCATCGGCAGATAAATCTAAAGCTCCCGACCGAGTCCTGTATTTCTTGGTTTGCCCTGTGACTGGACTCGGGTGGCACGATGTGTTACATGTGCGTACAGTAATAGAAAACGATTCACGATGGATGCGGGGGAAAAAGGGCGCGGTTGAGGGTTAGCGTAATCCCTAGTGGCCTAGGTGGTTTAACCCAAACCGAAATACGAAAGCGTGCAATAGGTAAGCGTAATCCCTAGTGGTGCTAGGTGGCGTAGGTCCTAGTAGTTCAAACGATGATTCATATGGAAGAGCCTAGCTAGAATAAGGGTGACAGTCCAAACGATTTCAAGGATAATACGACATGAGGAAGCCCGTACGAAGTACGACAAAGGACTGAACCTATATACATGGAAAGAAACATATGACTTGAGTAACCTATATACATGCGATATATTAGGTTGACATGGACCATTACACGACTTTGAGTAAGGGACATTCCTGGTTAACACATAACAAGGCTTGGATACTAGTACGGAGGGTGTAGAGCAGATATATGTGTTAGAACTAGGAAGAATATACATAATAGATACCGGGGGATGTTAGACGGGGCATATACCTTGGGATAATGTACTCGATAGAGGTCTAGTGATGTGATACCTTGGCTTATCATAACACCATAGTCGTCATGATACCTCAGTTCACCTTGCCACAGGAGTCAACCGGCTACCCTGGTTTAGTTTATCTATCTTGTAGTTATCCTTATGTTTACTTTCAGTTTATGCATGTCATGTTATCTTTACCTGTTTTTATACTGGAAGTAGATAGGACTTACTCAGTCTTTTTGACTGACCCGTTTTGTTTCGCCTCTTTTCTTCCGTTCCCCCCCCCCCCAGGTTACAGGGAGGAAACAATGCTGTTTGGTTCGGACTTCTTCTGTTTGAAGGTCATCATGGATGGCTTGGACTTTCTTGGCTATGGCTACTTTACTGTTTTATTTGGGGAATAATTTATTAAAAAGTCTTTATGCTTCTTTACTATTGCAAGACAGGTTTTGATGTACTCTGATGTAAAAGGCTTTAGACCTTATTTATCCATGTTATGAAAGTTTGATTTTACTTCCGCTATTTATATATGTTCTGTCTTGTGATATTTCTGTGCATGTTTACCAATAATGCCCCTCTAAAGCTAGTGCATTCCTTTGCGAGTGACCCTAGCGGAGGCGGGGTGTTACACAAGCACTTATTGTAACAAAAGGAATCCCCAATGTTACATGTCACCAACACCATATATATACCACGATCTTTCTTAATTTCTTGCGATGTGGGACAATTCGTCCGTTCAATCCACGAACCCACTTCATTCCAATGCGAGCCACACCTAACAATATGTGTTCCTTTTCCTGAAAGTTTAAAGTTAAGTATGAAAGATACTCCTCTTTTACCTGATCTAGAAATATACAAAAGACTGATTGGAAAATTATTGTATTTGAATATGACTAGACCGGATATTTCTTATGTTGTGCAACAACAGAGCCAGTTTCTGAGTGCTCCTGCCAAATCTCATTTTACAGCTACTCTACATGTTCTAAAGTACTTAAAAGGAACAATTAATCTTGGTTTAGTTTTTCCAGTTCAATCTGAAAGTGATATGATTTTGAAAAGGATATTGTGGTGCTGATTGGGGTTCATATCCTTTTTCTGCGAAGTTTTTATTCGGATATGCTATTTTCTTTGGCAATTCCTTATTTTTTTGGAAGACTAAAAAAATAGAAAACTACTAATAAAATTACCTATGAAGCCGAATATAGAAGTATGAGTTATAATACAAGTGAATTGATTTGGGTTAACGGTTTATTGTTTGAACTATTCATTAAGATTCCAAAACCTAATGATTTGTTGTGTGACAACATTGCTGCCAAGTATATTACGGGGAATCCGTTTTTTCAAGAGCATACTAAGCATCTCAAAGTTGATTATCATTTTGTTTGGGATTATGTGCAAAAGAAATTCATTAATATTTTGCATGTAAGAACATATTTGCAGCTTGCTGATATTTTGACAAAGCCTTTATGTTTTGATCCTCACAATTTTTTCCTGCCAAGCTTAGACTTGTGTCTAAGCCACCAGTTCCATCTTGAAGGAGGGTATTAGAATATGTTGTTAATAAAAATATTGTATTTTCCAGCTATACATTATAATAGTTTGTAGCATGTTTGTTTGTATTAAGTCTTGTCGTGTTATTTTTGTATTGAGATTTTGAGATCTGAGAATTGAAATAAAAGAGAAAATATGCTTTTTCTTATTTGGAGCTTCATTTTCAAAGGTAGTAAACAAGATACTACCTTTTAGTTTTTGTATGAATTACGCAACACAAATTTCGAATTAAAGATCTCTTGCATCAATGTTGAAGTGTCTTACTGTTTAGACAATTGTTTTTACCACATTAAGCTTCAATCTTCTGTCAATTATTTGTTTCTTTCTACAAAATATTACAAAAAATAAATTGTATACCATATGAAATATTTGTTTTACAATTTTGTATCATTAATTTTCTATATGCACTCATTTTAAGTTCTAAAGTAGAAGATTTTCAACTGTTGCGACCATTTGACTTACCATATTGAACTCATTATAACATGTAGTTATTAAGATGGTTGTTATTTCCTAAATAATCTTTGTAATAAAAAGAAGTCAGTTATAACCGGTCATATGATGCGTACATGCACATGGTACATGTACACAAATGGTTTATTACTCTATTACTTTTCTGTTTCAATATGAATCTTAAAAGATTAGGGCAGGTAATCTTTAGATTCATCAATAGTACCTATGAATCTAACCAATATCCTTGATGTACTGGAAGCATACGGGTATAAAGTATTGTTTCTACATTTATTTATACTTCAGTCCTATTTAAATGGTTTATAAATATGCACTTCTTTGAACGGCATCTGATCATGCATTGTAAGTGTAAGAGAAAATCATGTTAAATTTGGTGATACAAAATCATAAATAGGTGGAAACAAAATGCAAAATGAAAAGTAAATATATTTAATATGGAAATGCATAAATTATTGATTGCATTTGCATTAAACGACAAATAAATAAATGAAAAGATTATTTTTTTACCATCTTTGCAAAGGAAACGAATGATAAATTTACTTGCTATGTTTGCGCCACTTGTTTCCACTGCAATTTTCCTTCATTATTTATTACCATATCTTGGTAATTTGATTGATGACTTATATAGGTTTCACTGGCTATATATTGTGGGTAAACTTCATTGTAAACCCATCCTGGAATGAAGCTGTTGATCCTCGAATGGAGTGTCTCTTCTTGTTAAGCCTAATTTGAGGTTTGGATATGTAAACTCTTATTTTATAATCTCTTGTAATTCACTCATATAGAATAAAATCTCTCTCTCCTTTGAATCGGACGTACACTATCTCGATGGTAGTGGAACCAATATAAATATTCTGCGTCCCTTTGTTTCTTCGTTATAGTTATTCACTATTTGTTTGAAGTAATAGAATAATTACTATCAGATTAGATTGATGTTCAATTAGCAAATCTAAATCCTGTTTTTTGTTCTTCCGCATTTGTTCAACCTTTTTACGCAACAGATTGGTATTAAAGCAAGGCAATTTGTTTTTAAATTGTGCGTCAGTTAGTTTTATCAAGGTTGGTTGATTTAGTGGTGATTATGATATTTTACTATTTTGATGGAAAAGAGACTTTAGTGGAGAAGATTATGTTGTGAGGGAAGAGTGTTTCAGGCTTGGAACTTTAATATAGCTTGTGTAACGTCCCAGATTTTCGGTCATTTAAATTGGAATATTTAAATCTATTTTATATATTATGTTGATAATATAAATGGATTTTATATCAAATTTATTTTATAAAATGGAGTTTGAATATATATAAAATTTATAATTCAATTAAAACGAGTTTGAAACGACGCAGCAGGTCGTAATTTACGATTTAAACTTTAATTGAATATACAGGATCCGATATAAATCGGATTTCTGTGAAACAAGAACCGCTTGAATCTATATGATTATATTTTTCTAATGAAAGAGAAAAATGGAGATTTCATCGTATAGATCGCAAGATATGCCTAAATTAAATTTTTCAGAAAATCGCTATGGAATCGTTTATAAACCATAACGATAATTTAATATAATTAAATATTAGTTTCGAATTCGGAGAAGATCTTTTGAGACGTAGCTATAATTTAGTTTTTAGAATTTTACTGAAATTTTTAATTTGGAAAATACGCTACTTTTTATTTGGAGTATTTTGTATCTTATATCAGCATTTGGGTTTTCACAATATAAGTTAACTTACCGATATTATTATATTTTTGGAATCGTGGGGCGTTGCTCGTCACAATGGTATTTTTATTTTTGTCCATAGTCTTTCATAAGTGGACGGAATTTTACGTAATGAATAATTTACAAATCTAACTATACAAAACAAATATGCACCAACTTTTGGAAATGACAATTCATATGCACCATATATACACATTTAATACACTCCTTAGGAAGTGTCAATCATTCTTCTTTGATCAAAACCATGCCTAGTCATGTCCTACCAAGGTAGCTATAATCTAACCCTCTACTGAAATATCTATACTGCGCTCACTGCCTCGTTATTTCTTTTCAATCAACCTACCATCTACGCTGCTCTTTCTCATCAGCTTCATAAACTTGCACATGCCGAACCCTGTTAACCTGCAGCTACCCTATACACCAATCGCGTTGTCTTGTATTTTTCTTTTCAATATGTCCACGTTGTGTTTTCTTTTCATGTACCTTTCATTTACGCCTACTGTTATGTTTTGTGGGACTAAAATAGGTATAAACCCCACAAATCTCTTTCTAATGTGAGCACACACAGCCTTTATTTCTTTTCTGCAAACCTACCCATTCTTTGTAAGCTACCCTGGTATATATAGTAGTGCCATTCATATTTCTAAACGTAGCAACATAGTAGCAAGCCAACCATGCGATGTGAAGGTAATTGAAGAAAATAAACAAGACAACGTACCTACCTTATATATATATATATATATATATATACATATATATATATATATATATATATATATATATATATATATATATATATATATATATATATATATGCAGCAGAACTAACCAACTCTAGGGCTACAGTAATTACTTGACGGCCAAGGTAGTATAGCTATAAATACCAAGTGTTTGCAAGCAGGCTTCAACAGTTTTTCCAATGCTTAAAAATATATAACGATGGCGAGAGGGAGTGTATAAACAAACAGTGAAACGACCATTTAAATATACAGTGTGCTTAATAATAAAATAGAGAAGGTGGAAATTAAGTTTGCGTGAACTGAAGAAAGGACGTCGGAGAGCAGAGGAGCTGGCGGTTGTGTTGATGAAGTCTGGTGGGTGTTTTCTCGTTTTGGCTACTGTGCGGTGGTAAAAGAACTCGCACTTTCTCCGTGGCTCACCGACGTCGAGATCTTTGCGGGTGGTCAGTGGGGTAGCCGCTGTCGAAGGTTCCTGGTGGGTGACCAGAACTGGCGTCTGAGCCTGAGGTGGAGGCATCAGCATCGGTCAGTTGAGTTGGAATTGGAAGGGATAGAGATTTCATTTAATTTTAACGCTCGTTTAAAATTAAATGTAACAACGCGCAAATCGATAATCGAAAACAAAAGATGAGTTAATTCTCATACTTTTCTGAAATTCTATCATGTGTTAAATTCATATTAAAATATAATTTATTGTTAATCATAGAAATCAGATGATTAAACGCCTTGGTTGCTTATGATGTGTTAAATGGTTGTCAACATCTATAATATATCGTATTGGATGATTTATTTAAGTAATTGTCAAATATTATTATGATCTGTAATGAAGGGAAGAACAGGTTGGAGGGATCCGACCGGATTCCTCAAATATTTTATGTTGTTTATTTTTCCATATTATTCAAATATGAACTGTTTACCCCAAACAACACCGTATCATGTTTAAATGTTGATGGTTGATTATATATTGAACGTTGAATTGAAATTCAATGTTGATGTGATGTTTTTAATCAATAGGAGATATTGATTAAGTTATTGGCTGCAAATGATTTGAAACACTGATTTAAGACGTTAATTCGCTGTTAGGCGAATTGGCGTAGTTGAAGTTATAAAATTTAGTTTATTACTGAAATAAAGTTTTAAAATTTATTTCTATTAAAAAATAGAAGCTTTTAAATAAGACGATATTTATAAATGTTTTATGAAAATAGTTATAGCAATTTTAATGAGTGTAGAAGCCAGAATTAAATATACGGGTTGTTGTTTTAAAAATAACTGTTTAAGTAAAACAATTAAATAATATAATTAGATTAATTAGACTAATCTAATGAAAGAAATAATCGTGATTAGTTAAGTAAATAACTGAGGTTTAAGTTGACAAAGTTAACTATTTAATTAGGATTAATAATTAGAATTGGTCGTTCTTCAATTAATCTAATGAAAATGGTTTAAGGAATAATTATTTTTATTTTTATATTAATTATATTTATTTAATGATGATAATTAAAGTTGCTTATAAGTAATGAGGTATATATCGTTAATAATATTAGTAAGTGATTAGCTGATCTATTCTAGTGAAGTAAACTATCTCAGTTCAGTTGATAATAAAGTTAATTAATTATTTTAATTAATAATTAAAGTGAGTTTTACTTCTTATATGGAAATAGATTAAGCGATCGAGTTTTAAACGAATCGCGTTGAGAACAATGTTATACCAAAAGTATAAATTAAGCGGTGAAGCTAATATGTCAATTTTAAGTAATCATTACTTAATAATTGACTAACTATATGCAAGGGAACCGAAAAGAGATCTTCGTAAAAGATTGGATAATTAAATCCAAATTATAATCAGAAGTTTGTAAAAGTTCGATAAGCTAATGCAAAGTTTTTAATAAGATTTGTTTACTTAATTATTTAATTAGGTAAATTAAAGTGCAATATGATTTCAAAAAGAAAAATGATAAATGATTTTGAATTCAAGTTAACAAAGCGAAGAAGGGATTGGTAAGAGAATACCAAGTTCTAAATAGGTTTTTGAGTTAAAGAAAAGTATATTGAAAGAAGGTTCCGAAAGAAAACGATTTATGGATTCTATAAGAAGAATCCAACCTTCCTAAATAAGGTTGTAAAAGGAATTTAACTATGGCGTTAAATTTAGATAAGTTGTTATTTAAGGAATTGGGTTGAATAAATTGATTATAAATTGAAAGAAGAGCAAAAGGAGTTGCATTCAGTAAGTACACTTGAATAATAAGTAAAAGATATTTATTTTGAAGAATAAATATGCTAAATGAAAGAAATGGTTATTGGATCCATGTTTTGAATAAAATGGTAAATTGAATCGATAGTAAGTAAAAGGATAGGCTTGTGTTCCAAACTTTTATATATTCTGAGATAAGAACGTTGTCAGTCAAGGTCTGAGAGGTAATTAAAATACCCCAACTTGAACGGCTTCACTATTATCGAGGGATGATATTAGTTTAAAACGATAGAAGTGTTGAAATTTGATTATTATTTCCACAAGAGAAATATTGCTACATCATTGACAAGATTTTTAAATGTTAATTAGTACTGGTTAATCTTAATAAAACAATGTGTACTTAACATTGTTTAACTCGAGTTTGAATTTGTGAAATTTATCGTTAACTTAAAGTTAAGAATATAAGATGATTTTCGCAAGGCTAAAGGTAATAAGGGGTTTGGCGAATATATAGTGATGGTTCTGAAATAAGAAAATGAAATGGGGTTTTGTAAATAAGATATGTTATCATTTTCAATATAACGAATAATGGGACTTGAAACAGGCGAAAATGAAATCGATTCCTAAAGATCAATAAAATCGTTTAATAAATGAATCAGAGCATCCAATATACTTGATCGGATTGGTTGACATTGATAGTTAAAACACCAAACTATCAATGAAGTATATTGGACCTTTTTGACGAGTTGTTTCGAAGAGACTGGGATGGGAACTAGACCCAAAACCACTTCGATCCAACGTTGCGTATAGAACTAACTTAACTGGCAGCAAATGATGATAGAGCATTGAAGACCGTAGATCTTCATGAAGCGGAAGAACCACTACACCAAAACAGGTGATTCCCAACGAGTATAACCGTCGCAAACAATTTCAGCAACGCTTATTAGTGTTGCTATGGGGGCGTGGCAATTTATTTCCAACGCATATAAGCGTTGGTAAATTTTCCCTTCCAACGCTTATAAGCGTTGGTAAATTTTCATTCGCAACGCTTATAAGCGTTGGTGGATTTTTTTCGCAACGCTTATATGCGTTGGTAGATTTCCATTCGCAACGCTTATAAGCGTTGGTCGATTTTCTTTCGCAACGCTTATATGCGTTGATAGATTTTCTTTGCCAACGCTTATAAGCGTTGGAAGATTTTTGTTTGCAACGCTTATACATGTTGCAATTTTTTTTTGCAACGCTTATACATGTTACAAAATTTTAATTCACAATAAATATAAATTTTAATAGTAACAGAAATATGTACTAGCAACTCACATATTCTAACATTAATAGTCAATTAATAACCAACATGATGATAATATAGACAATAATTGATATGAATCAAGAACTAATATTATTCTCAATTTAAACTCAATGCATACCCATAGACAACATTCATAATCACGTAACGATATAGTATATCGGTTAACAATAGACAAGTACAATACATCCGGTTCAAGAACATCAAAACCCAAATTACTTTCTCTACATTCGGTATCACCTTCCTAAAATGACAAATTGTTTGTGTTCCAACATAACCTTTTGCTACTTCCTTCTCTAGATCATGTGACAATAGCATTACGTATTTCTTTTCCATTGTAGATGAATGAAGATCATTACGTGACACGGTTGGAGTAACAATTTGAGTAACGGTTACATTACTATTTATATGAGGATTCCCTGAATTAGAAGCACCTTCTGTATGTGGAGTCGTAGGACTTGCAACAAGTTTTTCTTGCAAATTAGGTATAAATTTCATAAAAGTTGAAGTAATTGAATTGATGGCGTTATTAACTTGAGTAACTACTTGCCTTTCTACCTCCAATTTCCAAACGGACAAATCCACGGCTTGTTTTTTTTCAGTTACAACTTTTACAGCTCGAGCCACCTTCACTTGTTTTATAGAAGTAGAACTAAACGCTCGACAATAATTTTTCTTCATGTTGGAACCAAAAATTTCTGCAATTGGATCATTATGAAGATCATCTACTGCACCATTAGAACAACCATCCAATTTTACCTTTTCTTCCGCTGCTTCCAGAAGTGCCTGCATTCATTAAATATCACATTAAATTGAAAATTTCAGTTCCTTGTTAAAAACAGAAAAATATGAGTATGCATCACGCATAAAAAAATATTAAATTGTAGGCTCCGAGTGACTCAATTTTACTGAGCCGAACAGCTCAGTAAAACTGAGCCATTATGCTCATTTTTACTGAGCCTAAGACTCAGTTTAAATGCGGCGAACGGTTCAGTAAAAAGCGCTGAACGGCTTAGTATTACTGAGCCGAACGGCTCAGTATTATTGAGCCTAAGGCTCAGTTTAAATGCACCGATCGGCTCAGTAATACTGAGCTAATCGGCGCAGTTTAACCGAGCCGAATGGCTCAAAATTACTGATCCTAAGGCTCGGTTTAACTGAGTCAACAAGAAGAGAAAAGAAGTTAAGTAGGTATATTGAAATTCTGTTTATTTTTGTAAATATAGTTAATGCCTTTTAACTAACTCAAGTACGAATAGGATAAAACCACATATTTAAGGATCATGCATCCACTCAAATCCAAACATGTAAACAATTCAATATTTCTGACTCCATACAAGCACTGAAAACCATGTGTACAAGTCAATACACTGTAAACCGTGTGTACAATTCAAAACACTGAAGACCATGCGTATTGGGGTATACATGTATTATCACATCGAAAGAAAAAAAAACTTGGATGCCTGCTTTTCGAAATTATGAAACATACATGTAAAAAATTATAGTCTACTGGAACCGCATATATGCGTCATTACATCAAAACTTACTGAAATCTGACATATAAATCTTTGAAACTCATGCACGCTCAGTTCAAAAAACTTAATGCCTTGGTTATCTTGTAGATAAATCAAACCATCAAATTGGAAGCAATAGGTAATGGTCCTATTTCAAAGCATCAGTTCACATAACACGTTTTCAAGAAACAATCAAGAGGGTTTGTAATATAACTATTTAACTAGAACAGGGTTGAATTACGAGTTCACCCAGTCGTAAAATAAGCATAAAAGATAAGGATGCTGGTATTTTTATCAACTCTAATTGGTTTCACATCGTTTTAGTTTGAGCTATAATACTTTCATATAAATCAAGACTTTGAAAATGGGTATACCTTTGGCGCTGGTAAAAGTGGAAACATTTGCAGCTGGATCCATCTTTCTAGACTTAGTCGGATGTGGCTTTTCATGGCTTGGTAGCAAAATTTGGCCCCTGCTCACGGGAAGTAATGCCACGATGAAAGCTCCTGGTAAGCCTGGACACTACATTCTTCATGAAGCCTTTGAGAAGAATCATGCGGCTTATTTCCGAGCTTTACGTGGTGCATGATGAATTACTTCTAATCTTCAGTTTTCCTTTATTTTTGTAGTGTGCTTTCTTGTTTTTTTCCCCTCTAGGTGATATAGTTTTTATTATCTGTTGTCTACGTACTGTATTCCATGTAATGGCTGGCAATTATATCTCGATTGTACTGAATATCTAAAAAAAAGAGCAATAATACTTTTCACGTTGTAAGCGTTAATAGTTCAACCATAAGAAAAGAAACCAACTTTTGCTTATTCGACAGGCCCATAGTTCTTCGGTTATTAAACTATCGTTTTTCATTGACAACAAAACTGATGCACATTTCTTTGCTAAATTAGCATCTTTATATTGTGTCCCGGAAATTTCCCATATACGAGAAACGAGGCTGTAGTGGAAAACTGATTTTTGAATAAAATTCAGATGACATAATATTAGTGTGTGTGCATTATTTTCTTTAATTAATCCGTGTTTGAGGTAGAAGAATTCAAGAAAACAACCTGGGTTTGACCACGGATAACAAACGAGTTCTTCTTTCTTCAGGAATATCCCTAATTTTCTTCCTATAAATCATTCAAACTGAAATTTGACAAAAGAGGAAATTAAACATATTACTATGTGCATTCATAGCATCTGATACAAAAATAACTTAGACCAACATTGACTATAAAGGCATTAACTATGTGCATTCCTACCTCGTATTGAAATCTCAATGTATACAGCCTGCATTTGAACTACTTCACCTTGCCTAATATCCGCAACCAAACAAAACAAGTTGGACATAACACTTTTGCAAAAGAATCAACCGAAGGAAGAAGTTTCAATTCTACAGGAATCAAGATCAGTATGAAAAACATGCACGCCAACTTATGCAAACCTAAGAAAAAATGCAAAATGATAAATACCTTTCTGAAGGTACAGTTTGTTGGTGATTTAAGTTTAATACAGTTGTAAGTTGTTAAACCAAGCAAGCAAATTATGTTTGTTAGTGTTTACTGTGACAGCAACATGAAGGATAGTTGAATGGCTGACTATAAATATGCAGGTTGTAAATGGAAGCATGCATTTTGGGTAATAAAATTCTACCTTTTTCTTCTACATACCTTTCCTATATTTTACTGCTACTTTTTTTCCCTTTTTATCTTCTATCCACTTGTTTCTAGATTTATTCATCTGATATCCACTCCATTCCTTATTGTAACCTCTCACAAAGCCTAAATTCATTTTTTTTTCTTTTTTCAAATTTAAATCATTACAGAAAAAATTGTTAAAAAATATAATACTAATCTTGATTTTTATTTATGAAAGTAATTATGTTGAATTTTCTAAGTCCTAATCAAGCAACCAGTTTGAAAGTAGCGTAGGACGAATTTAAACAAAAAGTGTCACACCGACGAAATTCAATTCTGGAGGAAAAGAATTAGTAAATAAATCATAAATCTATGTTTGTAGGAAAATACATTCTAGCCATTTTTTTTGATGAAGAAAGATTAACTTTCCTTGTTGTATGATCATATTTTTCAACAAATATTCCTTACCATTAGATGTTCCGGTCAGTCAATGTCTGGAGAAGGGAGGAAAATGAGGTAAAATTAAAGCAACAAAAAATAAAACCAGGGCGGACCGCAGGATTCGAAACTGTTTTTCATCTGAGCAGTAATTATGGTATATTTGTATAAAGGTAAATTGCAGATTTTTTTTCAAAAGAGCAAAATAAGACCGGTACATGTATCAAGTATATTACTCAAAGTAACACAATACTCCTTGTTATTACAGCATGGTAAAATCTTTTGATTGCTAGCCGAAACATGGTACTTCTACCCTCATCATATAATGCTAATTCTAGAACGATGATTACAGTAATTTAGGATATGAAGTGCTTGACCTAATTTAAATGCAAACATATAAGGTGCTACTTGCAATGTGCTTCCATAGTTAATTTTGGATTTTCATTAGTGAAATGGTTTTAGGAGCTGTTACATCTTGCACATTGTATATTTCATCATGCCCATAATATTTCTATAGTAAAGTTTACATAAACTTAAAGACTTGTGTTATCTATTACTGAGGAGTAAATCAGCTCCAATTAATACTTTTAAAGATATGTTTATTACACCACTGGAGTAAATCAGCTCCATTCAGTTTCAAATCGAAACTGAGCCGAAAGGCTCAGTTTAGAAACAAAACTAAGCCATAGCCTTTTGGCACAGTTTTGATTCTAAACTGAGTTAGGCTTGGTTTTGATTTGAAACTGAGCCTGGCTCAGTTTAGAGATCGAAACCGAGCCTCCTGAAAGGTTCAGTTTAGAGATCGAAACTGAGCCAGAAAGGCTCAGTTTCTATACTGAGCCAGGCTCAATTTTGATTCTAAACTCGCCTGTCAGGCTCAGTTTAGAAACTGAACATTCCAGCTCAGTTTCTAAACTAAACAGAGCCAGTTTAGAATCGAAAATTAACAACCATTTGATTGATGCAAGTTGTAAAAAGTCAAGATGCATAAGCAGAAATTATGTTTTATACCAATTGTTAAACCATTAGTTAATAAGTGATTCTATATACTAAGAAAGGAAATACTCTTCAGGATACTTACCAATACAACAAATGCGACAACTGTATCATCAGATTCTTGTTTTGCTTGAGCCAATTGGCATGCATATTCTCCATATTTGCAATGATAGTGAGAAGCGAAGAACACTCAGAAGCTTCTAAGATTCTCTCCAGCTTATCTGATACGGTCTACTGCTTGGTATATGCTTGTATGCAGACATAACATAAGATAGAAATGGATAAAAGGGATGGAAAATTTGGACCACTTTCAGTAATGGGTGTACCTCCCATACAGCAAATGTCACGCATTGATCAATCGATTCAACCTCAAGCCGAGTACAACTATGCAGCACGACCTGCACATGGATACCCACCACCTGTAGTTCGATATATATATATATATATATATATATATATATATATATATATATATATGATATGAAATTGGTTAAAAAAAGGGTTTTGGGGGGGAGGGGACGCAGGCTCAGCCAAAAGAGATTTCGCAAACATTTGCTTGACCATGATACACCATTTAGATTTTTGATGGTAACTAATACACATTCATACTTAACAGCACATAGGCTCAGCTAAACTTGTAAATCATCGAGCTTGACCTGCAAGCATTTATATTTGTTGTGGGCTGAAAACTGAGTTCACATGCACAATTTTAACTTGACCTGCAAAAAACACTTTAACGATTATCCTAGTGGAGTTTATTTCTCTTAAAAAGATCACTAATGTACATTTTCAAAATAAAAGAAACCAACAAAAAAATTGCAGTGATCGTCAACTACTGCACACGGCAGTAGCGAGTTTATAAATCAGTTTACAAACTGAGGCTTTCGGCCCAGTTTCCAAACTAAACTGAGCCTGAAAGGCTCAGTTTAGAATCGATAAGTTATCTCATAGGCACCAAAATTAATATGCATACCCTCGACCATCTTCCTTGTTTCTAATTTCCATCAAATTATCAAATACCATTATACTTTACTCCAGTAACAATCCCTCCAGGCTTTGAAAGTTCAAGTTGTAATATCCCATTATCAATTGTAACATGTAGTACCATAATAATTTTTTCTTTAAAAAACACTAAGAAAAACATTCGAAAAAGAATAAATAAAAAAGAGCACATACATGTGTGTCACGTGCATCTAGCTTCACACCAGCAGATGACTTTATATCAAAGACTTTGAATTCAGAAGCATTACTTGAAGCAGTCCTACGAATTACTCAAGGAACAAAAACATGAATATATGTATGCATCCAAGAATTGCTGAAGACGACTAGGTGAATATTTTAGAATACACACCTTGCGTCACGTACATGACCTATTAGTCCTGAGCTCTTACTCTTATAAAAAAAAGCATACAAATAACAAGAACATGTATTCTTGCATGTGCATATGAATGTTACATGGCGTGCATCATCTATACTTGAAGGGTTATGTAAATGATATATTGCCAGAAGTTTATTGAGTATCATACACACACACATTCATTTTACTTGAATAAAGGATACTGAAAATTAAAATTAAAATATGTTTGGAAGAAAAATAATGAGTATAAATTGCAATTAATTCTCAGCAGTAGATATTTCTATCAGTAAATAGTTCACTTCAAGTATGTGTATATCTTTGTCTTCACCCAACTTTAGGATAGATCGTTGATCTTGATCAATAAAAACCAGTTTTACTTATGTCCAGTGCATTTTTATGTTCATTAATTTACATATATTTTGTATTTGATGAGCAAGAAATGCTATTACATAAGATTAAGTTAACTTTATACACACACACACACACACATATACATGTATAGATTTACCCATGTATTTAATTAATTGTTACTATAAACGACATTTTTGTTATTCAAAGGAAATTTTAGGTTATGTTTCTTTTCACACACTTTCGAGTTTATGCTATCACGTATTAAAAAAAACCTAAATTCCGAGTATCTATGAAATAATAGTAAACGATTTGCATTCATTAATCAAATTTTGAACCGGATTTGCATTCATTAACCTACAAAAATAATACATAAGTGCAATGTAATTTCTTATTCAAAAGGTATTCAGGATATCAAAATTTATACAAACCTAACTATTGACTAAAAATAGATAAATCAGTGACAAAAGACACAGCAGACAAGGGTTTGGATATCTAATTATCAATACTTAATTGGTTGGTAGCATTTATAATAGGCAGTTTATTACCTAAACAACCCGCTTTTCCATTTAATCAGTACACTTTCTTGGAACAACCATTCCAGGCACTTGCTAATACAAATTTGAACTCAAATAAATAGTTACTCTCAAATTTTGATAATAGCTTTTGTTACACAGACATGATAGATGTTGATTTTTTTTTTTGAAAACCTATATCTGCTGAAAGTAGAATTTATTGTAATTTCAATATGAGGCTAACATACGCCATATGCTGAGTTATACCATTTGACATATAATTCCAGCAGTGTTTAAGCAACATTTAATTACTTACACAACATATGGGTTTTTGAATATTAACTTAAATAATATTAGTATTTTCTCCTTTAATCTATAAGAGCATTCCCAACAGTGGGAATGCTTGAGAAAATGGGGGAAATCCCCACTGAAATCACGCTCCTCGCGCTGCAGCAGTGTGAGTTGCAGCGTGATGAGTGAATTCAAGTGGGGATTCTCCCCACTTTTTTTTGGATGTCGATCGCTAAACGACAAACTGATTGCCGTTTAAGGGTGCATTAAACGGAAAACTGATTGTTGTTTAACCCTTAAACGGCAATCAGTTTGTCGTTTAGTGCATTCTGGTTAAAAAAAAGACATCGCGAATCCCCGTTCTACTGCTGGAAGAGTGGGGCGTCTCCACGCTTTTTTTATCTTCTTCCTCGCACTAAAAATTGACATGCTGCTGGGTATGCTCTAAAGAAATAAATAAACTTATGCCTAAAGAAAAAAATAAATTATGTTCATCACTAGTCATAAATTATGTACATCACAATTCACGAATTCTATACCAGCAGACTCTCGATTATCAAAAATCTTAGGTATACAAAATTATTAAAATACATCACTAATCATTGGCCAAAGGTGCATCAATTGCATTAAATCAAAGGCGACTAATGTTGAAAAGGGTGCGACATACGAAATTATCAAAATACATACTATAACAGATGTTGAAAAGGAAAATTACATTACGTAAGGGTTCATCTGAAGTAGAAATTTCCAGAAGTCGACATAGGATTATCTGAGTAGCAGCCGAAATCAAATTGCTCGAAGAAGATGTTGATTCGCCTGAAGGAAAGACCAATTCTGGTTGGCTTGAAGGAGAGTTGAATCTTATTTTGATTCTGATTTGCTTTACCGAAATCCAAATTGCTAGATCTTAATTATACCACTTCTAACGTGAAATCGAAATCGCTTGAAGGAGAGTTTTTTCACTCGCGGCCGTTGAATGAAAACAAGCGTTCAGAAGTTGGAATTAGGTTTAACTACACGCATTTACTTTTTTGCCCTCCTTTAATCAATTCCTAACGAGAATATGCGTTGGTAAATAAAAAAATTGCAGTTATCTATTTTCCGCAACGCTTTTTCTCTTAGCAACGCTTATTGTGGTGATCATTCTACAACCCAAATATGTGTTGCCAATTGAAAAAAATAAGTGTCACCAAATGGCTGTTATGGTGTAGTGAACTACTTATAATCTCTAGTTGGATCCCATAGATAAACTGTGTTTTTGTCGTGGTTGGAATCTATGGATTGCAAGGACTTCTCGCTACTGATCCTTGGGGTGATTCCTATACAAGGATGCAGTAGAAGAGTGCCTTCGGTTCATCCTGTACTTGGATGACGTGATGATGTGGAATTCAAAGAGAATGATGACCAGATGAGAATATTTATAACCTCAAGCCTCGCAACCGGGAAATGACAAAAATCGGGCAGGCATCATGGCTATGTGGGTCGCACCCATTAAGGTGTATTGTCACCATCTAGAGAATATTCATATTTGTTACTCCTTTTCATTTCTGTATCTCCCGGGAAAAAGGTAGCTGCGCAGCCGTAAGGTGACAATATATTCGATACACTCAAGAGAAATGAGTGGTTGGTCATGTGTGGGCCGGGTTGCAAGACGTTCTTGTTGAACCCAGTGTATTCCTCTCTAGAGATACACTATCGGCAAGTGATTCCATACCTTGTCATAGTCGGAATCCAATCTCCAATAACTGCCATCGATTTTGATTGCATACTATGTATGTAGAGCGTGAGATGCAAGTGTTCTGCTAGATTGATATTTATTTGTGATTGATAGACACTATTATAATATCAGAAAAGATATTGATTTTCAAAAATGTTTTGGGTCATAGTAAGGTAAAAACCATCGGTGTTTATGTGTGGACTGGTCTTACTATTATCCTTTCTTTTAAAAAGGATTTCTAAAGTTAAACAAGTTGTTTTCCATATGAATTTACCACTAAAAGTATTCCAGACTGATCCGGGTGAATTTTGCTTTGCTTCAAATGTGCTCGGGTCAGATCGAGTATATTTCCAGTTTATATTTCGCTCGGAGTACCAGAGAAGGAGTTGAAGTCGAGACATATTCCATATACTTACTGGTACTAGTTTATTTCCGTTGTGTGTTGTATTGATTTGAATGTGTACTCTGATGTTGTAATCATATATATACAGTTTTTGTATAAAGCATTTGATATTATATTTTATTCGTTCCGCTGTGAGTTTTCTGATGTTCTCCTTATTCTTCTATTCTAATATTTCTTTCTTTTCTTATCTCACCCTCTAATTTCTTTCTCATAACGTTCCGATGTTTTCGATGCTTGAAGATCGACATGATGTTTTTATGTCGATTTTCGGGGTCGAAAATCCCTGTTCGTTACAGTGGTATCAGAGCATATGGTTTAGTAATAACCTTGGCTCTGTGGCATAACTCAATAGAAATGGGATTAGTAATATCCTAGATTGAGTGTGAGTGTGTGTGTGTGTATATATATATATATATATATATATATATATATATATATATATATATATATATATATGAGTGTGCATATTTGTAATTTGTTACAAAATTATTTTTTTTAAATTATTTTTGGCCCAATATATTTTACAAAGCAGTAAAAGTGTAATTTTCTTAAATTATTATTATATTAATCGACTAATGTTGATTTGAATTAGAATTCAGAGTGGATTATAAAATTGGAATGATCTAACCAGATGGGAATTTCAAGTATGAAATTTGAAAATAAAACTTCAATGAAAATTTTAATTTGGAATCAAAGTGAATAAAGTTAAATACTAATCATAATGATTTGGTTTGTTGATTGTGCCTTGTTTGGTTAAATAATTGAGTGCATGAGTATAGATTTAAACATTCATTGAAACCAATTTGGTATGAATAAGTTGAACTTATTGGAACTAATTCAAGTCCAATGGCCCTGAATGAATAAATGAATTGAAATGGAGTTGATCTAGTTAGAAACCAATTGGTTAATTGAATATGGAAGTAAGACTTGACCTGGTTAAGTGGAATGGAATTAAATAAACATGAAATTTGGAAATCGAATGGATAATGATGGAAACCAATCGGATATTAATCGATTGATATTGATGGTGAATGCAGACATGTAAGTATTAATGTTGAATATAATTCCACTGATTTGGTCGATTGTTATTTGGACTGATTGAATAAAATCCATCAAACTGGTCAATAAGGATGATTGAATGGATTGAAATAAAATGCCAGTATAGTGATTTTGGAATAATATCGTTATGAAATGAAACAAGATTATTTCACCCTGTATTTGTTACTGGCATTGTAAGTGGAGATAAGTGCAGATACTAGACAACTAGGGAATTGGCTTGATTACCAAGATTGAAGTACAGAATGGAAAACGAAGAGCAATCAGTTAATTTGCTGCAGAATTGGAATTGAGTTGCCCGACAAATAGGTAAATCTTAATATTATTGATTGGAGTGATTGAATTTTTACCCCTGAGTGGGATGGCCATTTGGCTTTGGTTTTATTTTGTAGAAGTTGAGCCTGGAGTGACGTTTGTAGTTGTTGTGATCAAGCCGTGCAAGGGTGGTGTTGGCGAAATTTTCTAAAATTTTTAAGAGTTTGAATTTATTTGGCGAAGATTCAAAAAATATTTATTTTAAGAATAATTGGTTCGGAGCATTCTTCTTACCTTGTAATTTCGGGGACGAAATTCTTTTAAGGGGGGAAGAATGTAACGTCCTAGATTTTCAGTCATTTAAATTGGAATATTTAAATCTATTTTATATATTATGTTGATAATATAAATGGATTTTATATCAAATTTATTTTATAAAATGGAGTTTGAATATATAGAAAATTTATAATTCAATTAAAACGAGCTTGAAACGACGCGGCAGGTCGTAATTTACGATTTAAACTTTAATTGAATATACAGGGTCCGATATAAATCGGATTTCTGTGAACAAGAAATGCTTGAATCTATATGATTATATTTTTCTAATGAAAGAGAAAAATGAAGATTTCATCGTATAGATCGCAAGATATGCCTAAATCAAATTTTCTGAAAATCGCTATGGAATCGTTTATAAACCATAACGATAATTTAATATAATTAAATATTAGTTTCGAATTCGGAGAAGATCTTTTGAGACGTAGCTATAATTTAATTTTTAGAATTTTACTAAAATTTTTAATTTGGAAAATACGCTACTTTTTATTTGGAGTATTTTGTACCCTATATCAGCATTTTGGGGTTTCACAATATAAGTTAACTTACCGATAATATTATATTTTCGGAATCGTGGCGCATTGCCCGCGATTTTGATTGTATACTATGTATGTAGAGCGTGAGATGCAAGCGTTCTACTAGATTGATATTTATTTGTGATTGATAGACACTATTATAATATCAGAAAAGATATTGATTTTCAAAAATGTTTTGGGTCATAGTAAGGTAAAAACCATCTGTGTTTATGTGTGGACTGGTCTTACTATTATCCTTTCTTTCAAAAAGGATTTCTAAAGTTAAACAAGTTGTTTTCCATATGAATTTACCACTAAAAGTATTCCAGACTGATCCGGGTGAATTTTGCTTTGCTTCAAATGTGCTCGGGTTAGATCGAGTATATTTCCAGGTTATATTTCGCTCGGAGTTCCAAAGAAGGAGTTGAAGTCGAGACATATTCCATATACTTGCTGGTACTAGTTTATTTCCGCTGTGTGTTGTATTGATTTGAATGTGTACTCTGATGTTGTAATCATATATATACAGTTTTTGTATAAAGAATTTGATATTATGTTTTATTCGTTCCGCTGTGAGTTTTCTGGTGTTCTCCTTATTCTTCTATTCTAATATTTATTTCTTTTCTTATCTCACCCTCTAATTTCTTTCTCATAACGTTCCGGTGTTTTCGATGCTTGAAGATCGACATGGTGTTTTTGTGTCGATTTTCGTGGCCGAAAATCGCTGTACGTTACAGCTTGAGCTTCGTATTCCCATTAAGGTGGGATTATATATTAGAACGTGGTCTGACTACCGTAGAAAAGAGACTCACTGTAGAAAACAACTTAGCAAAACTGCTTAGAGGTGGTAGCGACCCAAGACGAACGCTGGGGGGTATTAGCGGCCTTTCCAGTGTTTGAGGACTCTATAACTTCAAGTTCAATTGAGAAATGCTCGACAAAGTGGAGATCTGTTAGGTGTGGCTTGCATGGTATGAGAGTTATGTGACAAAGAGTTTAATGTGTTGAAGGGATCATTGGATTTAGAAATTATATCTGTTGTAGCTTATTTTGGTGATGGATTTGATGCCGTTAAGGCTTATCGACTTGTAATGTCGACTTGAAGAATTCAGTTTATAGAACCAATTTATGTTGAAAATAGAATTTGGCTCGATGTGGGGGTATTGGAGATATATGATTTTGCATCAAGGTATAGTGCTAAATTTGGTGATACAAAATCATAAGTAGGTGAAAACAAATATGCAAAATGAAAAGTAAATATTTTTAATATATTGATTGCATTTGCATGAGATGACAAAGAAATAAATGAAGAGATTATTTTCTACCATCTTGGCAAAAGAAGTGAATGAATTATTTACTTGCTATGTTTACTCCTCTTGCTTCCTCTGCAAATTTTCTTCATTATTTATTACCATATCTTGGTAATTTGATTGATGGCTCACTGACTATATATTGTGGGTAGACTTCATTGTAAATACTTCATGGCATGGAGCCAGTGATTCCCAAATGGAGTGTCTCTTCTTGTCAAGTTTAATTTGAGGTCTGGATATGTAAACTTTTATTTTGTAATCTCTTGTAATTCGTTCATGTGAATAAAATCTCTCTACTTTGAACTGGAAATACAGTATCTCAATGGTAGTGAAACCAGTATAAATATTATGCGTCTCTTTATTTCTTCGTTATAGTTATTTACTATTTATTTGAAGTAATAAAATAATTGCTATCAGATTAGATTGATATTCAATTGACAAATCTAGATCATATTTTTTGTTCTTCCGTATTTGTGCAAACTTTTTGCTCAACAAAACAAGGTTTCAACTGTCTAGTTCAACAAGATAGAACATAATTAGGAAGTGTTGAAGTATGTGATACTATGTGTTGGATTGAAGAGGAAATTTGTGGTATTTCGGATCTGGAGGAAATTTTGGGTATTTCGGATCTGGAGGAAATTTTGGGAATTTCGGATATTTCGAATCTGGAGGAAATCTCGGGTATTTCAGATCTAGAGGAAATTTTGGGAATTTCCATATACTTCTCTATACCTATATAAGCTATCCTATGGCTTTCAAAAGGCAAAAAAAAAAAGAACCAAGAGCTACAAGACTTGATAGAAATCAAGGATTTGCTCTCAAGGGTTTAATTAGGGTTTATAACCTAATTCCAATTCTTCAATTCTATTCTCCTTAAACTCTTTTCTATATTGAAATATAGTGATCATTGGATCAATCTCTTGTATTCCTTTCATCGTGGTAATAAAATGTACTCTCCAAAGTGGATATACACTAACAAGATGTTAGCGGAACCACTATAAATCCTTGTGTGATTTATTTTTGCTACTTTTGTCATTCGTTTCTTGCTTGTGATTGAGATTTGGATTATTCGTGATTGGTTGATCATTATTTGATGACCAGATTTATTGGTTTTGGTTGTTTTTGCAAAGTATAACAACGATTTAGTCTTCCGCTAGCGCTTGTGGTTTAGATATTTGATTTGAGTGGTCTTAAATCGGATTAATCACAATGGTTCCAACAGTTGGTATCAGAGCAATTAGAGCTTGTTAGGTGTTTGTGAAAATGCCGGAAACGAATAATAGCTCGGTAAGTCCTTCAACCGGAAGTCTGAATAGTGTGGCGCCTTATGTACGGGGTTCGTATGCGGCGTTGGGTTCCCAATTGGTAATTGACAAGTGGAATGGTGATAATAACTTTGAGAAGTGGCAATGGAAAATGAAAGCGGTTCTTAGGAAGAATCGGGTGCACCAAGTGGTATTTGATACTCACTTATTACCAAGTGATATCTCCGATGTTGAGAGAGAGGAGATGGAGGAATGGGCTTACACTACTCTTTAACTTGCTATAGGGGAGAATGTGATCTTCAAAATTAGTGGTGAGACAACCGATAAGGTATTTGGGATAAGTTGGAGGAATTGTATATGAAGAAGTCGCTCACTAACCGTTTGATTTTGTTGCAAACGTTTTTCTCCTTCAAGATGAAGGAGAGTAATTCGCTTAAGGCACACTTGAATGCTTTGATGAGTTACTCATGATGATGAAGGCCGTCGATTTGAAAATTGAGGAAGAGCAAAAGGCGATGATATTATTGTGTTCGTTGCCGGACCGCTATACGGGTTTCTGAAATAGTTTGATCTATGGCTGGGATACCTTGACTCTTGAAGATGTCAAGACGGGTCTTCTTAATGAGGAGTTGAGAGATCAAATAAAGGAGATGAGTGAGGGTAGTAATGGAGCTAGTAGTGGTCATGGGTTGTTTATGAGAAAGAAAAGAATGTGAAGAAAGGAAACTGGGGGCGTTCTAAATCAAGGAAGCCCGGTGGAAGAGGTAAATCGAAAGAGAGAAATGACAAATGCTTTACTTGCAAAAAACCGGGATATTGGAAGACTGAATGTCAGGACAAAGATAAGAATGAAGTAGCATCTTCATCCGTAGCGGTGGAGAGTGGGGATGGTGAGATAGATAAGAAAGTGTTGATGACGGTAGCATTGGGTGTTTCGGGCAACGAATAGGTGCTCGATTCGGGTGCGTCGTATCATACGACGCCAATTTCGTCCTTTGAAGTAAAAGAGGGAAATGCAATTGCTATGGGAAATGGTGCTATTTGCAAGTCGATGGGTAGTGGCTCCATGCAAATAAGGATGTTTGATGGGGTTGTCTGCATGCTCACCAATGTTTGCTATGTTTCGGGACTTAGGAAGTCGCTTTTATCTTTAGGGCAATTAGATTCTCTAGGATTCAAAACCACTATCGAGAAGGATTGCTTGAGGGTTTCAAAGGGTGCACTTATGGTTATGAAGGGTGCTAGGACTCATGGTATATATTTGCTTCGAGGCGTGACCGTAGGAGGTGAGACGTGTGTGCGTGTTGATAGTTCTCGTGACTTGGATGCGACACGATTGTGGCATTTGAGATTGGGTCATGTCTCAGAGAGGAGTTTGGATATTCTTCGGAAGCGGGAGATGATAAAGGGTGAGAGTTTCAACAAACTAGAGTTTTGCGAGGAATGTGTCATGGGGAAGCAAACACGGGTATCATTTGATGAAGGCAAACATGACTCAAAGGGGGTTCTTGAGTATGTTCATTCGGATCTTTGGGGACCAACACTGGTTGCTTATTTGGGTGGAGCTCGTTATTACATTTCTTTCATTGATGATTTTTCTCGAAAGGTATGGGTTTATGTAATGAATGCCAAGTCGGAGGCATTTGCTAAGTTCAAAGTGTGGAAGGCACTTATTGAGAATGAGAGTGGCAAGACTTTGAAGGTGTTAAGGACCGACAATGGCGGCGAATATGTTTCCTGGGAATTCTTGGAGTATAGTAAGCATCACGAAATCCGGAGACATTTTACTACACCGGAGGATCCGCAGTCTAATGGAGTAGCGGAGAGAATGAACTGAACTCTACTTGAGAAAGCTTGACGCTTGAGATTTACATCGGGTTTGTCTAAGGGATTTTGGGCCGAAGCTTTGTCAACTGCGGTGCATTGAATCAAATTCCATGCTCGGCCATTGATAACAAAATTCCGAAGGAAGTGTGGAAGGGGAAGAGTGTTGACTTGAGATATCTTCGTGTGTTTTGTAGTTTGGTTTATGTGCATGATCCGGGGAATGATAAGTTGGAGCTATGGCATTCAAGAAGGTCTTGCTTGGTTTCACAGACGGTGTGAAAGGCTATCGGATTTGGAATTCGGAAACGAAGAAGCTTGTTAATTCTCATCTTGTCACTTTTGATAAGTCGGCTTTATTCAAGGAGAATGAGAGCTCATCGGATGTTCCGAATTTGGTTCATGGTGAATCAAAGGAGAAGGAAGTTATTCGCACATTCTGTCCAAGTGGTAGTAGAGTTGAAGAAGAAGATCGTGGGGTAGAAGCGGTTAATGAAGCATCACATAGTCCACATGGTTCCTCTAGTGATGTTGGTGATGTACATGATACTAGAGAAGTTTCAACTCAAAGTGGAGCCGAAAGAGGTTTAGGTGATAGTATTGCTACTCGGGTTGGTCGACACGCAATAAGACCTTCTGAAAGATATGGTGATTGGAACTACCTTAGCTTTTGTGATCATTTGGACTATGCTATCAATGTAGTCCAAGATGAGCCGATGGACCTTGATGACGTCATGGAGTCGAGAGAGCTCGAAATGGATTTGCACCATGCAGGAAGAGATGCAATCATTGATAAAGAACCAAACTTGGGATTTGGTTCCACTCCTCAAGGAAACCGTGCTATAGGGTGCAAATGGATTTACAAGGTGAAGGATGATGGAACGTACAAAGCAAGGTTAATGGCAAAGGGGTTTGCACAAAGAAAAGGAAAGGAGTATGATGAAATTTTTGCACCGGTTGTACGTTATACTTCTATCCGGGTTTTACTAGCGATAGTTGCTATCCATGACTTGGAGTTGGAGCAACTTGATGTGAAAATCGCCTTCTTGCATGGAGACTTGGATGAAGACATCTACATGGAGCAACCAGATGGGTTTGTTGTAGATGATAAGTCTAAAATGGTTTGCAAGTTGAAGAAATCACTATATGGGTTAAAGCAATCAACTAGATAATGGTACAAGAGATTCGATCATTTCTGGCTTGAAAGTGGCCTCCATCGAAGCATCAAGGATGCTTGTGTATATTTCAAGAGGTTAGGAAATGATTGTTTGGTGTATTTACTCTTGTATGTGGATGATATGCTCATTGCTTCCAAGGATAAAAATGAAATCAACAAGTTGAAGATGCTTTTGAAATCTGAATTCGAAATGAAGGATCTTGGAGAACCAAGGATAATCTTGGACATGGAAATTGAAAGGGATCGAAAACATTTTGAGTTAAGATTGACTCAAAAGGAGTACATTAAGAAAGTGCTTTCCTGGTTTAGCATGGAGAATGCAAAGGCATTAAATGCACCTTTACCTTTGCATATGAAGCTTTCGGATAAGGGATCACCTATCGGGGAGAAAGACAAGGCTATATGTAGAATGTTCCATATGCAAGTGTGGTTGGTAGTTTGATGTACACCATGGTGTGTACAAGGCCCGATATTGCAAATTCCGTCGTGGTGGTTAGTCGGTATATGGCTAATCCCGGGAAATCGAATTGAGAAGTCGTGAAGGCTATATTGAGATACTTGAAAGGCACAACATCTCATGGTCTTGTTTTTGGAGGTAGTGATGAGTGGAGTTGCAAGTTGGTTGGTTATTGTGACTCGGACTACGTCGATGATAGAGATTGGAGGAAATCAACTTTCGGGTATGTCTTCACACTTATCGGGACAACCATTAGTTAGAGATCGAGATTGCAAACTGTAGTTGCTTTATCTACGGGGGCAGAGTTGATTGCCGCGGTGGAGGCGACAAAGTAAGCACTCTAATTGAAGCAATTGTTGTGTGACTTGGGTTTCGAACATGAGAGTATCGATGTTCGATGTGATAGCCAGAGTGCTATACATTTGGCGAAGAATTTGGCGTTTAGCTCACGGACCAAGCATATTGAGGTGAGAGAGTCATTTCTTGTAGCCATGGATGAGGGTAAGCTAGTATACCTTCAGAAAGTGCACACAAAGGATAATGCGGCGGATATGTTTAATAAAGCATTAACAATTGGGAAGTTCGAGCATTGCTCGAATTTAATTCGCTTGTTGAGTTGCTAGGTGCCACGGGGTGGCACGATTAGAGAGAGTGGTTTGTTTGTTTGGAAAGGAATACCGGTGAGAGATTGGATGTATATCTTCATGGTAAATACTCGTTTTCACTCCTGAGTACATTGTCTTTTTGTGAGACTGGTTTAGGATGTTGGATGTTTCAACACTTCATTGACGGGTGGGGGCTATGCCTGAACTCATTAGTGAAGCGCAATGGGCGGTGGCTATGCCAGAGTTCATTGGGGAAACATTCAAGCTTTCTTGGTTGAAGGTAGAAGGAAATGCTTGAGATCATTTGAGTTTGTGATGGAGATGGATATAGTATCGAGGGGGAGTGTTGAAGTATGCGATACTATGTGTTAGACTGAAAAGGAAATTTTAGGTATTTCGGATATTTTGGATCTGAAGGATATTTCAGATATATCAGATCTGGAGGAAATTTTGGGAATTTCAGATATTTCGGATCTGGAGGAAATTTCGGGTATTTCGGATCTAGAGAAAATTTCGGGAATTTCTATATATACTTCTTTATGCTTATATAAGCTATCCTATGGCTTTCAAAAGGCCAAAAAAAAAAATCAAGAGCTTCAAGACTTGATAGAAATCAAGGGTTTGCTCTCACGGGTTTAATTAGGGTTTATAACCTAATTCTAATTCTTCACTTCTATTCTCCTCAAACTCTTTTCTATATTGAGAAATAGTGATCATTGGATTAATCTCTTGTATTCCTTTCATCGTGGTAATAAAAAACAGGCCCGACCCGACGTTTTTGAGTGCCCCAGGCGAGTGAATTTTTTTGTGCAAAAAGCTAAATCAAAAAGTTGATGCAGCAGCCAGAGACTAAATTCCCTCCACATCTTTCTGAAACGATGAACTTGACCACCAGGGTACTGCATCTTATACGTACGTTAGCCACATAACATTTTTACATAAAGTAAGTATCAAGCAAACTTGACCAAAGCAAAATCAAAAATGTTGCCCCTCCCTCCTCCACTTCCCTAGGCGGCTGGCTTGCCAGCCTACCCCTAGGGCCGACCCTGATAAAATACTCTCTCCAAAATGGATGTACACTAACAAGATGTTAGTGGAACCACTATAAATCCTTGTGTGATTTATTTTTGTTACTTTTGTCATTAGTTTCTTGCTTATGATTGAGATTTGGGTTGTTCGTGATTGGTTGATCATTATTTAGTGACTAGAGTTATTGGTTTTGGTTGTTTTTACAAAGTCTAACAACGATCTAGTCTTCCGCCAGCGCTTGTGGTTTAGATATTTGATTCAAGTGGTCTTGAATCGGATTAATCACAATGGTTCCAACAGGAAGCTTATATTTTCTTACATAGTAGGCTAAGTCAAATAAAATGTCTTGCTATAATATATAGCCGATAGTTAAGGACCATAATTTTCATTATCAATGTCAACATCTTTCTTTTCGCCTCTAATTCTCATTTTAAAAAATTCATCCCTAAATAATTTATGAAATATATTGTCGAAGTATCACTTGGTTGCAACTTTCAATGTTTAAGGTTTAAACTTAGTTGTTGTTCTCATCTATGTCATAGTAAATATAACTATCCATATGCATTTCAATATATATTTTAAAACCCTAAATAAAATATGGTATCGATTCGGATTTTGTTAATATGGCAGAGGTAAATATTTTAGTATTTTTTCTTTCTTTTGACATAGATTCATAGGTTTGGTGATTTTTTTTTTTTTTTTGGGTATGAGCCGATTGTTATGCAGGCAGTTTTCTTATGTGTTTTCATTATTAATTGTATTTAAGCATGCGACTACGAAAGGAATTGATAAAATTATTTAGGCATATGTTGATGAAGGGGGACTAAGGCTATATCAGCTGTGGGGGGATCCCTGGAGAATAACTTCTTTTATCAACAGTTCACGTCGATGAAGTTGGAAGCAACGCCGAGAAGAATGGGTGTTCATTTGAAAGCTTTAGGCGAAGACTCATGCTTAGGATTATCGAAGGAATAGTTGGAAGAACTGCTAGCCATGGTAAGATAATTTGTGCTTTTTCCTATTGCTCTATACTATCTTCAAATTTTGTCTACTTTTACGTTTTTTAACATTATCTCATGGATTTTTGACGATAAAGAATTTAGGATAAATACTTCTGTTTTATACTAAAGTTGAATGCAACTTGCATTGTTTTAAATCGTCTTGATGTTGTTTCTGAGACATATTGGAGTGAATGTCATCCACTTTTAGTTTAAAAGCTGATGCAGAAGACCTCTATGTTGGATATTAGAGGAGGAAGAAGAAGAAATTAGAAGAAAGAATAATAATTAAGAAACTTACATTGCTTCATTTTTTTCATACCAAAAAATGAGAGATTACACTTACATTTATAGCATTACAAGGATTCTAGAGTCTTCTTCTCTAAAATTGTCCTTAACCTCTAATTTCTACTTTCCTTAACATATCAAATTTCATTTGATAACTCTTAACATTTATTTTAGCCTTCCATTAATACAATAATTAAATTCATTACACAATTAATATTTTGCTAAAAACCAAGTTTATTCTAAACTTCTATATTTATCTGAGTACACCTGAGTTTTTGTATTATCTTTACATCAAATTTTATCACAAAACTTTAATAATTAACTATACCACATTTTTTTCTAGTATTTTACTATTAATACTTAACTATATTTTAGGTTCTCCTAGTTGATTTTTTTTGCTTTTTGTCACGAAGTGGAAATTTTTGTATCAGGCGATGCATTTTTGGACTCGATGATATTGTTGTAGTTTTTTAAGCTTAAAATATAAATGAATCAATCATTTCATGTGATCACATCTGTCTTCAACGATTAGGATTTCATACGTGAAATCATGCAAAGACTTGATGAACAAGTGTGAATAAATTTGATTATAAACTTGTATTTTATGTTGTAATTATTTGCATATGCAGTGGATAAGATAAGGTATGACCGTGTAACATACAAGAGTATGCTTCATGTGCAACCTGTGTTATGATTGCCTCGCATGTTGTTAAGCAGGAATGTCAGGTTTGAATAAATAATCTCACGTCACGAAATAAATTAGAATAATGGAGTACAAATATGAGTTGGTAGACACATAATATCAGGAATTCCTTTTGTTATAAGGATGTATGTGCCATCTTATATAGAAGAAAGGGGGTTTTGTTCTGACCATCGTTACATAACAACCTGAGCTGTTGATCATAATTGTGTCAAACAAAGAGAATAAGACTTAGCATTGATGGCTAGCTAGCATGATAACAGCTGGTAAGTTACTATATTTATTTTGAATTCAAATAAAAGCATATCTATTTATAAGTAATTCCATATGCAAGCACCGCCTGCAAGTTTTTCATGAGCAACCATGCTTACAAAGATTAATCTTGAGGTTAGACATATGATAAGTACTTATTAATTATTATCTTTCGGTCTATTGTGTTCCTAATTGGTTATATGAAATCTGCTAAGGAGTGATAATTCTCGAGATGTACATATGCCTACTAAATGAGTTTACACCATATGCCTCATGCAAATTTAACCGCTTTCCATGTTGTGCAGCAGTTGAATGTAATTTTGTGTACACGATGCATATTGTTTATGTTGGGTAAACATTAAATCCAAGTTTAATGAGAATAATAAAATGAAGACACAAGTGTCTTTTAGGTAAAAAGGCAAGAGAAGTTAATGGTCTTTATGATCATTCATCAAGGGAGAGTCAAGTGTCATGTTAATTAGTGATGTGTCTTTTATGTGTTAAGAGTCATGTTAAAGTCTGTGTCTAAGTAATGTTTATTGGTAAAGGGTCAAGTCAATTAATGATGTGTCAGTTCGTTATGGGTTATGTCTATTGATCACTACAATAAAATAATCATATTACAACGGTGGAACATCGTTGTAATATACATTTTACAACGGTGAGAAAACCATCGTGCATTAAGAAGTTGTAATAGACTAAAATCTTTTACAACTTTTTTGCACTATTGCAACACTGTTGTAATATGTATATTTTACAACTTTTTTTCACTATTGTAATAAACTTTATTGCAACAGTTGTGCATCGTTGTAATAAAATCTACTACAACTGTTATGCACCGTTGTGATTGACATTTGGGTTTTTAAATAAATAACATATTTTGCAACTGTAAAGAACAATACACTAAATATAGCAATACTCCATAAGCAAATCAAATATTACAGTTATTTGCAAACTAATTTATTAAAATACTCAAATATTCAGTATTACAAACTATAAGTTTTAGACAACATTTCATACATTATTACATACTTGACCGTTACAAAGCAACTTAGTACAAGCACAAGTTATCCACAAAAAATTGCATATCCTGCGGGAGTACACTAGTCGAAGACAACGAAATCTTTACGCCATTTATTTTTTGGTGCAAGTTCACTGCAGTGATCAAAGCTATTGCATAAGAATATGTCTATTATTAGAAAAAAGAACAAAAAGCGTTTTTTTTAAGCCAATAATACCAAATCTTAACAATAATGCTTAACGTACCTGATAGCATGAACTGCATATGATCCAAAGCCCCTTTTTAAACAATTGGATGTTGCACAACTTCTAAAAAAAAGAGCATCTGCACTTGGACTTTTAGAAAACAAATTAGCAGATGATAATATTGACATGGTGGCTAAATCCATTAATAAACAAAGTAGTCATTCAATCCAAATTTTCTAACCTGTGAATGAAACATTGCCAAACTAAAACAGTAACATGTAAACTCCAAAAATTATCCTTCTTATATTCTTCTCAAAGAGACTAATTTACTTATTAATGGCTTTTGGAGCTTGTATCCCTTTCTCTGCAAAGAAGGTAAAATTTTGTAAATATCTAATTAACATCGGTTATCCATATTTACTTGATTCCACAATTTTTTTAAAAAAAAAAATAAAACCGTATAAGTTTGTTTAATGTAACTAGAACTTGTAATACAAATAAACTTCAAAAATTATCCTTCATTCTTCATGAATAGATAAAATTGCTACAGGGAGCCTATGTTTATTCAAACAAGACCAAGACATGTAACCCAAAAGGCTGTCTCATGTGATGAAAGCAAGACCAAGCACCGAACAACAAAGTATGGAAACACAATGAGACATCAAATGTACACAACACAACATGTATCAAGCAGCAAAAATCATGGAAAACCAGTGTGAGTTCCAAGTTATTGTGTCTTAATTTATAAATACAGAGAACAATTGTGTAAATTAAAATACCCAGGTTTGCGGAAAAAGGCACTAAGCTAGTCAAGGCAAAGATTGTTCAAACATCATCCAATATTATATTTTCAGTTTCCTATTAAGGTTGAAACTTGGATTTAAAAAAAAAACCGTGAGCTAGAAACTCACATAAGTGAATGAAAGGTATGTTAGAAGACTTAGGCCCGACACCTAGAAGACATGCATCCAGGTTGGAACAGAGTGGACAAAAATTTCAGCTTGCATGTTAATTCTTTTGCAGACAATTTGACTTACAAACGTGTGTTTAAGGGCGCAAAATAGTGTCTGGTCTACTGACAAATTCAAGTTCACTTCTTGTTCAAAAACAAAATCTATAAACTACAGGTGTAGTGCGCTACAATATAATTTTTTCAATAGTTCCAAAAAAAACATTGTTTTTCATGAACGCCAATTAACATTTAAATATTTTATAAAGGATGAATATCAAATGACAATTTGTGGATTAAACTGGAAATGGATAAGCAAATTACAAATAGAAATGTTATTGTTTATCATTGATTGTACACATCAGTATAAGTGTAATATAATGATATTTTAACAATGGTAACATATAACATTTATGTTAAATAATTATATGACAATAACAAATTTCAGATCAGTACAAATTCTTGTACATAATAAATGGACATGCATGACAAGCGACTTCAGTTTTACCAATTATGGTAGTAGGGATCTTTGTATACTTTATTAAATAAGGTATTCAAAGTGACTACGGTCCTTTAGAAATGAGATAGAAACCTCAGATGCAACAGACATGCTGTGTATTAACAGGGGCAGATTAACATATACCAATAGTTACTAACTCATGGAAAAACAATAGGTGCAAATCAACATATGTGCGCAATCAAAATGGCAACAAAACAGCCCAAATCATTGCAGTCAAGACATAATTGCAAATTTATTATTCTAGTTAAGCGATGAAGTTTAGATTCCTGAACACGATAATCGTGAACTATAAAACTCACCTCAGACAGCGGATAAAAGTCACAAATGGTAGCAGGGATTGACAGAGATTGAAGGCGAATTGGAGTTGCATCAGATGGAAGGTGAAGATGTGACGTTGTACTCAACTCGGTGCTAGCAGTGCGCTCTTGCGGTGGTGGAGTCGCTTCGATTGAAAGGAATCAACTTGGAGGCTTAGACGATGGCGGAAGGTTCTGAAGGGTGGAGGCTTGCGAGTTGTGTTGGAGTTTGCGAAGAAGGAACGACTAGGGTTGGCTGCGATGGGGTACGGTGGATTTGCTGGCGGTCTTGGCGGAGCAATCTGATGGGGTGCAAAGGACGGAGGGCGAGTTGTATTTGAAAGGGACGGTGGCCATTAAGATTTGGGGATTTTTTCATAGCTGAAGGGATTAGAATGAAAATAAATAAGAGGAAGGGATCGGTGGAGATTAAAAAAAAGGAAAGGGAACAAGGAATCGAAAAATAAGAGCACGTGGACACATAAAGTAAAATTTAATACGAGAGATGTTTTGGAGCCACTTTTTCACGTTTTCCGCCTGGATTTCGTTCTTTTGCATTAACATGAGCGGTAGTTCTTTTGAATAATAAACTACCAACTGGTTATATATACTCAAAGAAAACCCAAAATTTTCCTGGGTTAGCCTTGGTTTGATTTGCGAGTCATTGGTTAGTTCCAATGTAATTCAAATGCTCAATTTTGCCTAGTTTTCTCTTAAGTTCATTACCAAAATTTTGTCAAAGTTTTTAAAATGAACTATTATTAATTAGAATTAATAAGTAAAAACTGATATTAAATATAATGTGGATTTCTTGATAATTATCTTTTATTAAAATACTAAATATTACTTACTAATAATAGCTATTATTGCCTTGCCAAAAAAAATATTATTATTAATTATTACTCATTTCTTCTTAGTTATAATTGAATAATAATGAATAAAAGTTAATTATTATGCATATATGTTACTAGTTAACTATTAAATACGTAACAACAATTAAAAGCTTATGTTACTAAGTATTAATTAATAAGTAGTTAACATACATTAACTATTAAAAATAAATTACTACTTATTAACTATTTAATAATAATTGATAAATATTGTTGATTCCCAAGTTTATTATTAATTATTATTATTATTAAGTATTAATATAATTAGTTATTAAATATAGATATTATAAACATGAAGTTTGTAATAGGCATCTATTACGACTAATAAAATGAAAGGTTGTGATATATATGTTTATTATAACTTTAGAGAGCTGATAGTTGTAAAAAAAACATTTATTACAACTGTGCTTTTCGCACAGTTGTAAAATTAAAGTTGTAATATGATGTTTTTGTTGTAGGCGATGAAAAGGTGTTTATTGAGTTGTAAGGTCACGTAGACCACTATATAAATATGGGTGGTCATTTTGCATGTTGTAAGAGAGAAAGTGAGTATTGTAAGAGAGGGAGTGAGAGGAAAAAGTGAGACGAGGAAAAAGAAAAAATTCCGTAAGAAAGTGTTGTAAGGAAATCAAAGAAAGAATTCCTCCTCTAAGTAATTGAAAGTATCCTCCGCTTAAAATAAGTATTCCTCCTCCGTAATAATTCCTCTTCATATTAGTTTTTACAAATTGGTATCAGAGCTTCTCAATTCTAGAGTTCCATGTTCGAGCACGTAGAGTCCAAATATATTATACCGTATGTAATGCATTGAATTTGAATTTGTGTTATGTGTGATTTGACCAAGTGAACAGTTTGGGAACAGTTCATGGAAGTGATGCAACCTGGTATTGATGTCAGCACGATTATTCATACTCATCTTATTTGGTTGCCGAGAGAGTAGTTGACGGAGAAAAGTAAATGGCAGTCCCAAACCTGTGGTTAGTTCCCATTCACTAGAGATATGGATAGTGAATTACCGCGCATATGTACCCAAATCACTTATTGCTACGTAATTTACTCACTGTAAATGGGAGGTGCGACACTTCAGTGTGGTGAGGAGCGGCGCTGCTAGGTAATTTACTCACTGTAATTGGGAAATTCAATGTTCATGCATCTAGGTGTGTATGTGTTAACAAACGGTATGTAAAGTGAAATATGTTATAGAATATAGCTTCTTGTTTATATCCCTTTAATTTGTAGATGTGAAATAATATTGGCTTTTCAAGTTCATCCAAAATAGATATCATTTGATAAAGTACAAGTTTCGGTTTGAAACAAGACGTTCTTTGATGAAGTATAAGTTTCCGTTTGCAAATTTTTTCCCCTTTTCCTTTGCCTTTATTCAAGTGTCAAATTCGTTGCAACCCTTCTTGTTTTTTCATTAGCCTTTTGTTTACTCTGTTTTGAGAATTCCAACGCTATAGGGCTATCCTTTCTGTTATATTAAATGGGACCTTAACGCTGAGGTACCGCTTGCAAACGAAACTGTAAACGCACCTTGAATTGAATTCACTTTCCCATGTTAATTGGAAGTAGAAATACGTTACAAAAATGTATGTGTATAGTACGCTGTAAGCGCTTATTATTTTTTTGAACTGGACATGTAGCAGTTGTATTTTGTTATTTTTGTTATCTCATGCCCAGGCCCAACAGGTTGATTTTACAAGTAACGACAGGGTTCAAAGCAGCCAACATCTCTTGCAAATTTTCCATCTGCTCTCCGTGTATACTTACCGTCTATAAGTTAAATTATTTGAAGGTGCATAAAAAATAAATGGAGGAATGTTAAATCTTGAGCTTTGGTTCTGACGTGTACACCTCTCAGTACACTGAGAGCTTCAACAATCATTCACTATATTTTCAATTACAGAATGCTTTGAGAAGAGGGAATGGATGACTACAAGAAAACAGTGGTTTCACGTATGTCAAAATGACATAGACATGACTTAGGTAAATGCTAGCTCTTACGACAATATTGCCGTGGGTAAAACATGTGTAGCTAATAATATACCTATGTCTTACCTATGCCACCCGTGGAGTTGTTTCCTACGTCATACCTACACCATTATTTTGCTACGTCATTCCAACGTCATGATCTTTCTACGATTTTACTAGACATATTTACATCTACAATTTTCTACGTTTTTCCTATGTCCTTCATTTATCCACGTCCTTCCTGCGTCGTTCATTTATCCACGTCCTTCCTACGTCATTGTTTTCATACACTTTCCCCACACCATTTCTACGTCTTACGTTTCTCGTGTTTTTTTAGCCAATTGTTTAGCTATGGTTTACCTACGCCGTTATTTTTTAAATTTTACCTACGTCATCTACACTACCTTTTTACTACATTAAACTTTGACTAAGTACGCCTTTCCTACATTTACTATACGCTTTTTTTTGAAACAATTATAATGTGTTATTGTTATATTTTGTTTCACCATATTAATGGAAGGATGAGTTGTCTATCAACCAATCAGTCCCCTATTAAAGAGGATTGACCGATCCCTTAATATGTAGAACGAATCTTTATAAAAGTTTGGATTGGTCGGATCTCACTTATGATCACCTCATGCTTCGGTCTCCTACGTTTATACAGACTTTTTGTCCAGGTTAGTGAATTGTTGACTACCAAATCAAGATTGGGTGGGTGGCAAGGAGCGACAACTCATCGAAAAGAATGCATTGGATGGATGCCTGGGCATTGAGAAGGAAGGACGCTTGCTTTCATAGGCAAAAGGCCATGGGTAGAGAGAGCATCTGTGAGCTATTGATCTCCGATCGGGAAACCGTATCCAAGCTCTGTGGCTAGTCTGCGCTCTTTGGACTTTTCAAACTTAGCAAACTTAGCAAACTGAAACATCCGAGTAGCTAAAGGAAGGAAATCAAAAGAGAAATCCTCAGTAGCGGCGAGTGAGAGCGGAATAAGGTAGGAGACCGATCCATTCTATTGGAGGCAGTTTTATTCGACGTGGATTAGATAATGGAAAAACCAACAAGTAACAAGCGTAGACTGTGTTGCTGTAGCATGCCCGGATGACCTAAAGTCAGCAACCAAGGGCGCAAGCATAGGCAACACAGTACGGGGTGAGGCGAGCAGTGAACTGGTTTTCTGAAAATGTTGGAAGATTTGACCAAAGAATGTGATAGACCTGTGAATTTGTTTCCGTAGAAAGATCCTTCCCGGTAAAGTGCAGCGTGTTCAAATTATGATCACTTTTACACGAGAAAGGGGGATCACCCTCTAAGCCTAATTATTCCTAAATGACTGATAGCATACAAGTACTGTGAGGGAAAGGTGAAAAGAACCCCAATCAGGGAGTGCAATATAAAACCTGAGATCGGATACGAACAATCAATCGAAGGAGCGAAGCGTGGTCACACTCACTCTAACGGCGTACCTTTCACATGATGGGCCAGCGAGGAAATGGGAACAAAAACTAGATCTGCTTATTCCATATCTATATACATTCCAACAAAAAGATTAATATCAAATCATTCATCATCAATTAACTTCGAATATCTAATCAATACAACAAAATCAAAGTAACATTAATCAAGTTCTCAGCCGTCTAAACAACATGATAATATGTTCATTTTACATGGCACTTGTGCAGTTAAAGCTCTCGGCGGATCTAATGCAGTGGAGGTGCAAAAGGTTGTAGTGAGGATAAAGCGAGGAAATAGAAGGGTATAGTGAATGAGTCTAAAATAACATATAAAATTCGTATTTAATGCTTTTACAAATATACAAATGATAGATAAATGGAAAATTAATATTCAATTTAATTACAGTCAGTACATTATTAATTTTAAATAAAAGCATATGCAAATTGTTAATACCAGGTTTCGACACCGAAACCAGATGATGGTGAAGGGGGGTATCTGAGCACAACAAACATCAAGATAGTTTCAGAATCACAAAACAGACACCAAGCCGGTGAGACAACCAATACCGAAAGCAATAAGAGAAAGATCTAGTCAATAGGCTATCCGTACCAATGAAGGAAGCAAAGATTGGTACTGCTACAAGGGAAATAGCGGTAGGGTGACACCGAAACCAACATTGAAGCAAGGAGAAATAAACAATCAAGAGTGGTTGTGGTACCGACACTGAAGGCGATCAATCTGATTTCGATTCCGAAAGCACACGTTCCGACACCAAAACCCAAGGCCATGAAAGGGAAAGCACAAAACCAAACTGGGATGAAGCAAAGGGCCATCGATATCAATGTACTTGGTATTGATACCAACACCAGGAAGCAACTTAAAAGTCATCATAAAAGATCCATAAGCGACACTGTCGCGGAACCGATACCGAAACTAAAGACTCCTAAAATAAGCTCATATGAAGGAAAGGTCATCCACACTAACATGCTTAGTGTCGATGTTGATACCAAAGAGGATATTAAAGTAAAGACAATGCTCAGAAATCACTAAAGCAAGATAAAGCTTAAGATCTTTCTATCGGAATCAAAGTCCATTACCGAAACAGAAAGCAGCTCAAGATGTTATCCGTACCAACTTGATTGGTATCGATACATAGCATGGAGAAAGCACCAATTTCGCAAGCAAGGAGGAGCCGATAACAATACTCAATAAAGGCCGAAACCCGGAAGCCGACACCGAAAGCTACTTATGCGGCCGACACCGAATATCATTGTCGAAACCGAAAGTGGACTTCTGCTAATCTCTACAAAAAGAAGGCCCAATTTGTCTATAAATAGTACCTCAGGGGTCTTATTTTTGGGGACTTTTTCTGATTCTCAAACCTTGAAATCATTCTCTTAGAGAGTAAACCCTAATTTGTAAATCGATTTGGGGATTTTACTTAGAAACTTTTATGCAATCAACAAAGTGATCAATAAAGAAAGAATCAACACTTGTGACTTATTTCATGCATTTCTTACTACTTAAACCACTTATTTCCATACTGTTTCTTCACGGGTAAGCCTCATGCCTAAGCCTAATTATTGAAATACCATTTTACAAGCCATTTAGCTTTCTAACTTGCATTGCGCTTAGGGAACCCTTATCCCAAGGTAATTGTTGGTCCTTGAGTCTCGTAAGCGTGATACTCACCTCTTGAAGCAAGAGTAACTAATCTTCGGGCTTAATACCTTGATATCTAGGAAACGATGAACTAATTCAAGCTCACAGGAACTAAACAATCCCTTTGGTTTCCTTAGGTCCACATCCTTAGACCAAGTTCCGGTGTTGACAAAAAATATCGTTAATATTTTGGCGCTAGAAGGAGGGCTTGAACCTCCAATCCTTTGGATAACCTTGCCACATCTCTAGTTGTGCTATTCCGTCCCGGTTGGACTGAGCTTTGAAGAAGCAAAACCATGGAGAAAGGGTCTCGACAAGGATCTTCTAAATCTCAAATGACTACATCAAGCATAAGTGATCTAAGGATCGTTGAAGAACAAAGGATAAGAATGGAAGCTTTAAGAATCATAAGTAATAAAAGGGAAGTAGAACAATACAAACCTAACCATTGGAGCATTAACCCTTTCCACATAAAGGAAGCCGTCTGTAACGAACCAAGATTTTTAATGATTAAAATATAATAAAATTCAATTTTCTAAATATCAAGTGAATTTAATAAAGTTCGAATACAAATTTTGTTTTAAAAGATATTATACATGTACGAGTAATTTATTTTATGATTTTATTCAAGATCTTTATTTAAATAAATATTTTTAATGTTGATAAGTGATAATATTATTTAGTTTATAATATAGATTGTTTTCCCTAAAGTTTTGTTGCATATCAAAATCCTATTTAGTAAGTTATATGTGAAAATAATATGAATATGTAAGATTTTAAAATAATGTTTATAAAATGTTATAAGGACTTTTAAGCATTTGCTTTTGACTATTTTATAAATCTTGGAAATTTTATGTGCAAATATTTTTATGAATAAAATTGATAAGTATTTTGAAAATATTGAAATTTATAATTGGTTTGTAAAATCTTAAGTAATATATTTACTACATTCATAAACATTGGAAATTTACTACATTTATAAGCATCACTAAGACGTAGCTAAAAATATAAATTTAACAAATAAATAAATAAACTATTTATTTCAACGTGCATTGGCTAAATATTTTAATAAAATTAGGTGTCCTCTTATGTGGCTACATGCATGGAAAGGGTTATAGGAGGAAAGCCAAGTGTCCTTAGTTAAATAATTAAAAATACCTTTAAATTCTTATACAAAATCCCATTTTTCCTCTCCTGGTCAAAGCTATAGGTAAAAATTTCACGACATATTCATCTTCCTCTTACATTTTCAAGTCACAGTAAAGAAAATTTCATGTTCCACTCCACTTAAAAATCAAAATCTCCTCATCTATCTACTTTCAACCCAAATGATTAACACAAAAGTTGTTCGAATCACCATTTAGGATTTTTAGAAATCAACGAATTCATATTTCATCCATCGGTGAAGGAGAAATCATGAAATTACTAAAAACATGGAAAATGGGTTCCGAAGCTTCGAAAAATCAAATCTCCCAATCTAGAAGGAATTGAAGCGCTCCGTCAGCACTGTTGTGATCAGAGAAGCGGGTAGTATTTTGGGTGTAAATTTCATTAGATTCTGTGATGATGATTTTGAAAGTTGAAAATTAGGTTTTGGTTTAATCGGAGAAAGAAGCGACGATATTCGAATCGGAGGATGGCGTTGTGCTCAGGACGGAGAGAGCTTCGAAGCGGTGTAATTTGGTGGATTTCGGAGTAATTTGGTGCCGATATTTTTGAGCAGTCATACTGGTTTTTCCCGTGTTTCATGTCCCGGCAAACGGTGCGCACTTCGAGGGAGGAGGTCGGAGTCGTGAAGGTGGTGTGCAGACGAGTAAGGACGTGAAAAGGGATATGTTGGTGGTCTCGTATTTGAGTTCCGTGAAGTATTTGATGTGTGCATATGCTCGGGTTGCGCATGAAAATGGGTTCAGGTTGCGGCAAAATGGAAGGAGCAGGAAGAAGAAGAGGGAAGTGCGGACACGGGCATGATTGGGTGCGGTCTTGTTGGGCTTGGGCCGAATGAACTGGTATATTTCCTTTAATTGAATTTTTAGTTTAAATGTAGTATACAACTTTAGAAGCTAATAACTAATTCGTTTGAAGTCAGAATTACGCACCGTTGAGTTCGTTAGGATCGTATTAGAAAATAGAATCCAATTATATATATAGGTTTGGTAATTTTAGTTAAGAATAAATTATGGAAAATCAAAATAAATGGTCCTTATATATGTGACAATATACCAAACGATGTTGTTATTAATTCAGTTCTAAATTATATTTGCAGAACAACCATCCGCTGCTAAGGGAGTGGGATTAAAAAGGCAATACGAGTAACGGTATCAGTGTTTGTGGGATTATCCGTCTCGGTTACGAAGTCGTGGAGCTATTTCAGTGAGAACAATTAATTTAATCATTTTTTTATTAGTAGTGATTAAAATGTGATTTGATGATTTATGATAATTGGTTGGATATGAATGTTATTGTGTGAATGGATGTGCATGTAATTAGTTAAAACACTGAACACTGAAAAGCGTTATTGACAGTAACGCTTGTGCACAACTGAATTGGATGTTTATTGGGATGATTATGATTCATGATCATCCGACTTATATGGTTGATTTATTATGTTGCATGATGCACATACAACATCATGGTTGTGAAATTATACAGATGATTGATTCAATTTTCCTTCCATATAAGTGAAATTTGGTTTTCAAATATTAAAATATTATTTTTAAAAGTCTAACTTAATTTGAAAAGAGATTTGGAAATTCAAATATAATATTTTATAATATAATTTACTAGACCGTTCTAGGATGACAGAGAGGATAGTGTCTAGGCTTGGGTTTGGAAATTCAGTTTCCTGCTCTCCCTGGCTATCCCTAACTGGTCCGACGGACGGGACGGTTAATTTAAATTATAATTTGAAATTTTAATTTTAATTTTTTAAACTTAGAGACAAGATTGGATTCTTAATTAATAAATGTCGCGTGAGGACCATTTATGAAGTTTAAATTTAAAAGGGTTTTTGAATTCATATGTTACAACTTATTTAAATTTAAATTTAGGAATTATGAAATCATTTGGATTTTAACTTATTAATCGGTTTTAAATTAAGTTATCTTGAATTTTTATTTTTATTCTAAAGGGATTTGAACAAATTATATTTAAATCGATATATACCGCGCTACGGCGTCGCAGTTCGTAAATATCGATTTAAATTTTGAATGATTATGACTTGAGCGTTTGATCGGTTTGACTTGAAATAAGAAACATTGATTTTAAAATATTAACAATTTTTAAATAGAAAAGGAATTTCCAAATTTCAGTGTACGATTTTCAAGTTATATTTAAAACAAATTTGGGAAAGGTCGTCGTACGTGCAGTCGACGACCATAAGGGAAAATCAAGGGAAAACAAGTTCTAAAAATTTAAGGAACTTATCTTACTTTATTTGTTTAAAGCAATTAGAATAGAAATTCAAATTTTTAAATCTACTTGATTTAAATGGCAATTGCAGCATTTCAGTGACCTTTTCAAACGTTATTATCATTTTTCTAACGAGGAATTAGCAGCGCTTTCAATAACATTCCAAACGTTATTATCATTATCTAAAGAGGGATAGGTTTGGAAATTTAAATAGCGAACCGTATTTCAAATGGTGAAATGGATTGTAAATGGTTTTGAAAAGTTTTAAGTGAATAAATATGGAATTATTTATTGATTCTAAAAATTTGAGTTTAGAAGGAAATTAAGTTGGATAGAGTTTGTGTCGGATTTTCGATATGAAATTCCAAAGTGGAACAAATACTATCAGAATCATTAGAGAATATTCACAACAAATTCTGGTAGTGTTTGTCGAGTTGAGTATTTATATCGAATATAAGTCAAATTAACTCTATCAAACTTATATTTGAATATAATTTGTTTGGATTATCGTGAGTTGAATTGCAATCCAAATGAAGCTTTGGTAAGTTGGAAGACGTAAAGAAAGGAATAAAAATGTATGTTATAAGCGTAAGAGTTTGAAAGGTATGTTTAAATAAAAGAATTGATAAATCGAATATTGGGTTTTCAAATTTAAGGGTTAAGATAATAACGGAATTTATGATCAATCCAACCTTGATTTAGAAATGAATGGATAACGATTTGGAAGGAAATATGAATTGAGAATCTGTGTGGTCCATAACCATTGTTTTATGAACACGCTTATTACTTGGAAAGACCGGGATCGGATTTAAGTCCGAAAATCATTCCAAGTAATAATATGACGGATGAAGCAAATTCAAGACTTGGAATCGACGAATGAAGACCGTGGTTATGTCCATCGAACGGACTGATTGTCGTTTGGTTTCTTTACTAATAGCTACAGTAGAGAGATGCCCCTATTATCGGAGTGGCAGGAAGTCCGAACGTATGAGGAGAATTTTAGGATTTTGTTCCGTTCAGACCCAGGACATACTTGTATGGATGGTGTGTCTGACATTGTAATTTACGGCATAACACTGATTTCCGTTGATATGTATTTGGTTTGTGACGTATGAGCTCTAAGTGGTTATGTATGGATGGAAATCAGTGGTCATGTTGTGAATGGACAATGTGACATACTTAAGATATGAAATGAGCTTGTATGATTTAGGCATCGCTTTCTAGGCATGCTTTGTGTATGACGTGACATCGAAAAACCTCACACCCCGGATGATGAGAAACTGGCGGTTAGGTTGTGTATATATATGAATTGATGACGACCACTGCAGCAGTGGGAAACCACTTATGACTTATGGAATAGGGTATGTTTGGGAGGGCATGTCTGGTCGAAAACCATTGATCTACCTTGCGATTTGTATTGGTGTCCGCGTCTTGATGAAAAACCCGTGATTACATTTCGTTTGTGTTCTGATTGATCTTTCGTGCCAGGAATCATCAAGTTGGAAACTCAAATCTCTAATACGAGCCATACAATTTTGATTGTGTGTGTATGTGTGTGTATATATATATATATATATATATATATATATATATATATATATATATCGACATAATATTATGGGGTATTATGCTGTCTAGGATTAATATATTTATTTGCAAAATGTTTTTCATACTATATATATATATGTATGTATGTATGTATTTTGACGTTGAAAGAGGATTTTTACGTCTGAAAGCATATTTGGTTATCATAAGATAAACCTCGCCCATCTGGTGTGTGATTGCATTGTGTGATGTGGGACGAGCTTATGATAGCTTTATTTTCAAAAGTCATTGCTTATTTATATGCATGGGCATTCACATGGAGTAAACCCATTCCGCGTTAGCGGCGTGGTCCGATGAAATTCCCAACTTTAAAATAAACCTTAAAACAACTGTTTATGTTTTCACACTAGTCCCAAGACTGACATGGAGTTTATTGTTCCTACCTAAACTCTGGGTGACCATTAATTTTCACACGGGCAGCTAGTAGTTTAGTTTTGCAGTTATGTTTCGTTGGAGTGAAGTTCAGAGCGCTTTCTGAGTTGGAGCCCTTGCTAGGGTTGAAGCTTCCGTTGTTTCCTTCTTCCGCTGAGAGTATATTTATATTTCTCTTCCGCTGTATGTTTATGTTGTAACTCTGTTATTCATATAACTCTGATGTAATATTGTATTATGCAATGAAAAGTTCTGTTATTTTGTTCAATATGTGTAAGTATCCATAACAATTCGTCTTTGTGAACGGTTTAAGTTGGTTTAATTACCGGTGGAAATCGGGCAAAAAGGCGGGTCGTTACAAGTTGGTATCAGAGCTTTGGTTTATACAAAGCTATGGGGTACGACATTTTTTGAACAAAGGATAGGACTCATCAGAGCTATAACGTCTCTTTAGAGATAGGGTCAGAAATGCCCTAGAATGAGATTTTGGAATATTATGTTGAGGGAGCGTATTTTAAAATCCATATAAAGTATTTTTGAACTAAGTAAATCGTTTTGAAAGTATGATTAGAAATATAATTAAGGATAAGGGCTCTTGATTATTGTATTCGACGTCACGATTGGACTATCGAGTATATAGGGATTTTGAATATACGCCTAGCTAACATATATACGAATTCCAGTGTATACTAGATAGATATAGAATCACATTCTAGTCGCTCGAGGATGAATTTACTGATGACCATGGCACCATCAGTAGTAATTTTCGAGTTTTGAAAGTGGGATGACTATATGATTCCGGCCACGACGTCGAGAAATACTTAAATTATTCCGATATGCTGGAAATATTAAAGGAATTTAATATAAGGTAGATAGGCTAAAACATAATTAACCGGGACAATAAGATATGAGTAGCCTGTAAATAGCTGGAAAAATGATTAAGAGTAAAGTTCGTTTGAAGAATTGGAAAATGAAGCTTGAATATGCACGTACGTAAGCTTATTTGTTAATCACATGCATCGAACATCACTCCGTTCCAACAAAGTAATTGATCAAGTCATAACGAATGTTTGAATATAAATATTAAGATATATAAGTATAATCAGAGAAGATATCATATTCCTCGATAAGTGTTAAGCAATAGAGTCGAACCTATATCTGGCATGAATTGTAAACGGTAAAATGCAAGTTAAGCTATTCTTCTCGGAAATATATTTCGACAATCAAATTCCCTCAAAGAATTTGAAGGTAATTTTACTTAAGTTGAGAATTTGTTTGGAAAAAAAATGGTTTAAACTGCAACAAATATTCTAAGTGGGGGAGAAAACCATCTTCCCCTATTAAAACTATATGAGCAATCCAAATAGAAAGTATTAAAGAGTAATCGCTTATGATAGAATGGAAAACGAAATTGGAAGTAAGATTTACTCAAGAAAAGTTAATGAAAAAAAAGACCTGAGTATTCAACAAAACTAGGAGCTGATTTGGATTAGGTAATTTCAATTTGTCCAAAGCCTTATGTTAACCGAACTTCAAATAGTATGCCTTGCGTAGTAACTAGACTAGGAAAATTTTGATTTTTCGAAAAATAAAGAATTTAGTTTTGGAGAATCTTCGAAATCAATGTCTAGTGTTTGGGACAAATTGTTTGAAACATGTATACGTTAAATCGGAGTAGCACAGCGAAAGCGTAGCGGTAATTTGAAAAGGAATGTTTCAAAGATTTCCGCTAGACTTGCTGAATGAAGTAACTTTCCAAACAAGATTTGGAATTTGAAACAAGAATGAATAAATGTCGTAGATCTCGAAATACAAACAAAAAGAAAAGTTGTTCGATTTTATGAATATGACTTCCAAATTATGGAATTAGACTCTTGGAAAATATTATATAAAAGTCTTGAAGTGTTTAAGCAATATTGAATTTTTTAAAGAAGTTAATGCCTTGTATGAAGTTTAAACGGTTGGAATGTAAGTTTGAATTTGCATAAGACCAATTTTATGATAATATGAGTCGATAAGGAAAATTTTCAACTTATGTAAAGAATGAAAATTTGAAATTCACAAAGTTTGGTATGAATTTGAAACTTGAAATGTTGATGTCGACATAAGTTGCTTGGAAATTATATTTTCAACCGTTTTGGATATGATAAGTAGGTTATATACTGTTTATAATAAACAGTGGTTTCGACGACTAGAATCCCAATATTTTGAAATGTTTAGAAAACAATAAGTATTTGTAAAGTATGGTTGCAAAATAATTTACAACTTTGGGATACGAAATGATTTGGGTTGTTCGAGTAAACATGACTAAAACTGGGTTGGGATGAAAGATTGGATTTCGTGCGATGGGTGATACTCAGTTGCCCTGTCATGAGGATGAACTTCTCTAACTAATAACATATGGATTTCATCATAGTATATTTGAAATTTTGAAAGCAAATTTGGTTTTGGAAATCCCGAAGTTAAGTATGATTTTCTGTATGAAAGGAATATGTAGTATTTCATTGGTTTGAAATGAAAATGTGTAACAACCCTGAATTTTGGGGCCAATTTAAAATTTATTTTAAGTGATTTTAATGAGTTTTTGATATTTAAAACAATTTATTTAAAATAATAATGATCACAAATTTGATTTAAATCGAAGTTAGAATGAATAATTTAATTTTAATTATAAAAAGAGTTAGAAATAGCGCGGTAGTTTGAAAAGTCAAACTTGAACTTTGACTGACCATACAAGACGCAAAATTTAACGGATTTTAGTGAAACCAAAAATATTAGAATCTATTTAAAAATATCTTTCCAACGAATCCGAAAAATCGAAATTTCATAGCGGGAATCAAAAGTTATGCCCAAATTAAAATTTAGGAAGGTCGCTATGAAATTTATAAGGGTCAAAAATGCTACTTTTTGCATATAAAGGAATTTGAACTCGAAACCACTTCCATTGAGTTCAGAATGATGTTTCTACATTGAAAAACAGTAAACACTTATATATTTCGAGTTTCAGAAATTATTTGTTTAAAAATGTATTTTTAATATAAAATATATTGGCCTTAAAAATAGTCATTTTTCAAACGACCTCTGTTCTCGACGAAACCACATTTATTGGATCCGGAACGTCATTTTATTGCTAGGTTTAAATTTTTAGAATTTTTCGAATTAATATGTGAGCGTGGTAAAAGAAAATGTGTTTTGACTATTTCAGTTAAATTTAAACGCCTTAAAAATAGCCATTTTTCAAACAGTCTCAGAATTCGACGAAAATAATTTTGTTGGGTTTGTATCGTCAAAACAAAGCTAAAAATGATTTTTCGGTAATTTTTAGAATTAATATATAATTATAATTGATTTTTTTAGTGTAAACGGACAATTTTTGACTTTAAAAATTCATTAAAAATTCGTACGAGCTCAAAACTGAACAAAACTAGTTTTTCTAGGTCCGCAGCGTCAAAACATAGCTAAATATATTTTTCGGGAATTTTTGAAGTTAATTTGTGGCCTCGGTGAATTTTCATGTACGGTCAATATTTTATTAATTAATTTTTAATAGGATTTAAAAAAAACGCTATAGACATCAGAATTGGGGCCCGAGACATAGCCCATTGCGCTCAGAAGACGTCAAAACCCTAAGAACGACAGTAAGCAGGCCTAATTCTGAGTTCGGACCAAAACGGGCTTAAACGGGCTAATTAAATAACCCTAAATATTATATTATAAATTGCCGTCGGGTTTTCTTCCTCCTCCCATCGTTACTTCAGCCGCATGAACCCATTATTGCTCAAATTTTCATTCTCCGATTTCTCCCTCAATTCTCAACGAAATACTTCGTGTAAATACACGTTTCGAAGAGATTTTCGTGCTCTTCAATCTCCGACAAGAATCACCACCTCTCATCGGCCGTAGCCACCGCACCACCTCCGCAAAGTTCGGCCGAACGCAGCCCCACCGCGCCACCCACGTTGAGCCGCACCTCCTCCAACTCCCGGTGAAGATAGCCCTCTCGTAGCTCTCCAATCTCCCGCAAACCGTTCGTAAAACCGTCGATCGTAGCTCGAGTTATCTCGATTCAAAGTTTTGAACACTTTAGGTAAAATTTATTTCAGATTTTGCGACGCTTTTAAATGTCGCTGTGTCAGTTGTTAAAAGCTGAATTTTGATTTTTCATATGTATTTGTATTTGAATCGTTCCAGATCTGAAATCTATTTGAATACGAACACTGAATCAGATCGAACCTGTGTCATCTTCTCAGACCAGACCACGGTGAGAATTTATTTTTAATTCAATTTAATTTTTTTAATTATTATTTCCATGATTATTAATAGTAGATCTAATTTGACAAGATATCTAAAACATGGGTCTGAAATGTTCATACCGTATAATATCGAATCTGAATTGTCTACAATGACATGATATTAAATCTGAAATTTTATCGTTAAATATGAATTGATTGATTGATTAGAATTAATTATGTGTTAATTTATTTAATCCTACCTTGTTGATTTGCCATATGCCAAGTTAAACCTCACCTTGTAAATTGCCTAGAGGTTAATTATTGGATTTGATCATGTTGGTTTGTTTTGGATGTTGTTGTTATGAGATTTGACATGAAATACGATAAGAATATCATTGAACATTGAAATGAGGTATGGCATTTACATTGAAATTTTGCACGAAATTAAAGTATGAAAATTTAGTATGAAATTAAAGCATGGAATTCAAGTATGCAATTTTGTATGGAATTAAATTATGCAATTTTGTATGGAATTAAAGCATGGGATTTTGTATTGAATTAAAAATGAAATTTCCAATATGTTAAGAATGGAATTTTCAAAATGTTAAAAATAAAATTTCCAATATGTTAAAAATGGAATTTCCAATATGTTAAGAATGGAATTTTCATTGTAATTGGGAAAAAGTATATTTTGATTTAGTGATGAAACATGGAATTACACTATAAATGAAATTACACAAAATTTTAATGTGATTATATATATGAATGTTCACCGTAAACGAAATTTACATTTTTCTTAATGTAAATATATATGAATGTTCACCGTAGACAAAATTTACATTTTTTCTTAATGCAAACTATTAGAATATTCACCGTAGGACAAAGTTTATATTTTTGTTAATGTAGATAAAGGAAATATTCACCGTATGGAAAGTTTACATTTTATTTAATGTAAATAAAATAAGAATGCGGCAAGAATGAAAGTTTACATTTTATTTAATGAAAATAAAATAAGAATGTGACATGGAATATAAATTTACATTTTTGTTAATAAGAATTTCACCGAATGAGGAATTTACACTTTTATTAATGTAAATATATTGAATTTCACCGTATGTCAAAATTTACATTTTTATATGTAAATTATAAAGTGAATTAACGTTGTATGTTAAAAATTACATTTTTTTTTCTTTGTAATTAACAAGTGAATTTCATCGTATGTCAGAATTTACATTTTTATATGTAAATTATAAAGCGAATTAACGTTGTATGTTAAAAATTACATTTTTCTTTGTAATTAACAAGTGAATTTCACCGTATGTCAAAATTTACATTTCTATATGTAAATTATAAAGTGAATTAATACCGTATGTTAAAAATTACATTTTTCTTTGTAATTAACATGGAAATTTCATCATATGTTAAAATCTACATTTTTATATGTACATTGTATAGGGAATTACACCGTAGGATAAAATTTACATTTTTATATGTAATTAAAACATGAATTTACATTGTGTGTTAAATATTACATTTTTATATGTAATGTCTATAGGAAAGTATACCATATGACAAAACTACATTTTTCTATGCAATTAAAGGATGCAATTTCATTATATGATAGAATTTGCATTTTTCTTATATATATATGTAACATAGAATGGGAATGAACATTAGAAATTAAATTTATTTATTTATATGTAATAAGATGTAGGAATGTGGCTTGAAATTAAAAATCATACTTTTACAATGTAAATTAGATGTAGTGTTTGCATTGTAATTAAAAATCATATTTTTGCAATGTAAATTAGATGTAGTGTTTGATTGTAATTAAAAATCATACTTTTACAATATAAATTAGATGTAGTGTTTGCATTGTAATTAAAAATCATATTTTTACAATGTAAATAGGGAGTAGAGTTTGCATTTTAAAGAAAACTTGCAATTTGATATGTAAATTTAAAATAGGATTCACTGCAAATATAAGTTACATTTTTATAATGTAACTAAGATGAGAATGTACATTGAAGTTGAAATCTACGTTTAAAAGTAGGATTTTGAATGTATCAAAATTTACATTTGTTTTACATGTAAATAAAGAATATAGGAATTTGCATAGGAATTAAACTTACATTTTTATGTAAATAAAAAAAGATGGAATTTACATTTTCAATGTAAGGAAAGAAGGAATTTAGGATGCGGTAATATTATCTTCATTTTCAAATGAATTAAAATTTAGTAAGTATCGGTAATTGTATAGAGCGTTGTTTTAATCAAACGACGTTATTACGATTTAATGATTATATATATATAATTAAAATTAAACGAATAGGGCGTGGTAGTTCGCGTTTTGAAATCGTACTTTTAAATGACTATACAAGAAGATCCGACCGTCGGATTTTCTTGAAACTGAAACCGTTAGGACCATCTTGGAAAAATCTTTCCAACGATATATATTACGTTAAGATCCAACAGTTAGATTCTGAGAAATGTAAAAATCAGAATTGTTTGAATGCAGCGCCATAGTCGCCTATGGACTTAAGGCGTCGTTACATAAAAATTTAATTATTTTAAATAATTAAAATAGGAATGAATCGTTAATAAAAATAATTATTATTGTGTAAGAAGGATTTTCAATATATATATACGAGGGTTATTTGGAAAGTTCGAGTTTATCTCATTCCAAATAATTAAACGACGTTTAAAAATCCAAGATTGGAAGACGGCGATTGAAGACCGTCAAATCTCCACATCGAATGGACGATGACGACTGTTGCCTTAGAATTGCTCGCTACCATGATAAGGTAATAGTAGGAGTTGCCCGGACGTAGTGTTGATTTGTATGGATTTGGCTTTCGCTCAGACCCAGAGTATAAGCTTATAAATGGATTATGTGTCTGACATCTAGGAATGGCAATGGGGCGGGTTGGGGCGGGTTTCTTGTGCCCCAGACCCGACCCGGATTTTTTGAACCCCGCCCCAGACCTGCCCCGTATACCCGGTGCGGGTCTGGAATTTCGCCCCGTACCCGAAACCCGTACGGGTCAGGGTTGACCCGACCCGCCCCACGACCCGATAATATTGTATTCTAATATACACAAATTTATATACTTATATTTTTCATCATTAAATGATAAATTATATACATATTACAATGTATTCACAATGATAAGAGAATACAATACAATGAGTTGTAAGATAATAGTTTAAAATGTATGCATGTTTTTATTGTATGATTATCATCAATGCAACTTAATACTATGAAAATTTTATAGTTTGTTGATTGAAAGAATATAACTTTCAAGTTATAATCATCTATAAATAAGAAGATTAACAAGTAATCATTATAGTTATAAAGTATTTTAATGATGTTTCAATCATGCGGGTCGGGTTGGGGCGGGTTAGCCTTGCCCCAGACCCGACCCTAGACCCGGACCTCTAAAAGCGGGTCGCGGGTCTACCCGCCCCGAAGACCCTATGGGGCGGGTCTAAATGGGTCAAAACAGGGGCGGGTCAAGCCGGTTTGGACCCTAGACCCGCCCCATTGCCATCCCTACTGACATCGTACTCCATTATATATCATGTTATTAATCTTCTGTCGAATGTATGGATGTTTGGTGGCGGAGAATTTATTCTCTTGCTTAACACCCGTTCATATATTTCGGCAAAGGATCGGTAGTGTGATATGGAATGATGATGTGGCATGCTAAGATGCATATGATCAAGGCTTTGTTGAAAAGCAGGCCTTGTGGGACGATCAAAGCATAGTCTGTTTAGGCATAGCTTTGTGTATAGCATGACTTCGCGAGCCTCACACACCGGCGGAGTCTAAAACGGGAGAAGGGAACGCAGGGAGAGCAGCACGTTTCTTTCTAGCTAGAGTGGTGTCAGTGACCTACCAGCCCTGACATTTTACTTATGTGGATGATGGAATGAGGCGCCTCAGATGATAGGTCCTATAGGACTGGGAAACATGTGTTCAGGAATAACTAATTTGCAACTCGTACGGCGGACCGGCCCTGCAGCTTTCCAAGGGTTCACTGCGGGGGACCTTGAGACATTAGCTAGAGTGTCTCGAATCGGTAGGAGCTCCTCCCTAGCCTTGACTCATGATGGAAACCCAATTTCCAATACGACCCCATTCGGATTTGATTGTATTACTAGTATGGAGGCATAATATATGGTAGCTATGCTTCCTAGGATTGATACATTTACTTTGAAATGTTTTGATATATACTAATAATAATATTAACTCGTATTTGCCGTATTTATCATGTTTAATCACTATAAGGTAAAACCCTATTCTCTGGTGTGTGTTGCATTGTGTGATGGGACCTGGGTCTTATGGTGATTCCATTTTTCTAAAAAGCATAGCGTTGTTGTACGATTTACTTATCATTTATTCTGACACGTTTATGCACGGCAATCCATTAGAGTAAACCCGTTCCGCATTAGCGGCGTGGTCTTTGGATTTGCTCTATTAATAGTGATTTATTAGTTAAGAATTCTCACACCAGTCCCATGACTGACCCGTTGTTTGTTTCCACCTTTTTGCAAACTCGGGTGCCCTCTTTCCACACGGGCAGTCGAGCAGTTGTCTACAGGTTTATCTCTTTAACAGGATCCTGGATTGAAGCTTAAAGCTGTGTCCAGAACATTGGAAGTCTTCCGTTGCCTTAGTTGTTTTGTTTCCGCTGCAATGTATTAAAATCATGTAAAATTATCTTCCGCTGTATTATTAGTCAATATACTCTGATATTCTGTACTCTGATGTAACATTTATTATTGATGTTATAAAAGTTTGCTGTTGTTGTTCTGATGTATTGTATTCCCAAAGTTAACGTAGGCGGGATTTGAACGGTTTTTGTCGATTTTGCAAACGATTAAGGCCAGGTAAAATCCGAATCGTTACAGTTGGTATCAGAGCTTTGGTTAGCTCAAATCTTTGGGGTACAACTCATTAGAACTGAACAAAAGGCTCATAAGAGATTGGATTAGTAATATCCAATAAGAATACTCATTAGAGATAGGATCAGCAGTATCCTAGAATGAGAAAACTCATTAGAGATAGGGTTAGTAATGCCCTAGAATGAGTTAAGAGTAGCAAGCCTATAATATACGTATTTGTGATTAATTATACTCTATTTTGGAAAATATGATTTTGAATATATAAAAAGTTATATATTTGAAAGTTAATCAACTAATGAAATTATTTAAACCAATGGAGAAAAAATATATAAATATATATATATATATATATATATTAGTTGTTAATTAATCAACTTTTAGCTTCGTCCCTTTTCGAGGACGAAAAGTTTTTAAGTGGGGGAGACTGTAACAACCCTGAATTTAGGGGCCAATTTAAAATTTATTTTAAGTGATTTTAATGAGTTTTTGATATTTAAAACAATTTATTTAAAATAATAATGATCACAAATTTGATTTAAATCGAAGTTAGAATGAATAATTTAATTTTAATTATAAAAAGAGTTAGAAATAGCGCGGTAGTTTGAAAAGTCAAACTTGAACTTTGACTGACCATACAAGACGCAAAATTTAACGGATTTTAGTGAAACCAAAAATATTAGAATCTATTTCAAAATATCTTTCCAACGAATCCGAAAAATCGAAATTTCATAGCGGGAATCAAAAGTTATGCCCAAATTAAAATTTAGGAAGGTCGCTATGAAATTTATAAGGGTCAAAAATGCTACTTTTTGCATATAAAGGAATTTGAACTCGAAACCACTTCCATTGAGTTCAGAATGATGTTTCTACATTGAAAAACAGTAAACACTTATATATTTCGAGTTTCAGAAATTATTTGTTTAAAAATGTATTTTTAATATAAAATATATTGGCCTTAAAAATAGTCATTTTTCAAACGACCTCTGTTCTCGACGAAACCACATTTATTGGATCCGGAACGTCATTTTATTGCTAGGTTTAAATTTTTAGAATTTTTCGAATTAATATGTGAGCGTGATAAAAGAAAATGTGTTTTGACTATTTCAGTTAAATTTAAACGCCTTAAAAATAGCCATTTTTCAAACAGTCTCAGAATTCAACGAAAATAATTTTTTTGGGTTTGTATCGTCAAAACAAAGCTAAAAATGATTTTTCGGTAATTTTTAGAATTAATATATAATTATAATTGATTTTTTTAGTGTAAACGGACAATTTTTGACTTTAAAAATTCATTAAAAATTTGTACGGGCTCAAAACTGAACGAACTTAATTTTTCTAGGTCCGCAGCGTCAAAACATAGCTAAATATATTTTTCGGGAATTTTTGAAGTTAATTTGTGGCCTCGGTGAATTTTCATGTACGGTCAATATTTTATTAATTAATTTTTAATAGGATTTTAAAAAAACGCTACAGACATCAGAATTGGGACCCGAGACATAGCCCATTGCGCTCAGAAGACGTCAAAACCCTAAGAACGACAGTAAGCAGGCCTAAGTCTGAGTTCGGACCAAAACGGGCTTAAACGGGCTAATTAAATAATAATTAAATAACCCTAAATATTATATTATAAATTGCCGTCGGGTTTTCTTCCTCCTCCCATCGTTACATCAGCCGCATGAACCCATTATTGCTCAAATTTTCATTCTCCGATTTCTCCCTCAATTCTCAACGAAATACTTCGTGTAAATACACGTTTCGAAGAGATTTTCGTGCTCTTCAATCTCCGACAAGAATCACCACCTTTCATCGACCGTAGCCACCGCACCACCTCCGCAAAGTTCGGCCGAACGCAGCCCCACTGCGCCACCCACGTTGAGCCGCACCTCCTCCAACTCCCGGTGAAGATAGCCCTCTCGTAGCTCTCCAATCTCCCGCAAACCGTTCGTAAAACCGTTGATCGTAGCTCGAGTTATCTCGATTCAAAGTTTTGAACACTTTAGGTAAAATTTATTTCAGATTTTGCGACGCTTTTAAATGTCGCTGTGTCAGTTGTTAAAAGCTGAATTTTGATTTTTCATATGTATTTGTATTTGAATCGTTCCAGATCTGAAATCTATTTGAATACGAACACTGAATCAGATCGAACCTGTATCATCTTCTCAGACCAGACCACGGTGAGAATTTATTTTTAATTTAATTTAATTTAATTTATTTAATTATTATTTCCATGATTATTAATAGTATATCTAATTTGACAAGATATCTAAAACATGGGTCTGAAATGTTCATACCGTATAATATCGAATCTGAATTGTCTACAATGACATGATATTAAATCTAAAATTTTATCGTTAAATATGAATTGATTGATTAGAATTAATTATGTGTTAATTTATTTAATCCTACCTTGTTGATTTGCCATATGCCAAGTTAAACCTCACCTTGTAAATTGCCTGGAGGTTAATTATTGGATTTGATCATGTTGGTTTGTTTTGGATGTTGTTGTTATGGGATTTGACATGAAATACGATAAGAATATCATTGAACATTGAAATGAGGTATGGCATTTACATTGAAATTTTGCGTGAAATTAAAGTATGAAAATTTAGTATGAAATTAAAGCATGGAATTCAAGTATGCAATTTTGTATGGAATTAAAGTATGCAATTTTGTATGGAATTAAAGCATGGGATTTTGTATTGAATTAAAAATGAAGGTAGCGTTTGGTTTATTTTGTGTTTTGCATTTTTAGTTTTCGGCGTTAATTATGAAAGTTGTGAAGATTTTAAGTGTAGCGGTGGTGATGGATCAAAGGGAATGAGAGTGACGGAGGGGACCGCGGGAATGGTGGATAGACGGATGTGTTATTGTCATTCCCTTGTTTCTTAAAATATGAAAAATAATAAAAAGTTGTTTTCGGTTTTGTGTGTTAACTCCGTTTTGTAAAACGGTCATTTTTCATGATATATGTGCATTGTTAGTGTTTTTGTATGTGTGAAAACTCAAAATTGAAAAATCTAAACCAAACGCTACCGAAATTTCCAATATGTTAAGAATGGAATTTTCAAAATGTTAAAAATAAAATTTCCAATATGTTAAAAATGGAATTTCCAATATGTTAAGAATGGAATTTTCATTGTAATTGGGAAAAAGTATATTTTGATTTAGTGATGAAACATGGAATTACACTATAAATGAAATTACACAAATTTTTAATGTGATTATATATATGAATGTTCACCGTAGACGAAATTTACATTTTTCTTAATGTAAATATATATGAATGTTCACCGTAGACAAAATTTACATTTTTTCTTAATGCAAACTATTAGAATATTCACCGTAGGACAAAGTTTATATTTTTGTTAATGTAGATAAAGGAAATATTCACCGTATGGAAAGTTTACATTTTATTTAATGTAAATAAAATAAGAATGCGACAAGAATGAAAGTTTACATTTTATTTAATGAAAATAAAATAAGAATGTGACATGGAATATAAATTTACATTTTTGTTAATAAGAATTTCACCGAATGAGGAATTTACACTTTTATTAATGTAAATATATTGAATTTCACCGTATGTCAAAATTTACATTTTTATATGTAAATTATAAAGTGAATTAACGTTGTATGTTAAAAATTACATTTTTTTTTCTTTATAATTAACAAGTGAATTTCATCGTATGTCAGAATTTATATTTTTATATGTAAATTATAAAGTGAATTAACGTTGTATGTTAAAAATTACATTTTTCTTTGTAATTAACAAGTGAATTTCACCGTATGTCAAAATTTACATTTCTATATGTAAATTATAAAGTGAATTAATACCGTATGTTAAAAATTACATTTTTCTTTGTAATTAACATGGAAATTTCATCATATGTTAAAATCTACATTTTTATATGTACATTGTATAGGGAATTACACCGTAGGATAAAATTTACATTTTTATATGTAATTAAAACATGAATTTACATTGTGTGTTAAATATTACAATTTTATATGTAATGTCTATAGGAAAGTATACCGTATGACAAAACTACATTTTTCTATGCAATTAAAGGATGCAATTTCATTGTATGATAGAATTTGCATTTTTCTTATATATATATGTAACATAGAATGGGAATGAACATTAGAAATAAAATTTATTTATTTATATGTAATAAGATGTAGGAATGTGGCTTGAAATTAAAAATCATACTTTTACAATGTAAATTAGATGTAGTGTTTGCATTGTAATTAAAAATCATATTTTTGCAATGTAAATTAGATGTAGTGTTTGCATTGTAATTAAAAATCATACTTTTACAATGTAAATTAGATGTAGTTTTTGCATTGTAATTAAAAATCATATTTTTACAATGTACATAGGGAGTAGAGTTTGCATTGTAAAGAAAATTTGCAATTTGATATGTAAATTTAAAATAGGATTCACTGCAAATATAAGTTACATTTTTATAATGTAACTAAGATGAGAATGTACATTGAAGTTGAAATCTACGTTTAAAAGTAGGATTTTGAATGTATCAAAATTTACATTTGTTTTACATGTAAATAAAGAATATAGGAATTAAACTTGCATTTTTATATAAATAAAAAAAGATGGAATTTACATTTTCAATGTAAGGAAAGAAGGAATTTAGGATGCGGTAATATTATCTTCATTTTCAAATGAATTAAAATTTAGTAAGTATCGGTAATTGTGTAGAGCGTTGTTTTAATCAAACGACGTTATTACGATTTAATGATTATATATATATAATTAAAATTAAACGAATAGGGCGTGGTAGTTCGCGTTTTGAAATCGTATTTTTAAATGACTATACAAGAAGATCCGACCATCGGATTTTCTTGAAACTGAAACCGTTAGGACCGTCTTGGAAAAATCTTTCCAACGATATATATTACGTTAAGATCCAACGGTTAGATTCTGAGAAATGTAAAAATCAAAATTGGTTGAATGCAGCGCCATAGTCGCCCATGGACTTAAGGCGTCGTTATATAAAAATTTAATTATTTTAAATAATTAAAATAGGAATGAATCGTTAATAAAAATAATTATTATTGTGTAAGAAGGATTTTCAATATATATATATATATACGAGGGTTATTTGGAAAGTCCGAGTTTATCTCATTCCAAATAATTAAACGACGTTTAAAAATCCAAGATTGGAAGACGGTGATTGAAGACCGTCAAATCTCCACATCGAATGGACGATGATGACTGTTGCCTTAGAATGGCTCGCTACCATGATAAGGTAATAGTAGGAGTTGCCCGGACGTAGTGTTGATTTGTACGGATTTGGCTTTCGCTCAGACCCAGAGCATAAGCTTATAACGGATTGTGTGTCTGACATCGTACTCCATTATATATCATGTTATTAATCTTCTGTCGAATGTATGGATGTTTGGTGGCGGAGAATTTATTCTCTTGCTTAACACCCGTTCATATATTTCGGCAAAGGATTGGTAGTGTGATATGGAGTGATGATGTGGCATGCTAAGATGCATATGATCAAGGCTTTGTTGAAAAGCAGGCCTTGTGGGACGATCAAAGCATAGTCTGTTTAGGCATAGCTTTGTGTATAGCGTGACTTCGCGAGCCTCACACACCGGCGGAGTCTAAAACGGGAGAAGGGAACGCAGGGAGAGCAGCACGTTTCTTTCTAGCTAGAGTGGTGTCAGTGACCTACCAGCCCTGACATTTTACTTATGTGGATGATGGAATGAGGCGCCTCAGATGATAGGTCCTATAGGACTGGGAAACGTGTGTTCAGGAATAACTAATCCGCAACTCGTACGGCGAACCGGCCCTGCAGCTTTCCAAGGGTTCACTGCGGGGGATCCTGAGACATTAGCTAGAGTGTCTCGAATCGGTAGGAGCTCTTCCCTAGCCTTGACTCATGATGGAAACCCAATTTCCAATACGACCCCATTCAGATTTGATTGTATTCTAGTATGGAGGCATAGTATATGGTAGCTATGCTTCCTAGGATTGATACATTTACTTTTAAATGTTTTGATATATACTAATAATAATATTAACTCGTATTTGCCGTATTTATCATGTTTAATCACTATAAGGTAAAACCCTATCCTCTGGTGTGTGTTGCATTGTGTGATGAGACCTGGGTCTTATGGTGATTCCATTTTTCTAAAAAGCGTAGCGTTGTTGTACGATTTACTTATCATTTATTCTGACATGTTTATGCACAGCAATCCGTTAGAGTAAACCCGTTCCGCATTAGCGACGTGGTCTTTGGATTTGCCCTATTAATAGTGATTTATTAGTTAAGAATTCTCACACCAGTCCCACGACTGACCCGTTGTTTGTTTCCACCTTTTTGCAAACTCGGGTGCCCTCTTTCCACACGGGCAGTCGAGCAGTTGTCTACAGGTTTATCTCTTTAGCAGGATCCTGGATTGAAGCTAAAAGCTGTGTCCAGAACATTGGAAGTCTTCCGCTGCCTTAGTTATTTTGTTTCCGCTGCAATGTATTAAAATCATGTAAAATTATCTTCCGCTGTATTATTAGTCAATATACTCTGATATTCTGTACTCTGATGTAACATTTATTATTGATGTTATAAAAGTTTGCTGTTGTTGTTCTGATGTATTGTATTCCCAAAGTTAACGTAGGCGGGATTTGAATGGTTTTGGTCGATTTTGCGATCGATTAAGGCCGGGAAAAATCCGACTCGTTACAAAATGGGATTCTAGGTCCGAGAGATCATCTTGATATTCCAAAATTGAAATTATAGGTAAGGTTTATATTACTTATGAAAATTTTACGAACTCTCCTTTTCGAGGACGAAAATTTCTTAAGTGCGGGAGATTGTAACGAACCAAGATTTTTAATGATTAAAATATAATAAAATTCAATTTTCTTAATATCAAGTGAATTTAATAAGGTTCGAATACAAATTTTATTTTAAAAGATATTATATATATGAATAATTTATTTTATGATTTTATTCAAGATCTTTATTTAAATAAATATTTTTAATATTGATAAGTGATAATATTATTTAGTTTATAATATAGATTGTTTTCCCTAAAGTTTTGTTGCGTATCAAAATCCTATTTAGTAAGTTATATGTGAAAATAATATGAATATGTAAGATTTTAAAATAATGTTTATAAATTGTTATAAGGACTTTTAAGCATTTTCTTTTGACTATTTTATAAATCTTGGAAATTTTAAGTGCAAATATTTTTATGAATAAAATTGATAAGTATTTTGAAAATATTGAAATTTATAAATGGTTTGTAAAATCTTAAGTAATATATTTATTACATTCATAAACATTGTAAATTTACTACATTTATAAGCATCACTAAGATGTAGCTAAAAATATAAATTTAACAAATAAATAAACTATTTATTTCAACATGTATTGGCTAAATATTGTAATAAAATTAGGCGTCCTCTTATGTGGCTACATGCATGGAAAGGGTTATAGGAGGAAAGCCAAGTGTCCTTAGTTAAATAATTAAAAATACGTTTAAATTCCTATACAAAATCCCATTTTTCCTCTCCTGGTCAAAGCTATAGGTAAAAATCTCACGACATATTCATCTTCCTCTTACATTTTCAAGTCACAGTAAAGAAAATTTCATGTTCCACTCCACTTAAAAATCAAAATCTCCTAATCTATCTACTTTCAACCCAAATGATTAACACGAAAGTTGTTCGAATCACCATTTAGGATTTTTAGAAATCAACGAATTCATATTTCATCCATCGATACAGGAGAAATCGTGAAATTACAGAAAACATGGAAAATGGGTTCCGAAGCTTCGAAAAATCAAATCTCCCAATCCAGAAGGAATTAAAGTGCGCCGTCAGCACTGTTGTGATCAGCGAAGCGAGTAGTATTTTTGGTGTAAATTTCATTAGATTCTGCGATGATGATTTTGAAAGTTGAAAATTAGGTTTTGGTTTAATCGGAGAAAGAAGCGACGATATTCGAATCGGAGGATGGCGTTGTGCTCAAGACGGAGAGAGCTTCGAAGCGGTGTAATTTGGTGGATTTCGGAGTAATTTAGTGTCGATAATCTTGAGCAGTCGTACGGGTTTTTCCCGTGTTCCATGTCTCGGCAAACGGTGCGCACTTCGAGGGAGGAGGCCGGAGTCGTGAAGGTGGTGTGCAGACGAGTAAGGACGTGAAAAGGGATATGTTGGTGGTCTCGTATTTGAGTTCCGTGAAGTATTTGATGTGTGCATATGCACGGGTTGCACATGAAAATGGGTTCAGGTTGCGGCAAAATGGAAGGAGCAGGAAGAAGAAGAGGGGAGCGCGGACGCGGGCTTGATTGGGTGCGGTCTTGTTGGGCTTGGGCCGAATGAATTTGGTATATTTCCTTTAATTGAATTTTTAGTTTAAATGTAGTATACAAATTTAGAAGCTAATAACTAATTCGTTTGAAGTCAGAATTACACACCGTTGAGTTCGTTAGGAACGTATTAGAAAATAGAATCCAATTATATATATAGGTTTGGTAATTTTAGTTAAGAATAAATTATGGGAAATCAAAATAAAAGGTCCTTATATATGTGACAATATATACCAAATGATGTTGTTATTAATTCAATTCTAAATTATATTAGCAGAACAACCATCCGCTGCTAAGGGAGTGGGATTAAAAAGAAAATACGAGTAACGATATCAGTGTTCGTGGGCTTATCCATCTCGGTTACGAAGTCGTGGAGCTATTTCGGTGAGAAAAATTAATTTAATCATTTATTTTTTTATTAGTAGTGATTAAAATGTGATGTGATGATTTATGATAATTAGTTGGATATGAATGTTATTGTGTGAATGGATGTGCATGTAGTTAGTTAAAACACTGAACACTGAAAAGCGTTATTGACGGTAATGCTTGTGCACAGCTGAATTGGTTGATTACTGGGATGATTATGATTCATGATCATCCGACTTATATGGTTGATTTATTATGTTGCATGGTGCACACACAACATCATGGTTGTGAAATTATACAGATGATTGATTCAATGTTCCTTCCATATAAGTGAAATTTGGTTTTCAAATATTAAAATATTATTTTTAAAAGTATAATTTAATTTGAAAAGAGATTTGGAAATTTAAATATAATATTTTATAATACGATTTACCAGACCGTTCTAGGATGACAAAGAGGATAGTGTCTAGGCTTGGGTTTGGAAATCCAGTTTCCTGCTCTCTCTGGCTATCCCTAACTGGTCCGACGGACGGGACGGTTAATTTAAATTATAATTTGAAATTTAAATTTGAATTTTTTAAACTTAGAGACAAATTTGAATTTATAATTAATAAATGTCGCGTGAGGACCATTTATGAAGTTTAAATTTAAAAGGGTTTTTGAATTCCTATGGTACAACTTATTTGAATTTAGGAATTATTAAATCATTTGGATTTAAACTTATTAATCGGTTTTAAATTAAGTTATCTTGAATTTTTATTTCAATTCTAAAGGGATTTGAATGAATTATATTTAAATCGATATAGAACGCGCTGCGGCATCGCAGATATTTAAATTTTGAATGATTATAACTTGGGCGTTTGAAATCGGTTTGACTTGAAATAAGAAAGTTGATTTTCAAATATTAACAATTTTTGAATACAAAAGGAATTTCCAAATTTTAGCTTATGATTTTCAAGTTATATTTAAAACAAATTTGGGAAAGGTTGTCGTACGTGCAGTCAATGACCATAAGGGAAAATAAGTTCTAAAAATTTAAGGAACTTATCTTACATTATTTGTTTAAAGCAATTATAATAGAAATTCGAATTTTTAAATCTACTTGATTTAAATGGCAATTGCAGCGTTTCAGTGACTTTCCAAACGTTATTATCATTTTTCTAAAGAGGAATTGGCAGCGCTTTCAATAACATTCCAAACGTTATTATCATTATCCAAAGAGGGATAGGTTTAGAAATTTAAATAGCGAACCGTATTTCAAATGGTGAAATGGATTGTAAATGGTTTGGAAAAGTTTTAAGTGTATAAATATGGAATTATTTATTGATTCTAAAAGTTTGAGTTTAAAAGGGAAATAAGTTGGATAGAGTTTGTGTCGGATATTCGATATGAAATTCCAAAGAGGAACAAATACTATCAGAATCATTAGAGAATATTCACAACAAATTCTGGTAGTGTTTGCCGAGTTGAGTTTTTATATCAAATATAAGTCAAATTAACTCTATCAAACTTATATTTGAATATAATTTGTTTGGATTATCGTGAGTTGAATTGCAATCCAAATGAAGCTTTGGTAAGTTGGAAGACGTAAGGAAAGGAATAAAAATGTATGTTCTAAGCGTAAGAATTTGAAAGGTATGTTTAAATTAAAGGATTGGTAAATCAAATATTGGGTTTTCAAATTTAAGGGTTAAGATAATATCGAAAATTTATGATCAATCCAACCTTGATTTAGAAATGAATGGATAACGATTTGGAAGGAAATTTGAATTGAGAATCTGTGTGGTACATAACCATTGTTTTATGAACACGCTTATTACTTGGAAAGACCGCGATCGAATTTAAGTCCGAAAACAATTCCAAGTAATAATACGACGCATGAAGCAAATTCAAGACTTGGAATCGACGAATGAAGACCGTGGTTATGTCTATCGAACAGACTGATTGCCGATTGGTTTCTTTACTGATAGCTACAGTAGAGAGATACCCCTATTATTGGAGTGGCAGGAAGTTCGAACGTATGGGGAGAATTTTCCGATTTTGTTCCGTTCAGACCTAGGACAGACTTGTATAGATGGTGTGTCTGACATTGTAATTTACGGCATAACACTGATTTCCGTTGATATGTATCTGGTTTGTGACGTATGAGCTCGAAGTGGTTTTGTATGGATGGAAATCAGTGGTCATATTGTGAACGGACAATGTGACATACTTAAGATATGAAATGAGCTTGTACGATTTAGGCATCGCTTTCTAGGCATGCTTTGTGTATGACGTGACATCGACAAACCTCACACCCCGGATGATGAGAAACTGGCGGTTAGGTTGTGTATATATATGAATTGATGGTGACCGCTGCAGTAGTGGGAAACCACTTATGACTTATGGAATAGGGTATGTTCGGGGGGCCGTGTCTGGTCGAAAACCATTGATCTACCTCACGATTTGTATTAGTGTCTGCGTCTGGATTAAAAACCCGTGATTACATTTCGTTTGTGTTCCGATTGATCTTTCGTGCCAGGAATCATCAAGTTGGAAACCCAAATCTCCAATACGAGCCATACGATTTTGATTGTGTGTGTGTATATATATATATATACAGCGACATAATATTATGGGGTATTATGCTGTCTAAGATTAATACATTTATTTGCGAAATGTTTTCCACACTATATATAAATATATATGTATTTTTGCATTGAAAGAGGATTTTTACGTCTGAAAGCATATTTGGTTATCGTAAGATAAACCTCGCCCATCTGGTGTGCGCTTGCATTGTGTGATGTGGGACGAGAGCTTCATTTTCAAAAGTCATTGCATATTTATATGCACGGGCATTCACATGGAGTAAACCCGTTTCGCGTTAGCGGCGTGGTCCGGTGAAATTCCCAACTTTGAAATAAACCTTAAAACAATTGTTTATGTTCTCACACTAGTCCCATGACTGACCTGGAGTTTATTGTTCCTACTTAAACTCTGGGTGCCCATTAATTTTCACACAGGCAGCTAGTAGTTTAGTTTTGCAGTTATGTTTCGTTGGAGCGAAGTTCGGAGCGCTTTCTGAGTTGGAGCCCTTGCTAGGGTTAAAGCTTCCACTGTTTCCTTCTTCCGCTGAGAGTATATTTATATTTCTCTTCCGCTGTATGTTTATGTTGTAACTCTGATATTCATGTAACTCTGATGTAATATTGTATTATGCAATGAAAAGTTCCGTTATTTTGTTCAATATGTGTAAGTACCCATAACAATTTGTCTTTGTGAACGGTTTAAGTTGGTTTAGTTACAGGCAGAAATCGGGCAAAAAGGCGGGTCGTTACACCATCCGTGCACAGGCTAGGGGAACAATGTTCGAACAAGGAATAATGAGATACTTCAACCGTTTTACTTCTAAATGGTCTTAAAGAATAACACTTCAGTCTCAAGATACATTGAAAAGAAGTTTTGAAGACATAAAAGAAGCAACAAGGATGAATAACAACAGGGCTAAGCTCCAACAGCGAAAGGGAAACTTTGAGTCAAGGCTACCTAAAGAGTTCCACCTTACCACTTTAATCGAAAATATCTACTTCCTAATCAAACACGAGCTTAACTTTTGGCCATCAAAAAAGAAGAGACCTAAATATGAAAGGAAATCAGGAGGGCCATACTGCCATACCATATGATGAATGTGCAAGAAACTAATCACTGCAAAGTTCTTGAAGGAATGGCCATCAAGTTCTTTAATCAAGGCCAATTACAAAGATTTGTAAAAGGATCAAACTAAATCTATCAAAAGATTTTTTGAAGAAAAAGGATCTACATGAACAGGAGTATGGAACTCCTTCATATTTGGAACAACCCGAAATGGGTGAAACAATCTATAATGGTTAAAAACCCTTGTCACCGCCAAGATGGCCAGGGCAGGGCATCTCCCGGAGGGAGGCGGGGTGCAAGCCTTTAGCCGTGTCCAAACCAGAAAAGGCCAGGTTGAAGCATCAAAAGCGTAAGCCTCTGATCCATTCCAGAAATGGTCGGGATGGAGCGTCTAAATTAGCATGCCCTGCCTCTGCTCGTAGAAGAGTACGTCCTGCCTCTGCTATGACTAAGCATGTCCTACCTCTTCTCGCAGAAGAGCATGCCCTACCTCTGCTTAAGTCCTCGTATCTCACAGAAGGGAATGAATAAATCACACCCTGCCTCTGCTTGTAGAAGAGCATGCTCTGCCTCTGCTTCGACTAAACACGTCCTGCATTTGCTCGCAAAAGAGCACGCTCTACCTCTGCTTGTGTATTTTCTTGCAAAAGAGAATGAAAGCCCATAGAGTGGATAACAAAACACGTACATCCTTTGCTTTGACAAACAAGAGCCTGTATAATGGCTCTGTAAGCACATTCATCCTCTACTTACGCCACTGGTCCCACAAAAGGGAATAAAAGCTCTGGAGGAGCACTCTAATCACGCAGTCGCCTTTACTTACACAAATAGGAAGGGAACAAAAGATCGAAGGAAGATCTCTTAAAGCATGTACAACCTCTATTTTAAAGAATAAGCCTGGAATTGGCACAAAAAATAACAAACACCCAAATCTGGGTTTGGTTCGGGACTTCTATTAAAATACCAGAGGTGGATATCTGGTCTTCTATCAAATACCCGAATCTGGTTCGGGACTTTTATTAAAATAACAGAAGTGGATCTCTGGTCTTCTATCAAATACCCATATCTAGGTTTGGTTTGAGACTTCTATTAAAATATCCGAAGTTGATTTATGGTTTTCTATCAAATACCTGAATCTGGGTTTGGTTCGGGACTTCTGTTAAAATGCCAGAAATAAATTTTTGATCTTCCATTACAAATGCCTGTATATGGAAACCAGAGGTTCTAACTACGCTTCAGGAAGAGGAATTCATAGTTTCTACTTTAAACACCCTAGCCTGGGTCACGAGACTTTAAACTCATCCTTTGAAAATGATTTACTATTAATAATCGGGTTGGTAACTCAAGCCTACTTTCTTAATGCCTCCTGGCAATAGTTTATGGTTTTTCATATCTCATACAGGGAGATGTTATAAAGATAAACATATACGATTGATATTTATAAGATACAAAAGGTTGCATTAACCTATCACAAAGAATTTACTCACTACTTTGTTACAACCTAAATAGGGGACCACATAAGCTGAGTAGATTATTATATACATCATATTGCTAACAAAGGGCTAATGAGAAAACATTATAAAGCTTTATGCAGAATAATACAAGAGAAATCCCAGAAGAGGATGCTCAAAACGCTGCAAGGATCACACATCAAGTGATATTTACACAATTATCGAAATTACTTTACAAAGCCATTTGTATTACATTTCATTAGTTGTCAAAATACAAAAGTCTGACATTAGTACCATTATGACATCAAGAATTCTACATTTCCTATGTCCATGTCATCCTATCACTTTGCCTAGAAGCGATTTTGAATATCCATCTCGACACACCTACATTACCTAGCAATAAAATACTCTTCAAATCCTTGAGTAGGATTACCAAGTGAAGAAGTATCCCAATAACCAAACCTATTGATCGGGGTCCGGATTTTTTAAGGCATACTCCAAAGATTTACAAATTTCTTTAGTATACTCCAATTCAATATCTAATTTGTTAATTTGTTGAAGTATTCTACTTACCTCCTCATCAAAATTAGTAAAAGGATTGGCACTTTGTTGTCTCTTTAACTCAAGAATAGTTTCACCCTTTTCTTTTAATCGGCCTTCCAGAATGGATATTTGTTCCTTCTGGTTCCAAATTGTCACCTTTTGGAGATAATATGACCTTTCTCGACTAGTAGAGGGGGCATGTTTAAAAATATCCCTTGGCTTTACAATTGCTAATGATTCTTTTCTAGGTCGAAAAGATGAAATTTTAGGTTGACTCCCCTGTTCGCAAGAAAGGCAAAACACAATTATTTACAAATCTTACTTTGAAAGAAAGATGTTGATAAATTATAAACTTCATTGACAAAAGAGTTTACTACAAGATACATGCACATTAAGAGTTACAAAACAACCCTATTGGTCAAAGCACGCCTTGTTTGTAGTTAAACTCAATAATTGGGGTTTTAAGTATCTTCTGAAATGACTTCTTCTTTATAACCAAAAAAATCTAGGGGTAGCCCATATATCATACAGATGCGTCGAAGGTCACATATTAAAGGGCCTCCTTCAAATCCGAACGTCGTTTGGGAAACATTTTTCAACGAATATTCCTTCATTTGACTAAAATATAAGTGTAAGGTGTTACTACCGGATTTTCAACACCGGAACCAGATGCAAGCGAAGGGATGTCAGAGCACAATAGGCAATAGTAGATGGTTTCGCTAGTAAGAAACCGACAACAAATCACTGAGACATCCGATACCGAAGGCAAGAAGAGGAGAGTTCAATTCACATGCTATCGGTATGGACACAAGCAATGCAAGAATGGTACTGATACAAGGAAGGTAAGTGATTCAACACATGTGTTATTGGCACCAACATAAGCAGGAAATCTTGGCAGCGATACCAGGAGATGGTGGCAAATCGGTTTCAACACCGAGAGCGATCAACCGAGAGTTGGCTCAAACAACATATAATCCGATACTAGAAGCAAACAATGGGGAAATGATAGAAAGCAGATGATCCGTTACAAGAATATGGAACTAAGAAAGAAAATCACAGAACCAAGCCAAGGTAGAGTGAAAGGGGCTATCAATACTAATTTGCATAGTATCGATACCGACACCAAGAAGCACTCTGAAGTTATTAAGGCAAGATTTGCTATCGGGGCCATCATTTGACATTGAAACCCAGAGTAGATAAGGAGGTTATCCATACCAATGCACTTGGTATCAATATTCAACTCATCAAGAGGAGTTCCGAAACAACGTTGTCGTAAAGACGGTACCGGGGATGGTAGGATGTAAGCAACATTCAGAAGATAGGGAAGTAAACCACGACCCATAATTTGTTATTGGAATAGAGGGTTATCACCGAGACGAAAGCAACTAAGAGAAGCTATCAATACCAATTTTCTTGCTATCGATACACTCTGAAGAGGAGACACCAACTTCATGAGCAAGTGGAGCCGATAACAACGTTCAGAAGAGACCAAAACCCAAAAACCGACACCGAAACCCACAAACACGACCAACTCCGAAGCCGAAAGCACTCCAAACGGGCTTCTGTTGGAACGGTACCAAAGGAGGGCCCAATTTGTCTATAAATAATAACCCATGGGTCTCGTTTTGGGGGACATTTCTCATTCTCAACTCTTGTAACCATTTTCTTAGAGAGTAAACCCTAATTTATAAATTGGTTTGGGGATTTTACTTGTAATCACTCATGTACTTAAATCAATGATCAATAAAGAGGAAATTGATACTTATAACTTATTTCAAGTATTCTTAGCACTTAAACCACTTGTTCCTCTATCATTTCTCGTGACTAAGTAATACTTCAAACACTAGTTATACTTCAACCTTCTCTTCTATTAATACTATGTCATGTTTTTGATCTTTCAGCTTTTAGATTCCTTCATCTTCCTCTTCTTGCAATTAATTAAACTTTTCTTCCCCATCTTCAAATTCTACACAACCAAGCTCATCTTCTCCATACTTACATTTATCTCTTCCATCACATTTGGATCTTCCTCCTCCAAAATCTAACTCTGATTCTAAACAATCCGCTAACTCTCACAAGAATTCTAAGGAAAAATCCAAAAAAATCAAAAGTTGACGTTTCAGATGATTAGATTCTGGTAATGAGTTCAAACCTGATGTGGTTATGCCAAGTAACAATAGAAAGAAAAATAAATCTTCATCAATACATAACAAGAAGAATCCTTCCACCCTTCTTGATCCTCTGAAGTATTAATGATGAGCAACATTGCATTTTGGAATATTAGAGGGGCTAATCAGCCCTCAAAGCAAGGTAAAATTAAAGCTTTTATTAGAGATAATAATATTCAGTTGATGCGTATTTCTGAAACTAAACTGGATATAAATTCTACTGTTAGAGTAGCTTCCTTCATTTCTTCATTTTGGAACTTTGATCACAACCTTAATGAAACAAGTTTTGGTAGGTTATTAATATTATGGAACCCTAGCATTTTCAAACTTTCTTCTTCTGATCAGTTTATCCATTACTCATATTTTCATCTTCCTTCTAATTCCTATTTCAATTTGACTTCTGTTTATGCTCATAATCCAATCTCCTTAAGGCAACCTTTTCTGGAACATATTCAATACCTTAATCCGGTTAATGACCCTTGGATAATTGGTGGTGATTTCAACTGCATGTCCTCATGCCCTCACAAATTCGGTGGTTGTCCTCTTTCTATTAATTATATTGCACCACTAAATCAGGCTATCATTAATTCCAATCTTATTCCTACTAGCAGTTTTGGATTAAATTTTACCTAGTGTAATTACAGTAGATCAGGCAATATCACTCTTTGTAAGCTTGGCCATATCTTTGCTAATTCTTAGTTTTTCAATCTTTGGCCTAAATCATTTTATCAAATTCTCCCTTTATCTATATCTGATCATAGTCCTCTGCTTTTTCAATGGGGTACTAATGATGTTGTTGGTAATGGGAAATCCTCATTTAAAATTTAATTTTTTTAGATTAAGCATGCAGATTTTTCTAACATTTTATTGCAGGTTTGGTTGAATCAGTCTAAGAGTAACCCTATGCATTCTCTATTGTATAAACCGAAGCAACTGAAATTTCATCTTAGAGCATTGCATGGTCCTCTTTCAGTTTTGGTGAAGGCTCCAAATAATCCAATTTAGTTAGGGTTGAGTTATGTAAGATCCAAGAGGCTATTCAGGAAAATCCATATGACTTAGTGTTGCAAACGGCTGGATCAGGTTTGAAGAGTAAATTGACGTATGTTTGGATATGGAATTGAATGCTTTGAGGCATAATTCTTTTTTTAGGAAAGAAGCTGAAGCTGATAGGAATACAAGATATTACCATAATTTCCTTGAGATAAAAAACGCCAGGGAAACAATTTTTATAATTAAGGACATGAATGTGACACTCAATCGAATGCTATTGGTATCAATCATGCTTTTGTTCAATATTCTTCTTCCATTTTAGCATCTCCAAATCCTCATACAATTGATGTACAACCTTATTACCATGTTAACCTTCTATCACTTTCTATGGAACATACATATAATATTATAGGGATTATAACTAGTGATGAAATTAAGGTTGCAGTCTTTAAATTAGATGCACCTAGTTGTGGAGGGACTCATGGGTATAATGCTAACTTTTTACAAAATTGCTAGTCAGTTATTGTGGATGATATTATTAATGCCGTTCGATTCTTCTTCTTGCATAATTACTTGCCTTCTAGTCTATCTGCAACATCTATTGCTTTGGTTCCAAAGGTTGATAACCCTACTGTTGTTTCTGAATTTCATCCCATTTCATGCTATAATATTGTGTATAAGGTGATATCAATTTTTTTGGCAAATCGTCTGCAGTTAGTACTTTTATTATATCTTCTAACCAATCAGCATATGTAAGTGGCAGAGCTATTAGTGATAACATTCTAATTACTCAAGAATTGTTATAGGTATAATAGAAATAATATTTCATCCAGATGCATGATAAAATTGGACATAACGAAAGCATTTGATTTTATATCATGGCATTCAGTATTGGCAATAATGGCTAGAATGAATTTTCCTAAACCTTTTTTAGCTTGGATTTATACATGTATCTCTTCTCCTTTCTATTTTATATCTAGAAGTGGCAGTCTTCATGCTTACTTTAAGGGTACTCAAGGGGTTAGGCAGGGTGACCCAATTTCTTCCTACCTCTTTATTATTGTTATAGAACTTTTAATTTCTCTTATGTTTGAACAAGTTGAGAACGGTAATTTGGATTTGCATCCTAGTTATAAGTTTCCTTTGATTAACCATTTACTATCTGCAGATGACCTTGTTATTTTCACTAGGCCTACTCTTCAAAATATTAAATTCATTCTTTCTACCCTCCGCCAATTCTACACTATGACCGGCCTTAAGGTAAATGAGAATAAGTCTTATATTATGATAGCTAGTTTATCACCAGTCCTAAAAGAGGAAATTGTTAGAGTTTCTGGTTTTCAGAAATTACCAATTAATGCTTCCTATTTAGGCCTTCCTCTCATTTGTTCCAGAATTTTCAAGGATGTATGCTTGCCTATTTTTGAGAATATTATTAATAAATTACAACAATGACCTAGTTGTAAATTGTCTCAGGCTGGCAGACTTATTGTGGTACAATCAGTTGTTATGGCTACGACAACATATTGGACTAGACACTTCATTCTACCTGCTAAGCTTATTCACATGATTACAAGTGCACTAAATAAATTTCTTTGGCATGGAGACCCTTTTTTTTAAGAAGATTATTCCAATTGCATACCAAAAACTGTATGATGATAAGAGGAAAGGTGGGTTAGGAATAACTAATCTTGAGTTTTGGAGTAAGGCAGCTATTTTTTCTTACATTGATAAACTTTTCTCTAATGAGGAGTGTTTATGGTCACAGTGGGTTCACCACAATTTAATTGGGAGGAAGAAATTCTGGACTATGCCAATCCCACAGAATGCTAGTTGGAGTTGGAGAAGCATTTTAAAGCTGAAAGGTAAATTTCTACCTTTTGTTCAATGTAATTCCAGGCACTTTGATAAGCTATAATTCTGGTATAGTCCTTAGGCGAAGCCTGGTTTGATTTTAAGTGAGGTTTTGTATTATAATTTGATTTAAGTGAGGCCTTTTGTCATACTCTACTTCTGCAGTCTTGAGGCAGTTACAGCACGAAACTTCTGGAAATTATAAATGTAACGGTGAACATGCTATTAACTAGCAAGGGAAAGGGCATTCAATAAAGCAAGTATGTAAATTGTTGCAATCAGATAAGCCATTTTTTCGTTGGTTTGCTAGGATTTGGAATGTGGGTGGTTCTGCTAAGGAACACTTACTTCTTTGGAAGATCATGGCAAATGCTATTAATACTAAGGATAATCTATACTATTGGAATAATTCCTGAAGCTTTATGTGTTATGTAATTCTAAAAATGAAACTAATGTGCATCTATTTTTCAAATGTCCTTATGTTCATCAAATTTGGTTTAGACTACTGGCAAATGGAGGCATTCACCATCCTTGTACCTCTAGCATAACAAAATGGTTAAATATATTTAAAGCAACTAGGTGGAAGCATGATAGGACAAGGCTTCTTTTGAAGGTTTTGAAGATATTCCTTTTGAAGGTTTTAAAGAGATTTGTTTACTCTATTTGGGAAGAGAGGAATAGCAGAATCTTTGGTCGTGGTTGTCTGAATGCTAATGAGCTGTATTTGGTGATTCATAGGAAGATTTTGACAGACATACAAATTATTACTTGTTGAGTTTTCCTTTGTATAGTATTAATTTGTTTAGTTGTTTTGTAATTTTTGCTTTTTGGCATGGTTTGTTTGTATATTGATGGCACATTTGTTTGTATACAGAGTAGAGCAATTTGTAGTTAGGGTGACCGATTGTATATTTTGTAAATTGACATGTGAGATAATAAATTTTGCTTGCATTTCTCGTGACTAAGTGCATAAACCCAATTTCCTAAGTACCTTTCTACAAGCCGATTAACTTAAGCATAATTACCTAAATACCCTTCTACAAGCCGTCTAGTTTTCTAACTTGCACTGCGCTTAGGGAACCCTTATCCCGAGGTAACTGTTGGTCTTTGAGTCTCGTAGGTGTGATACTCACCTATTTGAAGGAAGAGTAACTAATCTTCCGGTTTAAGACCTTTATATCTAGGAAATGGTGATCTAAGTCAAGCTTGTAGGAACTAGACAACCCCCTTAGTTTCCTTAGGTCTGAATCCTTAGAACTACTTCTAGTGTTGACGAAAAATGTTGTTAACATATGGCATCTTTTGAAAACACATCTTTAAGTAGGGTAAGATTCTGTCATAACACAAAGCGAAATAAGGAATCGTTAATGTAAGAAGTCATTGTCGGAAGCATGATAATCTTATCAATAGCTTCACCTATCTAAAGCAAGAACTAAAAGGGTAGGAAAACATTGCCAAAAAAAGTTCTTACCTGAGCAATAAAGGCTCCAGTCTGAGCAGAATGCACCAAACCCTCAGGTCCTCGGTTTGAGGGATCACTCTCCTTGGAAGGGGACTCAGTTGAATCTAGGACATGGGGAGCCTTCAAAGAACCAGAAATTATTTCTTTTGAAACATGAATACTACCAGCCGAAGGAGGAAGAATGATTTCTCCTCCCCTTATATCATCAGGAAGATCTTTGCCCTTAGAGCTGTGGTCATCATTGTCATCATCCCATTCATCGTTGGTATCCTTAGTGTCATCTTTTCCTTCGTGTAAGTCAGAATCATTTGGAAGGTCCTCAATATATAAAAGTTCTCCAGGCTTCACTGGAGCCTCCTCAGGAACATTAATACCTTGCTTGAGCTGCTCGATTTTGCGCATAACTCAGCTTGCAATAGAATGATGAACTGAAGGAAACTAAATCGCTGGATACTTTTGAAAAGTGTCAGAATACACCAACAAAAGACCACTTTCAAAAGGCTTTAGCACTTCCTTTGGATAATAAGATTCCAGAAAGGAAGAAATTTTGTTTTTAGCCTCATAAATTATGCGCTTGGCATTGGAAAGAGCATTCTAAGCCTTGGAAATTTGGTCATCTTTCCCTTTTAGCCTTCTAGTATGATTAGCTACCATCCTAGCCTTCTCGTCTTCAAGCTCCTGTTTAGACAACTTAAGTGCCAGTACTTGGTCATTCAAGAGGAACTTAGAATCCTTCTAATCCTCAAGCTCCAATTCGACCTTCTCAAGAGATGTCTTTAATTCTACACACTCTTTCTTATGCTCTTCCACCATGGATTTAATCTTGGAATCCAATACAGCCTTCTCTTCCTTATGTGTCGTAACTTCTGAAGAAAGCAGAGTAGCCATCTCTAGAAGTGAGAACCATTTCTTGGTTTCTAGGAAGAGAAAATAAGACCAATGTTCATGCAAGGGTGAAAAATAAGAGAAATAAAGTGAAATAGGGATATACCAATAGTTGTTATTTAATAAGTGACTGTCGCAGACTCATTAAGTCTAAAAATGAGGATGGTAGGGAAATGTCTGCAATCTCATCAATAGAGAGCAAGCATTACGAGTTCATCGAAATCTTGAATCATTGGAGGAGTTCTGGAAGAACTGACATGTTTGGGTGAAGAATGCACCTTTTTTTCTTTCTCCACTAAATTTAAACATCCAGGAGAACCAGGTATCCGGATATGGTGAAGAAATTCACTACCCGGAGTCGCAATTTGTAAAGAAGTGGCACCAGGAGTCGTATCAGTAGGAAAGGCAAAAGCATCAAGGGTATGATGCTCACCAGATTCTACAACGATGCATTTAAAAAAGGGATGAGGAGTTGAAGATCCATCCTTATGCCTTTTAATGGTTGGTTCGTCGGTAATGGCGGCAAGACTTCTTTAGGCCGCATTATTAGATCGGGCCAGGGCATCCAAAGTGGATTCCCCATCAAAAGCTTACGAAGCTGATCGAAACAACATCGAGGGAAATCGAATTAGAAAGGATAAATATGGAACAAGCCTCCATAAATAAAATGAAAGAACACCCTTCCTTGAAATTTCATGAAATATAGGGGTTAAGTATGTGAATACCTCTGAGCCTAAAAATATGTGCTTAGTACTAGGAAAATGAATCAGTGGTCTTCCCAAAATCTTTTGTCCAGGGGGAAGAAAACCACACTTCTGAAGGTTACCCATAGTCAACAAGAAGGATCGTTTTCCCAATCTCTCAGAAGCCTTATGAATAACATCAATAGCACGAGCTTCCTTCGTTCTAAAAGATTAATTATAACACAGAAACTGCCACTATAAAAATGTATGATTTTATACCAGCAATATGCCGCTATGATACGTAAGAATAGTAGCTCGTTATTGCCGTTATAAAACATGTCACTCTTCATGAAAATAACGAATTTCTATAGCACTGTATAATTGCTATAAAATATCAATTCAATAGCTGATTTATCGTGCTATAACATTGTATAGCTCCTATATTACATTGTCTTTTATAATGCTTTTCAATATATTATAATAATAGCAATCAAATGAATCTTCGCAACAATTTCAAAAGCAATATATAATCCAAAAAATTATAATACTCAACAAATGTAACACATATTCATGATAGCAAGATAAAGAATCAACTAACAAAAGTAAAAAAAAGTAATGTTCTTGAAATAATGGATTCAATTGCTTCTCCTGTAGCAATGTCAGATGCAAGTTTTAAAACACTACTAACTGAAGTAGGTACTGAATTGCTCAACAATGAATAAGATCTCCACTATTGAAGTATTCCACCACAAGATAAAGATTTTCTCAAGAAGTTAAAGAATAAAAAGCATACAATATCAAATTAGTATACCCTATAAAAGAAAGATCAGTGCACTGCAGGTAGTCTTTCCGCCATCAGATTTGCTTCTATTCATAATGAACTCGTAGGCAACACACATTTTAATAATAACAACCACAATAACACATCCTCCTACTCCTATGCCTCACTTTAGGCAACCCAGTTCAGCAAGTAATACGTTTCCAAGTGAAATAGCCACCAAACTTATCATGCTGCCTAACAATGAAAGAAGCAGACAAAGAGATGCCTGTTTATTTATACACATTAATTTGAACATAAAGCAACATAGGAAAGATTAGTACTCCAAAGAAAATGTGTGACAGTTAATGAAATAACTGTGATAAATATATTAAAGTAATTGAATTATCGGTTGTTACTGACTATTAACAAATCACGCTAAAGTGTTTGGTGCCTTTGTTCTAAACTTTGTTTACTGTAATAGAATAGAAATAATGAACCCATATGCTACCAAATTTAGTGTATCAACATAAATTCCAAGTTCTTAAGCATGGATAGGAACACATATGGAAAAATGAAACATAATTCTAACACACCAAAGTGAAAAAGGAAAGACTCGCAAGCTACATCCGCAGTGCCATGCACTTTTCATTTAGCTCGATTATTTCTTCCTAATAATATAAAATTCATAAATTTGTAAGCAAAAAGATTTAGCATAGACATAATATATTTATGATTCGAGAAGCATCAAAAGTACCTTTGGTACAAAATGATATACAGTAGGAGACGTTTATAGAGGGCATTTTAAACAGAAACTGAGTCAATTATCTTTCAAATACCTGTTTTTGCAAATTTTCTGATGATGTCTTGGAAAGACATTTTATTAAATCATCATACTCACAAGGAGAAATACCGGTTGTATTAACAGGAATTCTACAATAGAAGTTCCAAAGCAGCTCAGCTGTTCCTCAAATGAAAACTTCTGGATAACCAATGGAAAGACCTAACATGATTTAATCAAATATCAACCATGAATAGTATAAGAAAGAAAATACAGAACGGGGAGAAGTGAGGAACTATTGTGGCAAATAAAAACATGAAACAAAATTCATAGAAGAATGATGGAAGAAACTTCGGATTAGATTGAAACTAGTGATAAAAGGAAACCTCTTATAAAATTCAAATTACTAGAAGTGTTTTAGAACTGTTGACGTCAAAAGTTGGTCACTACTGACGATCAACTCCCAATCGTGTGTAGATCACACGAATAGAGAAAAGTAAAGGAAACGGGGAAAACACACAGAATTTTTATAGTGGTTCGGCAAAGACGGTGCCTACGTCCACTTTATATATATATATATATATATATATATATATTACTTTTGCTTTTGATTACAAGTACAATGCTTTTTTTATTTGGAGAAAAGAGAGAAGGCGGCTATTTTCTCTTTCAGCTAATGTTTTTCTGGGAAGAAGAAGTAGCATGAGCCGATAAAATAAAGGCTAGAGAAGTCTCACTTTCCTCCTTGAGCTTTGAGGTATTTATAGGCGGGGATAGCAGCTTGGGCTGTTGTGACGTGGCCCGGCCTTTCCAGGAAAGCTCGGACACGTGGAGTTCATCACTTGGTTAGAATGGCGGCTGAAGACTGGTTCCACTATTCATAAATAGTATCCTCAGAAGTTGTGGCCGACGTGGCATCCATGGTGAGGTATATCAAAAGTAGAGTTTTGTTCGGATATGGTTGATCGCTTTTTCTTCCTTGAGAGTCAGGCCAAGTATTTGAACAAATCAGCTGGATATTTCATGTAGATTCGAAATACTCGGTCGATACACCTTGTGCGAGAGCGGTTCTCTCGGTTGATTGGGAGAGCGAATCTTCCGGGGTGAGATATCGACTTGATTAGCTCGATATGCGGCTACTTCTGGCTGAGCTTCTGCGGGGCTTCCTGGAATACGATCTGTCTAACTCGATTGGTTGCGCATTTGGGCTTCGATTCGGCCCGCTGCTTCTTCTACCAAAATGAGGGTTAACACTTTTCCCCTCAAAATGCATTTTCTTCGATAGAGGGAGGCATGTTCTGAAATATGAATCGAAGCACAATTTCTTGAACAGATATGGTCGCGCCGGACCATATTAAGGCCAGAAATCCGACGGTTCCGATGTTGTATTAAGGCCAGAAAACCGACGACCGAACTGGGTCGTATTAAGGCCAGAAAACCGACAACTATCGGAAAACGTATTAAGGCCGAGATGATGATCTCCTTCATGAGAGTTAGTTCCTGCAAAGACAAAAATAAACCATTTTCGGCTTGGAGAAGGCTAATGGGTCAAGCATTTTATTCCACTTAGCTTTGAGAGGTGGCGAGTATTAACCATACTCGGCTTAGAGAGGGTGAGTATTAACCATACTCAACTTAGAGGAGGCGAGTATTAACCATACTCGGCTTAGAGAGGGTGAGCATTAACCATACTCGGCCTAGAGAGGGCGAGCATTAACCATACTCGTCTTAGAGTAAGTGTTTTCTGTGCTCGACTCATGTTAGATTAGTGTATCCAGTGAGCGGTAGAAGCTCGTGGTGTAGAGAACGAAGGGGTGAGTATCATCCATACTCGTCTTAAAGAAGTATACCACACTCAGCTAGGGGAGTAGGTGTTAAGATATAGTAGTAGGCTTTCGCGCTGACCACATTAAAAGAGGGGGGCGAGCATTGTCCATGCTCGGCTTTAGAGTTTCCCAAACATTATCCATTTTTGAAAAAGAACATTCATAGCAACTAATGAATTATTACAAAGAAATTCTAAGAGGACATTGATTGATTCCAGAGCATGCCTAGGAGCTAAATCCTAACCCCATACATGTGTACACCAAGGTGTCCTTTTTATTGGAAGAAATATATCAGAAAAATCTAATTAATGATAATGCCGCGAGTGCTAGTCTCAAGGTCCCTTCCGTTTCTAGGAGCTCATGGATTGACCTGAAGAGCTTGGGCAGAAGGTCGTGGCGGCAGGGGCGGGGCATGACTCTTGACATATTCGGGAAGTTCCCCTTTTCTAACTCGATCCTCAATGAGATCGCGCAGATGGCGGCATTCATCGGTGCTATGTCCAGCTACGTTGTGGAACACGCAATGTTTTCCAGAATCGAGCTCCATCTGTGTTGGTTCTTATCGAGGTAGTCTTGGAGTAGGCAGGGACCCTTGTATGTCAAGGTAGATATCGAGCAGAGAGGAATTGAGTTCAGTGTACTGGTCATACTTACTTTTGATCCGAGGTCGTACATGACGCTCACTTTTTTCTAGGGCCTTTCCTCTTCCTTTATTCTGGCCGTTGTTGTTGAGTGGACCTTGCTGTTTGGCGGCTAGGACCTCAAGGCTCTCCATCTCAATGCTGGCATCTTCTTGTCGGAGGAATCGCTCGGCCTCGGAATAGAAGTCATCTATATCCTTGGGGGAATCTCTGGTTAAAGAGATTGAGAAGTCTGATCGGTTCTGAACTCCTGCAATGGCGTCCATAAGTACCATCGATGGCTTGAGCCGATCGACTGACGCTACTGCCGCGTTGAACCTTTCGAGGAAGGATCTGAGCAATTCTCCTGATCGCTGCTTGAAGGTGGATAAGAACATAACACTCTTCGGTCGAGAGATATGTACTCTAAATTGCTCGATGAAGCGGGTGACCAGAGTGTTCCAACTGTTGATCGACTCTGTTGTCAGCTGTCGAAACCACATTCCGTCTATATCATTGAGAAAGAGTGGGAAGCACTTAGCCATGACGTTGGTCGATGCGTCGAGTACTTCCATGTGCCGCATGTATCGCATGAGGTGGATGGTTGGATCAGTGTGACCTTTGTATGGCTCGATAGCTGAGAACTTGAAGTCTGAAGGGTTTCAGGAGTTTCTGATTTCCCTAGTGAAAGGGCTGCGATTGACATTATCTATGTCTTGCTGCGAGGAAGTGCTCCGAGTGAAGCGCTGGATGATTCTTGCAAGCTGGCTTCCATCTCTGAGGAGTCATTGCCATGAATTTAGCTCAGTATTCGGGGAAGCTTCAGTGCGAGGATCTGGCAAAAGCATGCTCGGAAGGGCGGCCGTTGGCTGGGTCCGTCTTCCGAGAGTTGAGTGAAGGTGTGAGGGAAGGTGAGCTCTGGTAGGTGGTTCTGGGGAGAATGACCCCTCTTGAACCTGAGGAGTAGTGGGTCGAGCCGTACCCGCAACGGAGGGCCTAGGCTGATCCAACATAGCATCTGATGTTCGAGCGACGTTAGTAGGGTCTACGGTAGCATTTTCTTCTGCCGCTGTAAGGACCGGTATGGCGGGGTGGCTTCCCTGGTTCGAAAGGAAGGCCGCCCCAGCTCTTCGTTGAGGGCGAAGAGTGGTTAGACTGGTCTGTGGTAAGATTTCGGGTTGTAATGGGAATGACGATGATTCTGAGGGACCCGGTAGCTGCTCGACTGGTTCGATAGGTCGAGTTGTTCCCAAGAGTGGAGGCAAAGTGTTCGACTGATCTAGATCTTGATCGTGAGCCTCCTACGGTTCTGCTGCTACAGCTGCGCTGGTCGCTGGAAGCGATACTCCCGGCTGGGATCGATCGGTTGGTGGGACCAAACCAGATGAAATAAAGGTTTAGCCTGATCAATGGCCTGATTCTGTGCGGACCGAGGATCAGTTGTTGCCCCAGTCTCGGCCGGTGGAGGAATTGATGTTGAAGCGTTCAATCCTGTCTCTAGTCGACCGAGAAGGTGATCCATCAGCTGTTGCTTTCGTTCAAGGAGTTTATCCTGAGATGTCATATGTTCTCTGAACTCGACCATGATTTTATCCATGTCGTCCCGGGTAAGAAATCGAGACATATCTTCATGAGAGGAAACTTCATGACTGGCTTCTTTAGCATTAGTATCGGCTACATCAGTGTTTACGGGACGAGAGGATGTTGTATCTTTCTTTCGTTTGTTCGCCATGGATTAAGGCAAATCTCCCCTTCCTAGCGCGCCAAAGTGTTGACGTCAAAAGTTGGTCACTAGTGATGATCAACCCCCAATCGTGTGTAGATCACACGAATACTGATTATAAATTGCAGAGAAAAGTAAAGGAAACGGGAAAACACGCAGAATTTTTATAGTGGTTCGGCAAAGACGGTGCCTACGTCAACTTTATATATATTACTTTTGCTTTTGATTATAAGTACAATGCTTTTTCTATTTGGAGAAAAGAGAGAAGGTGGCTATTTTCTCTATTAGCTAATGTTTTTCTGGGAAGAAGAAGTAGCATGAGCCAAAAAAAGAAAGGCTAGAGAAGTCTCCCTTTCCTCCTTGAGCTTTGAGGTATTTATAGGCGGGGATAACATCTTGGGCTGTTGTGACATGGCCCGGCCTTTCCGGGAAAGCTCGGATCCATCACTTGGTTAGAATGGCGGTTGAAGACTGATTCCACTATTCATAAATAGTGTCCTCGGAAGTTGTGGCCGACGTGACATCCATGGTGAGGTATATCAAAAGTAGAGCTTTGTTCGGATATGATTGACCGCTTTTTCTTCCTTGAGAGTCAGGCCAAGTATTTGAACAACTCAGCTGGATATTTCATGTAGATTCGAAATACTCAGTCGATATGCCTTGTGCGAGAGCGATTCTCTTGGTTGACTGGGAGAGCGAATCTTCCGGGGTGAGATATCAAATTGATTGGCCCGATATGCAGCTACTTCGGGCCGAGCATCTGTAGGGCTTCCTGGAATACGATCTGTCTAACTCGATTGGTTGCACGTTTGTGCTTCGATTCGGCCCGCTGCTTTTTTTTTACCAAAAAGAGGGTTAACAACAACTAAATAAAAGTAGTTTTTGTGATCAGAATATCACAAACATAAGGTTTCATGAGATTTTGGTAGAGACTAATGGTTTTATTTGAGAAATAATATAGAAAATGTTAACAGCAAAGTTAGATGCATTTGCAGACTTCAAATTTTAGTTAGGCAGTTTTAGTTTTTTTTTTTCCTTCTCTTCTATGGAAAGGTATTAATTATTAAATCTAATGCTTTCTTCTAGTCAGTTTTTTAAACCTAAAAATTAATTCAATTAAACATCCACAAATAAAAAATAAAAATAATTTAGATTCAAGCAATAAGAATTGGTTCGATTTATTTAAGTAGATATACTGTTGAGAAAATTTCGACCATAAGACCATTAAGTAGATACAACTACCACAATCTAATACACTCATATTTATAAATTTGGCCAAAAATTGATGGCCATAGCTTATTCTATACTAAGATGCAAGTTAACTACACCAATATTCCATGTATAACTAATAACAAGTGTGAACCCGTGCTTCGCATACGGTACGTTTATTATTGTATAGGAATATTGTAGGTTGTCACCGAAGTTAGAAAACTAAAAGTGTAAATATAAGTTTGAATTGAGCTAATACTACATATCTAAAGTTAATTCCATTTTTTATGTTTCGATTTCAACGATCACAATTTAGAAAATGTTACATTTCATACCGATATATTTTGGATACCACTAATGGAAAATTAAAATTTTTATATAGGAAAATGTCACATTTCATACTCCATGGTTTTTGAATACCATTTTAATAAAATATGTAATTATATTTTCCTTTTTTGTGTTTGGGAATCACTTTTCACGTTACAAAAAAATAGAATTATCATATAGGCGATCACATGCTTCAGTGGTTTAATGAGTAGCAGTGAGTAGTATTTAGTAAGAACAAAATAAACTGATATAACTTATCATTTTGATTGATTTTATTTGACTATGAAATTACATTAGCTTATAATCGAGATGTCAAGTAATATATTCATATTTTTTATAATATGTTATTTCAACTATTTAGCTTTTGATAACTTTATATTTTTACCTCCAGAGTAGAGCCATGTATAATTTATTGGAACATCTATAGAAAGTAGTGTACATCGGAATAAAGACGTACAAAATGTTGCACAAATTCAAGGCAAAATAAATGTATTCGATAACTGAGGCCTATATAAGAAAAATATTAGCATGGAGTATAATTGAAGGAGAGGTAATCCATTTTTGTGAAAATATCGCAGCTTGATTGAACAGTCTGAGAAAGAAACATAATAATAAAAGATTTTGAATTTACATAGTAGGAACATTGAAGGCAACATGCAAGTACGCCATGCATTTTGTGTAACAATTGATCGATAATGGATTCGTAGAAACAATTGTTCAAACAGACGACGTAGTTTGGTTTTTATTAAACTATCCTTCATCATAGTGAGCAACTGTAAATATCAAGCTGCATATGCATGTACCTAAAAAGATTATGCATTGCCCAAGGATGTGTATTACTTACCTGCATCTTCATACGATGGAGAATGCAGACCTATTAGTTTTCATAACCAACCTAAATGCAATAATAGTCTAATATCTTGTAATTGTATCATCGATTATCAATTTTAAACAAAAATTGAATCCAATACCAACTTCAAAATCAACAATATGTTGTATAATTCTAAGCGTTGCTTACATAAAAAACACAGATATTAGCATTAGTTTCAACCGTGTATACATAAATGGAAGCAGTTTAAATCATTACACAACAGATAATATGAAATAGAGTAAAATAATATTAAAACATCTCCAGGTTCTCTGTCTACAGTCCTGAAGCCAGTTGTTTATCCCTACTTAAATATGAAGACCCTGCAAACAAAGAATCAAACAGTAACTATTGTGCTTCTTCGTATAAATGGTATCCCCAATTGTGAAACTACTCCAAGTAACAAAAGTACATGAGAAAATAGTTTTGAAGCTGGCAAGCTTGTTAGTGATAAACCACACAGAAAACTATTGAAAATTAATGCATCACTTTGAGTATAGTGGTCTCTCTGATTCCATATGTCCTAATAATTCATAGCTAGCATAAACTAAACATGTGTATAAAACATATTATTTAATGTGGCTATCATTTTATGATTGTTTATTTGATGTGGATATCATCTGCTTTCGGTTATCATTCAAATTCAGTCGATTCAAACTAAATGAAAAAGATGCATATATGTTTACTAACCAATGAATAAATAAGTAATGGCATATATTTAGTTAAATGTAGTTTGTCATTTTTTCTGCAAATAACTGCAACATTTATTGTGATACGATTAATTATATATTTTCAAACATTATTATATATGATAGTTTAAGTTTATGAACATTTATACGGAAGTCCTCATAATAGTAAATTTACATATATAACAAATATTTAAAATTTTGAGGATCTAATTATTTATATAAGTAGAGACTGTAAATCTATATAAGTACGCGCTAGTAAAAATTATTATTATAAATTTATTGCACTTGTTTTTTAATATCAATATAGATAATTATATCCACTGGTTAAATATCATTAGAAAATTCTTCAAACATAAATCACAATTAGTATTCCTGAAATGATGGATAATTATACCTTATGTATCCTGCCTCTTCACATTTAACGTGCCTGTCAAGACATGACCAACTAACCTTGCATGCAATTCAAAAAGATTGAATCAGGGCAATTGAGCTGACCGAGGCAACAATATAAGCACACACCAAATATAATGCTCATGGCATCTGTATTAAATACATAAACTAATAAGAAATTAATCCTAAATATTCAAAACAACTTATGAGTTGGGAAAAAAATAACTCATGATTTCATAAATGTAGCGTTCATCAAATATTACAAATTGAAGTATGTACACATTGTTTCAAATAGATAGATTTGTGTATATTTACAGAAATAAGTTTAACATGCACCCATTTTCATAACTTATTCATGGAAATAAGTGATATTTCTTTGTTAATATATCTCTTGAGTTATCATTGATCTATGGTCAGTTAAAAGACCATTAAGTATGTAAATATAATAAGTTTTATATAAACTTATACACTATTTCAAATCGATTGACTTGCACATATAATGCATGAACTTAGATAATGTTGAATAGAAACTTAACAGGTTAGATAATTTATTTAAAAGTCTCATCTGCTAAATATTTTATATTATGTCCAAGTATATGGTGTTCAAAAAGTAATAGCTTAGAGGCAAATAGATTGTTTCCTATTGTGTGCTAAACAAAACCAAAGTTACCGGTAAAATTTGCTGAAAATTCCTTTTTTCTCTCTTTTAAATATAGATGCTTTAATAGAAGATATACCCATGAATTCTCCATTGAAATCATATAAATATATAACAATAAATACCTCATAGAGTCAACATCAACAGATGTAGAAGCCTTCATTGCTCAAACTCTTCACCCATTAATGATTGCATGCACATTAACATAGCTCGCCGTCACTGCCTACAACAACATGTTGCTCATTTATGAAAAAGCTATGATAGAAAAAAAAAATGCAAAATAACATTTTAAATTAATACTAATCCAACTAACTTCATCGGCTACACATCTTACTCCCCAGGCACATCGTTGTTGCACTGTTCCACGTAAATATCTAACTCAAACAAAAACTATATGTACGTGAATACTCTCCACTAATGGACAAATGTCCACTAATAGACCTTTAAAATAGCATTCTGATAATTTCATGTTGGAGCAGTATCATGTGAAATACAAAGTGCAATCTAATGGAGACGGTATACAAATATACCTTCAGCATTTGAAATTTTCAAGGGGACAAAAAACAATTGGCAGTCAATGGTTAAGATGACTTAATTAGGATTTAAAGTGGGTCTCACAGAAGAGGGAAATGAAAAAAAAATGATGGGAAAATACCTAAACTGACAAACTCATGATGTGCGCTGAACGACAAATCTGCAAGTTACCTGACGGAATCGAGCTGAGCAAGTGCTGGAAAGCCACCGATAAAGAGTAGCTAAGAAATAAGGAGAATGGTCGAGTTTGCACCGAAGAATAGCCTCCAGATTGACGACAGCTCACAACTATCAATGATCTACCTGCGGTTTGATATGACATAGCCCAAACCTGAAATTAGGGTTAAGTAAAAGGCATGTGATGGAAGGAATTAAAACGCGGGAAACATTGGTAAAATCAAGATAGCAATTCGATAAATTTATAAATTAGAGTTAGCTATAGGAATAACAAATTGATTACTGATTTGTAACCATTGATTTTGATCTGCAGAAAAGAAATCCTGTGAGGAATACGCTAGAAAAATATCAGTAAATAATGGTAGAGGAGATATAATGTTTTTAGTTTATATAAAGTAAAATAGTTAATACATATTTTAGTTTATATAATGTTTTTTGACTAATAAATTCCTAACTACTTAAGAATATTTTATAGTGCCTTGTAATTATTTTATGCATTCAATAACAAAATTGTAACTGACTTGAAATACCTCCTTCAAAAAATTAATGCACTTACAATAAAGGAAAATTATAAGAGAGTGAAGCAGCAAGTTGATAGGTTGTTATTATATGAACCAACGGAAAAAAAATCTTTAGTGAGGAATCATATCTTGTTTAACAATATGTAAAGTATGTCACAGTAAAATAATATACTTTAAGTACCAAACGAAATTTAGCACATCAAAAGTGGATTGCGAAGAAACCAGAAAATTGTATTTGACTCTATCTATTAATTCCATTTATTAAAGAAATTAAGGACATTAAACATTGGATCGTGAATTTATCTGGTTATATGTTTGAAAAGGAAGTGTTTTATATGAATATATACATATTCATATATTATCATAAAAAGCGAGATAAAAAAATTCTGAAGAATGTTAACTTTTTTGCAGTTGCATAAATCAAAAAAAGCACAAACCGTGCATTTTTATTTTATTTTCTAATTTCACTTCTACTTTTGTAGTACCAAGAAATGGTTTTACTTTTTTTAGATAGACTATTTTAATGTCAATTTAACCAATAATTCAATGAAATAATGTTAACGTCTATGTAAATATTTGTTCGTGTTTCCAGTGAGTAACAATGAGTAACAATGAGAAGCTTCTTTAAAACATACAAAAGAAATATTTTGCATGAAAAATATCTGTTATTATTTTTTTACCAGTTTATCTTGCAAGATCATGTATACTACTATAAACTATTTTTATGGATTTATCACAAGATATTACAATGAGATATGCATTTTCAAAGTCATGACTCTTCTGTATTTTCAATCTTTAGTGCATTGTTTATGTAAAATCAATCATCATGTATTCTACAGTTTGGTTTTGCTTTATGCATTTTAGAAAATGCATAGCGCAGCTGCTGTTTAAAAATATAACCTTCTCGGCATTCTTCATATTGTGCGTTTGCATGTGAATATGCAACTTCTAGTATTTGCATCAATTAGTGGATTACAATTTGTGGATTTTTTCTGCATAATTCAGTTACATACATACATACATATAGTGTGTGTGTGTGTGTGTGTGTGTGTGTGTGTGTGTATTCTAAAAGAAATACGGTGTGCATTCTATGTTCGTAAGACATAATTGCATAGTCATATTCAAATTCATTACCAATAATTTTTGCTTTTGCATGCTACTTATATAATTGAAAATGTTTAATATTTACTTAAAAAGATAGCTCAAATTTGTTTGTTTTATAACATTCCATTGCAAAATTGCGTATCATAATGATCTTCTCAACTGCATTTAATATGCTGGTTAATTTACTTCATTAGAATATGATTTCTCAAATAAGTGCACATAATTTGCATTTACTTAAAATATGTTTCTTATATATTTTCTATAATTTTTCAGCTTAAAGAAGACAATGACCACATGTACCAAGGTTCTCAATATAATTTGTTTAATAATGCAATACAATTTGCATTTTTGAATAATGCAAGACATATACATATTTTATTTTCAAAGCAATATATAGTAATCAATCAAGCACTTCAAGTTACCTGAATTTCATTTTTATACTGTTTATGCAATAAGATGATACATAAATGTGGAATTGTGCCTGCCTTCAGGAAATAAAGAACGGAATATGTACATTATCAAAGGTTTAAAAATATGGGGTCTGCTTGTTTCAGCTTAATAGGCGAGAGTAGGTTTCGTTCATTATAATATAATTGTAGAATACTCTTCATTAGATTGTACATGATTGTTTTTGTTTTGGAGTATATTCGTTTGAATGTAAGAATTATATTATTCTTCAAATAACAGTACCAAAAATAGTGTACCATCCATAAGATATATAGTAACCTAATGGAGCCATGTTCGAACAATGTCCAGCAGAAACCAAAATCACCATCTTTTGAACAGGATATAAGAGAAAAAATATTGATGGTTGTATTCACTGTTAGCCAATTTCATTATTTTCTTGTATAATTTTGAACATCCAATTACAATAATTGATGTATGCCTTGGTCAGCTGGTGGATATTTTACATTTTATATATTCCTAGTGATATAATTCATAAATTTATGAACAATAATTTAAAGAGATCTGTAACTGTAATCTAAGATGTATGGTATATATTTTTATTGTGGTAATGCACTCCAGTTGGAATCACCGTTTAATCAATTCAGCCTTCATCATATTAGCGCATATTGTTGAGTGCTTGTAAATTTACTATCGTCTGTAGTCCTCAAATCAACTGAGTTGAAGTTGAAGATTACTGGAAAATGCAACCCCAATCTAAATATCAGCGCCTTTATGCACAACAGTGATTCATAATTAACGGCAGTGAGCCAATCTAATGCACTGCAATGATAGAAAAGCAGTAATCATCACAAGTAAATGAAAATTATGTATCATGAACACACATACATTTTTTTTCCAGTCAAGCATATGACTATAATAATGTCATTCACAAAGAGAAAGGTAAAAACTTTAATCTATGAAAATATAAATCGATGGGTACACATAAGAAAATGAGGCAAAGCATAAAATCTTATATGATCAAGATCAAAACCATAAACGAAAATGAGATAAAGCATAAAATCAGACATGATCGTTCAAAGGAGCTTCTATTATAAGGTCCTTCTGACAATATTAAAAAAAAAAGTATAAAGCAAATATAATCAAAATAAGATGTTCAAGGCAAACTGGAAGATGTATACATATTTACTACCCATTAGACGGAGAGTTCGAGACCAAGAAGATCACAAAGCCAATGGTGTCGAAGCCAAATTCTAAATTAAGGAAAGATAGATAGAGCCTCTCCACTTGCTTAAATCAATTAAAAAAACAAAGTGTACATCAATAGCAGAAATAAAGTATAAACCAATGGACTGTTTATATTTGGTGCTGAGGCAAAGTTGATTAAGATAGGAAGATGTGAAAATTTAAGGTCCAAAACTAAGTAGAAATAAATATTGTAGATAGATATGAGCTGAAAATGGAGCCAGGTAGTGAAAATATGGAAGATTTTCGAATTTTAATCCCTTTAAAGTTAAATTAAATAGGATGAATATCATTAAGTACTAAATAAAAGTTCAAAACAACAACATTAATTATGGCTGGAGAAATATACTGTTTAATAGGAATTATGACCAAAATTAATGTTTCAAGTTTAAAACTTGAGAAATGTTCAATTATAATACAGGAATATGCCAGAAAAGGCTAGGAAACATTGTTCAAATAGCTATGAATATGGAAGTAATCTATTTCTTTCAAAAAACATCCCAGGAAGAGATTTGCAATGATTCGGCCATATTTTTGTTCCTTCATCATAAATAAGTTATAAATTGTCATCCAGACTAATTCACTGCAACACCTAACTGCATGGACAATGAATCTGAAATTCTTTTATATTTTTTACTTGTATTGTAAGCCAGTTACCATTAAAGGGTGACATGTAATTGAACATTTGAATAAGTGAATATGGGTCCTTGAATGGATTTCCTTTTATTGAATGAAGGATGAAGATAAGCAAATTCATTACATAAAATGACCATAAATTGCATTAGCAAATAACATAGTTTCATCGAGGTAACAATAACCTGCAATAGGAGACTACAAAATTTGGAAAGCATGATAACTGCATAAGGGATAATTTGTATTAATTCTAAAAATTGTAAGGTAATTGTTTATAATTATTGGCTAGCATAATAACATGAAGCAAAAATGAAAAACCAAACATGAGAAGCATGACGATGCTAAGAGCAATGTGAAAGATCAATTGGCTCACATTAAAAAATAAAGAAATAAATGGCAGGAAATTTCATTAAATGTTCAATGGTATATTTTAAAACACATAAAAGATTGTATAGAACTATTTGCAAGATAATTTAAGTGAGTCCAAATTATTTCTCCAAATGAGAGTGCTAGCCTAAAATTATCTATCCAAGCATCGACTATTATAATAAACTTAAAGACGTGAATGTTGTTCAAAAGGCACAGTACATAAAGCACATCACATAAGTTAAATGAATATAGTAACACATACTTTACTATCTAAGTTCAGCTATTTTTAGATATTTTATTGTATTTTGGCAATACCAATAAGTTATGACAATCAGTGAAGAAAATGATACAAATTTCTAGCAAACAATACAATCCTGTTGATGCATATAGAGTTGAAATAAATGGAGCACTAAGGTGATGTATACTCATGATTATCTAAAGTGTGTAAAGAACCCTTTAGGTTATGGAGTTCAGATGTATGGAAAATCTCATCCTTAGCGGCAGTTGTTATAAGCTTGATATGTTAAAAGCATATATTTTTTAGTATTGGTAAAACATAACACATAGGTCTATATTAACTACAAAATAGTTGTCTGTATGAGGCAATGTGAAGTACGAATGGTTAATTATGTGCATCCCAAGTTTAGGAGCAAGCAAAAATTGAGGAGGGCAACCTAGACTATTATTTTCCTTTAGTTAGCTCACATATGTACATGTATATTAACACCAATTGAGCCAAACATGAGCGTTCTTCATGCACAAGCAACACATTACACTACAGCATCATGTGCCTAATACAAATAATTCATGAAGTTGGTTGTCAGCTTTAACTTGTATTAAATTTAGAAATGCAGGCAGAAGATCACTATTCATTGAAAGCAGGATAGTATGTATAAAAAATTTGCAGTTAATGCATTGAAAAGAAGATAATTAAACTACTTAAACTTCAATATTAAACCACTATTTTTTATTGAATTTTAAATTTTTTTGCGGTTATCTGATAGCAATATAAAACTGCTTTATAAAAGTAATGTGAGACAACTTGTAAAAAAAATGTAAGTTAATGCATTGAAAAGAAGACAATTAAACTACTTAAATTTTAATATTAAACCACTTTTTGTTTTCTTAGAATTTTAGATTTGTTTGTAGTTATAAGGTAGCAATATAAAGCTGCTCTATAAAAGTAATGTGAGACAACCTGTAAAAAATATTTGATTGCTTTTCCTTTCACTAAATTTTTTATTTTTGAAGTTTAAAACATTATTATCAAAGTTGAGAAGCATAACATGCTTTGTTTCATGAGAGTCTACCATTGTATGACAAAATATACAGAAACGCGTCAAGTAATATTCTCGACAGTTTTGGATATTGATCTTTAAAACCAGAGTAAGAGCAGGAGTTGGAAACAATAGGGTATAGACTATATATAACAAAATTACCCAAGTAAACATAACAACAACTTGATTGATACAATTCTAGATTCATGCTAGTTGTGAGCTACATAATTTTAACTTGAAAATAAATAGCAAACATATTCGAGCAAGAAACAAATAAGTGAGACATTTTCTATGGTTAAAACCAACTATTGTGAAATCAAAATGCAACCCTTTTTATTTTTGTAAATTGATAGCCCAAGCTTCAGCAACAATAAAGGCTACTAAAACAGGTTAACCAAAGATGCTAACTGGTATCATGAAATGTAAACAATCCTCATCGACATCAGTAAATTAACTATAGACGAATCTAATAAATACTGGAAAATAAAATATGACAGACAATAATTGGGTGATTACCTTAACCTAATCTGAAGAAGACTGCTATTTGGCGGCTAGAGGATGAGAAAGATGGAAAGGTTCCTCACCATTGCATTTGCTGTAGTTGTAAGAAAATTCCTGGATTTGAATTGAATTGGCTAGATCGCAATCTCCTACGATGGCGGCTAAACTTGCGAACTTGTATGACGCACGGATGGGGAGAAGGAAAATTGGCAGGACTCTTTTGGGAAGAGGAGGGCACATGAGGATGAAAATGGGCAAAAGAAAAGTGGAACGATTTAGGGAGGAAAATCTGAATACGTTAAAACAGCACGCGACGTTTGAGCTTTAATTAGTGAAAAAAATTTGGAGGCCTGTGCGCACTCGATTTCTAACTCAGTAATTATAATATAGTATAGATTAACAACACCAAGATATCATTCAAAATGGCTGGCACAGTCTCAGCACAGAACTTGTACTTTGTCGCCAATTACTGTAATTACATAAAATACGAATAAAATAGCATATACAAAGCTAACAATGATTATTTCCCTTAAATAAGGCCACAATTACTCAACATTAGAGGTTCGAAAAACATAATATTGAAGAAGGAAAAAAGTTTCAATATCGCTTTTTTAATAGTCAAAATTTAATCATCATCCTAAAGCCTAAATTGAGTTTATGAAAAATCATAAACAAATGATTCAAGAAAACAGGTTAAAAAGCTCTTCGATAAAATGTCTATGCTGTCATTACACGAACCCAAAATTGTGCAAATTGATTCAAGGAAATGCAATGGGAGTAAATGGCCTCATATAAAGCAGAACTAAAATTGATGGATGACAATAGAAATGGTATATGCATTACAAGAACCCAAAATCGAGTCGCACCGCGCAACGCCTAGCCCACGGTATGGCTGTTGTTGAAGACCACAGCAGCTAAGAAACATGAAAACTAAATGGGAAGGAGAGGCATAGCCGATCATCAGTCGAATACGACTTGATGTGGCTGGTAATAACACTTAGATGACAGCGCAATAATACAGAAACAGAGAATGTTCAACTGGAGGGGGTTACTTTTTTCGAATTGAGGAAAAGTAAGGAAGAAAAAAGCAACAGTAGATAAGGAAGTAATCAACGATAAGACGGTTGAGTTTAAATTTTGAGTCTAATTGAAAGAGGCTTCTGTGCTGTGGAAACCAAGCTCACTAATAACAATATAGTATATACAATCGACACACTGATACCTATTTGAATTATTTAGAATAATAGCAGTATTTATTTATTCTAAATATGACTTGAATTTAGTAGAATAATAAAAATATTTATTTGTTCTAAATATGACTTGGATGGAAATATAACCTGGGTCCACCAGCTACATTGTATGGTATCGAAAATATATTCTCCATTTTATGCAGTCCAACTTACACCTATGTAGGTTTCTGCTCACTCCTAGCTCCCTTCTCCAAAGTAAGAAGACAAAATTAGATTTATCCATGCATACACAGACATCTATATGTTTCCATAACTTCAAATTCATATTTAAATTCTTACCAAATATTATTGATTATGGCATGCTGCACCATCAACTTTGATCCTTCCTTATGTGATGAGATACTTGTGATTCAACTGCAGAAAATCATCTAAGAACTAAAAAAATTGCTGGATTTCAAGCCTCCCTTAATAATGCTCAATTAAATCATGAGAAACGGGATAGAAAAGGGAAAATACATGTGGCCAAAAAAAAAATCTGATATCAGTTATCAAATTAGTATGTAAGCATTTTACCTCAAGATCACCAAACTATATATCATATGTATCCTCAGGGATCATGCTGAGCGTGGTTCAAAAATCCATCGTTGATGTTAAGTGCGTCAATAATTCCGAACACTGTTCAAATTTGTTCTAAAATAAGCTATCAAAACAGTTGTTTTAAGTATAAGGAGATTAGAGTAAATTGTATTTCTAGTTAAATTTTAGTTACTTACCAGCATAGGGGAGATCAACTCACCGAGCACACCAGCAATATCTATAGTCATCCCTACCATGTTTCAACTTCATGGTCCAGTAAAATCTGGCGTATCTGAAACTAATATACATTAGACACAAGAATTCTGTGATTATTTCAGTATTTTTCACAAGATAACTTTACACAGACATGCTTACAGCAACTGGAATTTTGAGTAATAAACTATTTACTTTTCATTCCTTGTATCAAATTTACATAACATTTTAGTATTAAATCCAAGAAGATAGAGAGAAAAAAAATTCAAAGAAATTGTAGAACACAACAAGTACCACAATAATACTCTCTCCAAGCTTCAAAACTACGTCTCTAAAAAGCCACTATGTACTTGCATTAAACTTAATTATTAGAATACAGAAGCCATTTAGTAGGAAGTAGCATATATCTGTTCATATCATATCCAGCTAAACTCAGTCTACACACAAGCTCATAGGCCTCCTTTTTCTTGTTATCTATGAAAAGTTTTCTCAATAATAAATCTCCAATAGATTGATCAAGCACAAAACCCCTCATTAACGCATACAACATAACAATATTCTTAACACTCCTCTCATGTGCTGGAAATATAACCGATTAAACAATCAAACCATGTTCGACCAACAAGGAGTTAGTTAATCATAAATCTTACATTTTTTTTTGTCACACTACATGACTACAAGCAGAAGGTTCAAAACATGATGAGCAATTGTTGAGTTATTACCAGAAAATCATTTCCAGTTATAAACTAATACATAATTGTCATAACACAAAAGCAAATTACTTTCAGTAACATCTTATGCCAAAAGAGCATACATATGAGCATACAAGCTTAAACGCATATTATGATCATTACGATGGTTAACATGCATAGGCAATTTAACAAACAGGTAATGTGCATGAGGAATCTCCAAGCTAAAGTTAAAAAACATCGCAAATGTCTACAGCAACGTAATTCTACATGTGCTCGGAGAAATCAATCTTTAGCGCTTGAGTATCACAAAGATTAAGTACAGTAGAAATTCAACTACAACAGCCGATGCAATCACATCTCAGATCCGTTTTTCCTTTTCAAAAATGGGTTTAAGCATCACATTTTCAAAAGATCTGAAATTAAGTTTAAAGCATCCATCCTGAAAAGCCATGATGTACTGGAAGATAAATAAAATTTCATAACAACCAAAAATAAAATAAGAATACCCTAACCATGAAATCGAATGCTAGGTTAAAGAAGCTGTCGAAATCCAGTAGTAGGGATACAGAGAGTTTCGGATCGGCTAGGGCTTATCAGAATCTAAATCGAAGATTAGGGTTTCATAACGTAAAGGAATGAACCGCTGCTTTTTGGAGGGAGACGAAATTGTTTTGGAGGGAGGGGAAAAGAAATCACGAAGTTGGAGGGAGACCAAATGAGGGGTTAGAAAATTGAGCGTTACACGGTATAGTCAAAAGAAAATGACTTAGAAAGTAAATAATTGAATATGAATAATAACACTTCAGCATAACGCGTTATTAAATGGCGTTATAAATATCATATTTTGTTGTAGTATCCACATGAAGAACAGTCAGATTTGTCCCTTTGAATGCTGACAATCGTAACAAGTAATGCAAAAGGCTAGGGCTAAGAGAAGGTTGTCCCGACTCAAGGCTAGAAGTTCAAGGCATAGAAGGCAAGCATATGTGTTCGGAGTCAGTTGAATAGGACCCAACCTCAAATATTATAAGAACCTTGAGACGACGTATGGAAATAGGAAGAAACCATCGTGCCAGACGTGGATGGCTAAATATGCAAAGAATCCTTCTGATGGATTCTCAATGGTGTCCTTCTCAGAGGCAAGGATGGTATTAACTTTGTCCATACCAACACTTTCAAGGATAACTTTCACCTCATCCTGGGTACGTATGAGAGAATGTCGCGAGATGCCTTCCAACCTGGACTTAGGGGTAGAGGAACTTCTTGGGTTCAGTCCTCCAACACTTTTCTTTCTAGACACGATCCTGTCAGGTGATATTATTCCACAAATTATATTAGAACAACAATTTCATATAAGCAAGTGTGAACTATTCAAAAGTTTAGGATTATCATGAAAATTCATTAGCATAAGTTGTCCAATGGTCCTATAAAAAAATTGAAACATTCCATGAGTTATTAGAATTAAGTTCTTAACATATTTCACATGCAACCATGCATTATGTATATATGTCTAAAAACGACTATGTATTTGGTATTGTTCATGTCCATTGTTACAACTGAAACCAAATGTAATGAAAGGTTCTAGTACCGGTAGGGTCAAACTGGGATAACCCAAATCCTTGGTGTCAGCCTAACTGGAATCGAATGTTTGTTACCAATACCCAAATACTTAACTAACATCAATAAAGTAAGAAGCCATGTACCGATGAGGCGAGTATTAGCATACTCTTATACCAGCAAAAGCTTAGTCCGTCACAAAAAACTTTAAGTTTCACCAATACCAAAATAAGAGAAAATGGAATTTCTAGCATCATTCATACCCAGTTTCGACACCAACTAGGTTGAAACTGGAAACGGGCATTAGTTTTGGTACGGTTAAAGCCGAAACCAAAAGGAATCGGTAACAGATTGATATTGAATTCATAGTACTAGAAGATTTATTATCTTCATAATAAAATTAAATCCTTTATACGTGAAGTTTGCATTTTGGACCCAGAGAAAATGATAGGGGGAAAATGTTAGATTTGCATCATCCACCATTAACGATTATTACAGCTGCTCCATTTGATTGAATTCACTCTAATAAAAGATTAAGAACTCAAAGATCCCGATCGATTTCATAATCGAGTCAAAGAGATGATTTACAAACTCTAGTCTAAATCTTTCAAATACTTACAGAGATGCAATTGAATATGTAATCCTGAAAATGTGCAAAGAACAGTGAACTTGGGTAAAAATGATTACTAATAGGAGAAGGAATGAGAAAGAAGAACTTTTATATTTAAAGCGCCTCATAATCCTAACCGCACAAATGAGCATAGATCAACGAACAAAATCAATTCAAGAGTACCAAAAGGCGGGAAAACAACGTACAGGAATGTAAGTCAAAGTTTAACTTAAAAAGTCGAAAATACCTCTTCACTAGGGGGACAAATGTTAATACCAGGCTTCGACACCAAAACCAGATGATGATGAAGGGGTATCGGAGCACGAAAAACGCTAGAAGATAGTTTCAGAAGCACAAAACCGACTCCAAGCCACTAAGACAGCCAATACCGAAAGCAACAAGAGAAAGATCTATTCAATATGTTATCACTACCAACGAAGGAAGCAAAGCTTGGTACCTATACAAGGTAAATAGCTGCAGGGCGACACTGAAACCAACATGGAAGCAAGGAGTAATGAACAATCAAGAGTGGTTATGGCACCGACACTGAAGGCAATCAACCTGGTTTCGATTTTGAAGCACACGTTTCAATACCGAAACCCAGGGCCACGAAAGGGAAAGCCCAAAACCAAGCTGGGATGGAGCAAAGGGCTACCGATATCAATGTACTTCATATCGATACCGACACCCGGAAGCAACTTAGAAGTCATCATAAAATATTCATAAGCGGCACTGTCGCAGAGCCGATACCGGAACTAAAGACTCCTGAAATAAGCTCATGAGAAGAAAAAGTCATCCACACTAACATGCTTAGTGTCGATGCCGATACCAAAGAGGATACTAAAGTAAAGACTATGCTCTGAAGTCACTAAAGCAAGGCAAAGCTTAAGATCTTGCTATCAAAATCAAAGTCCATTACCGAAACCGAAACCAGCTCAAGATGTTATCCGTACCAACTTGCTTGGTATCGATACATAGCATAGAGAAAGCACCAATTTTTCAAGCAAGGAGGAGCCGAGAACAATACTCAATAAAGGAAGAAACCCGGAAGCCGGCACCGAAAGCCACTTATGCGGTGGACACCGACACTGAATATCCTTGCCGAACCCGAAAGTGGGCTTCTACTGATCGCTACCAAAAGGAGGCCCGATTTGTCTATAAATAATACCTCAAAGTTCTCATTTTGGAGAAATTTTCTCATTCTCAAATCTTGTAATCGTTCTCTTAGAGAGTAAACCCTAATTTGTAAATCGATTTGGGGATTTTACTTAGAAACTTCTACGTACTTAACAAAGTGATCAATAAAGAGAGAATTAACACTTATGATCTATGTCATGCATTGCTTACTACTTAAACCACTTATTTCCATATTATTTCTTTACGACTAAGCCTCATGCATACGCCTAATTACTGAAATACCCTTCTACAAGCCGTTTAGCTTTCTAACTTGCATTGCGCTTAGGGAACCCTTATCCCAAGGAATTGTTGGTCCTTGAGTCTCGTAAGCGTGATACTCACCTCTTAAAGAAAGAGTAACTAATCTTCAAGCTCAAGACCTTGGTATCTAGGAAACGGTGAGCTAATTCAAACTCGTCGGAACTAAACAATCCATTGGTTTCCTTGGGTCCACATCCTTAGACTTAATTCCGGTGTTGACGAAAAATATCATTAACATTAATATATGTAAATAAATGTAAGCTTTTATTTAGTTTAATTAAATTTAGAAGAATATTATGGTATTTTCTATTCTCAAAAATATATGTCAAAAAGTTCTGTTAAAATACTAATTTTATAAATTTTATAATGTAAAAATGCCCATTTTCAATTTATTTCTTTTATAGAAGATATAGCAGAAATTGCGGAATATAGCTGAAATAATGAGATATATCGGAATATAGCGGGGTTTAAAGCAGAAAGGCTGTTTCAGAGGCTATTTGGAACTAGCGTAGCGGTAGAAATCCGCTACACGATATAGCAGGGTAATGACGGGTAAATAGCGGGAAATAAACTACAAAACATGACACTGTACAAATATCACTACAAATAAGAAAAACACTCTTAGCACTCACAACGATCATTTGGCTCTTCATCCAATCGATGTCGAAATATCTCAGGAAGTTGTTCATACTATTTTTTTAGCATTTGAATCTCTTCATCTTGACGCTCCACATTTTCCTCAAATTTTGCTCTAGTTTGTGCTTCTCCTTTGTTGATGCTATAATTGACATCTTTGTATTTCTACATTTCATCAAATATTACATCAATTTCAATAATTTAAACTAATTAAAATAATGTTTTGTAGGAAGGTTAAACGTTTACATCGTGGATATTGCCATACTAAGGTCTACGATCCTTCCTTTTAGTTATAGCACTAGTCAAGATTTTAGATGTTTCTTCTTCGACTTCTTGTAAAATTTATATGCCTTGATTTTTCAATTCTTCAATTCTTGCTTGATATTACGTCTGCAATAGTATTTGCACAAATAACTTTTTATTAGATATATAAATGAACTAATTTAGAAAAGGACTCCAAAAATTTGCATATAATATTAGGACATAAAATTTTGGATGCTTTTACCAAAACCCAAAAAATACACTCTTAATAACATTTAATGATGAAATTTAAATAATTGAAACAAGCATGTCAAAGCTGTTCTCAAAAGAAATAGTAATTGTACCGCGTTCAACCAGAAATCTACAATTATCTATCATTTTCCAAATTATCTAGAGGGAACGCATCAAATAAAGAAATTGTACAAATGATGCATTTTACTTTTTTCTACCGCTTGCTTCAATGCAATAACAAAATATGTACAAATGTGAGATTAGATTCACGTGCAATTTTTCAATAGATATCCTAATAATCCTACATTGTAATAACATTGCAACCTATGCAACAAATAAGTCATCATTTCCCATTGGAATTCCACCAAACATCTATTTTTCAGCAAACATATGTTAAACTACATATATTGAATAAATGAAACTACATATGCCAAAGTGTTGACGTAAAAAGTTGGCCACTAGTGACAGTCAATCACCAATCGTGCGGAGAGCACACGAATAATGATTATAAAATATAGTAAAGTAAAGAAAATAGGGAACACGCAAGACTTTTTATAGTGGTTAGGCCAAGATGGTGCTTACGTCCACTTTGTATGTATTAAACTTTTGATTACAAGTACAATGTTTTTTCTATCTTGAGAAAGAAGAAGAGTTGGCTATTTTGAAACTTAGCCATGGAGAAGTTTTTATCTTGGAGGAGAAGTTTCAGCTAAAAGTTGAAGTAGTAGAAAGAAGGTTGGAAAAAAGGTCCTTTTCCATTTTGAGCTTGGATGTATTTATAGATAAAGAAGTGAGCTGAGCGGGCCACCACGTGGCTTTCCTCTTTTTCAGAGTTTGGACACGTGGAGCTCGATTATTGGAAGTAATTGCGGCGGTGGGACCCGGTCCACTGCTGATTAATAGTATCCTCGAGAATTGTGGCTTATGTGGCAACCAAGATGAGGTGTATCAAAAGTAGAGCTTTGGCCGGTACCGCCTTTGTTGCCTTGAGAATTGGTCTGAGTAATGAATGACTCAGTTGGATATTTCCTGATGAATCCGAGATATTTGATCGATCCGATTTTGAGGGAAGCGGTTAACTCGGTCGGTCGAGGAGAGTGATTCTTTCGGGTTTGATGAGCCGTTGTTTGAAGGAGACTAACTCAATGTTAGCCTTGGTTCGGGTTGGCTTTGAAGGAAGCTGGCTTGGGTCGAACCTTGCTTGGGCTTTCCAGAGTGCGAGTTGCTCTATCGGCCGATCGACCGATGCTGAAGAGAGTTTCTGGATATCGGGCTTCGATCCATTGAACCGTGACAGCTTTTGCCAAAAAGTTGGTCAACAGTATTTTTTTCAGCAAACACATGTTAAACTACATATAATAAATAAATGAATAAATGATGGTATTTCATTAACACTTTTTCTGGAGTACATGGATTTATAATAGGTTTAATACTCTTAGCTTTATCAACAACTAAAAGATGTTCTATTGCAAAATCATTAACAAAAATCATAGCTCAGAATCCAAGCGTACAGACCCAGCTCGTAGCATAGTCGAGAGAGACTATGGACTAGGACAACGCACGATCCTAGGGCAACCAAAAAAATCCACCTTTCTCAAAAACACGATTATCATCCTTCTCAATTCCCTGTTCATGGTCGGTTGCACTTCGTCTTCCTTGCTTGCATCTCAGATTGTCAGTTTATACGTCATGTATCCAACATAAAGCTAGTTTTCTAATCTCTCTCAATTGCAATTTCGTTGAGGTCTCTAGCCTCTGTTGATTGATTTGTTGCAGCCTGCTCTCTCTCAAATTCAAACCCTAATTTTGGTTTCAAATTGCAACTCCAAATCAGAGCTTGGATCAGTCGATCAGGTCCCCAACTACATCGATGTGAGTAAAAATAAATGATAAATATTGGTTGATATGCCCTTTTTTCCTCTGAGATTAACAAGTCAGTCTATTCTTGACATGATTATATGGTTGCAAATTGGGATTCGTGTTTTGTTGTTTGGCGTATATCAATGGTTTAATTTTTCTTAACTTCCACAATTCCTTTCAGCATCGATACAATACTTTAATTTAAGATAGAAGAACAAAAATATGTTTTTTAGACTTCTGTTAACTGCACACAAAAAAATTAATATGCAAAATTTGACGATATTTACCAATGGATATTAATATCCCATTGTATTCTTAAATCGAGTTAGGAATCGAAAGCAGAATTCAGGTTATCAAAATCGAAAGAAAAAGCTACGCAGATGTGAGAAAGAAAACATTACTACCAATTCGTATTTATGCTTTAACTGGGTTGAATATCAATATTAATACCAATTCATATCTTGGCTTGCCTTTGGCAACATTCAGAATTACCACTCTCCAATGTATGCCTCTTTATGAAAAAATTACTGAGAAACTGAATTGCTGGTCTAACAAAATGCCGAGCCAAGCAGGTATGATTACACTCGTCAAATCTGTAATCATAGCAATGCACATTTATTGGGCTAGAACATTTTTTCTCCCACATAAACTTCTTTCCATGATTAAAACTGCCTTCATGAAATTTATATGGAAAGGTAACATTCACAACAAATATTTGGCACCTATATCATTTAAAGTGCTTGAAAAACCTATTGGAAAAGGTGGCCTTGGAATCATTAATACAAAAATATGGAACTAATCTGCCTTTACCAAACACATTAATGATATTGTTTGCATGAAGCAGAGCCTATGGGTTCTCTGGCCATATGAACATGTATTGAAACAGAAGAGCTTCTGGGCTCTAACTGCTTCACAGAATCATAGTTGGACGTGGAAGTCTTTGATTAAACTTAAAAATATTGTCCTTCCATACTTTAAATATGACCAAGCTGCTTTTTCTCATGCCCAGTTCTGGATTGACCCTTGGGTTGATTATGGGTTTATCAACGAAAATGCCATAACATTTCAAGAAAGGTGGCAAACTGGAATTACTCAGTCTTGCTGTGTTGAGGAAATTTTTGTGAATAACCAGATGAGGTTGCCCATTTCTTCTAACCATAATGTCACAACTTCCGGTCAGGGTTTTAACACAGACATGGCGATTTGGAAGTGGAAAGGTGAGCAATTCCAAATTAAGCACATGTACAATTCTTTGCTTGGTACATCTTCTATGATTAAATGCAGATGGCACATAGCTGTTTGGCGCAGCGACAACAATGCTAAGGAAAATATCATACTTTTGAAAGCCACTAAAGCAGCTCTGCTAACCAAAGACAAGCTTGATAACTATGGAATGGAGGTGAACATAAGTCGTCTGTTATGTCATCAGCAAACTGAATGTAGAGGCCCGTAAATTCGTACCATTTTGAGCTGACTAATATCCTACACATTTAACCCAAAGTGCACGAACATACAGATCTTCAATAGAAAGAAAGTTAGAGAATAAGACCATAAGATAGAAAATTAGAATAGAAGAACGAAGAAGAACTAACACCACATTGAGTCTCACATCGCAGCGGAATAAAATATAATATAGAAATACTCATTTATAAAGAACTTGAAAAATAATACTTACATCATCAAAGTACAATAGTCAAAACAATCTGGACAGTTATAACAACCTGTCCTCAAACACAATACACAGCGGAATAAAATTATACATATCATACGTCTGGACTTCTCCGGCTCGTCTCTGTACTTCACAGCATCCGATAACCTGAACATGTACAACTCGGTCTGACCCGAGCATTAAAAACGCCACGGATCAGTCTGGTGAACCAGCATGAAAAAAACTCACTAAGTTTATGGATAACATCCAAATTGCTTAACCTTGAAAATCCTTTGAAAGAAAGGGTAATAGTAAGACCAGGCCACACATAAACACAGAAGGTTTTTACCTTACTATAACCAAAACATTTTTGATACGAAAATCTGGTGATATTATAATAGTGTCTACATCAAGTAAATAATCAAATAGCAGAACGCTTGCATCTCACGCTCCACATACATAGTATAAAATCCAAAACCACAGACTCTTATTGGAAATTGGATTCCAAACATGACAACGTATGGGACCACCTTCTGATCAGTGTACCCTCGAGAGGATACACTGGGTTCAACAAGAACATCTTGCAACCCGACCACATATGACCGCCCACTCACTTAGCTTGAGTGTAGCAAATATATTATCACCCAACAGTTTTAAGGGCCCACCGTTCATCCGCGGAGATACATTATCGTAATAAGAACAATTAAGGAATTTCTCTAGATTGGTGATACTGCACCCGGCGGGTGCGACCCAACTAGCCATACTGCCTGCCCGATTTTTGTCATTTCCCGGTTGTAAGACCTAAGGCTACGTTGTAAGAAGAATAGTGAATTATGTTATCTTCCCTTACAGAACACAACTCTGTTGCCCACCGTGAATCATTGCATCAATCACTAGCGCCGAATGACCCCAACCTTTGTGAGCGACTGCTGCTTCACACGCCAAACCCGGAAATGAACTCGAATCCGTGCATCATATCCTTAAGCTCTCAAAAATTTAAGCCCATGCTCACTGTGCATTGAAACTTACGACCGAACTCTTTTGGAAGTCAACAAATTCTATACTCAAATGAGGAGAAACTAACAGGGATCATATATATATATATATATATCATGAATTTTAAGTGGGTATTTTATTTGTTCTGATTTTTGCTTATCCTAGAAAAGCATGCGTTTCCATTGCTGAAAATGGATGAAGGAAGGGTTGTATATATAAAAGAGGAATGGAGAGTAGAGGTGGAAATTTAATCCACGGGGATGGGTATCCACGGAGACCCGCGCCTAATCGGGTGGGGGTTCCCTAACTTAGTGGGTAATGGGGCGGGGACGGAGGATTATTTCAATACCCGATGCTGGTACGGGGCGGGTACTGAGGTAATGCTATTCACCCCATATCTGACCCGGTATATATTTCCTGTTAAAGAACGTGTACATTAAGTAGAAACATAGATTGTTGTGCACATGTGTTGTGTCTATTCAGTTTAATAAATTGTATCCCTTCACATGCGGTTGTGCTTATTAAATGCTACTTAATAATAACACCAATTCGTATCATGCGTGTTTGTTGTGCCTGTGTCCATTCATTTTCCTTGCTTCTTATATATAATAAGAAAAATATATTCATAGCAGTAAACAAATAGCAACTCCATCTTTAACATTTAAGTGTACTGTTATACACTTGAGTTAATGGTTATTGGTTACTCGATGGGTCCTCCATAACCATTGGGTACTCCCCTACCCAAATCCGTTGGGTATTAAGCGAGAATGTGGTGGGTACGAAGGACATAAATGGGTAGTGGGGATGGAGGCGAAGAATGTATTCCCCACATATTATCCGCCTCATTTCCATCCCTAATGGAGAAGATAAGAACAACGTCGTTCACATTAGGTTGGCTTCATCAGTTTATAGGGTAGCTAAAGTTAGGTCAGTTGAAATGAAAAAGGCTTTAGGTTAGCTAAAATGAAAACATGTTTGCATGATTTATCTTTTCATAGGTATGGTCGGCTAAAGGTTTCTTCAATTAATTGTGCATCAGCCCTGTAACACCCCGTATTTTTCGGGAAATACATTAAGTAACAAATCAGAGAATAATTAAATTGTAACAAAATAATTAAGGGAAACGGGTTACGCCATAGCGTTCGTCTCGAAATTCTTCTTGGAATAGAGTCCAAGTTTGCGTAAATCGGACTCCGTATGAAGAATATGGCCTTCGGAAGTTTCAATAAAAACCAGCCCGAAATTCAAAAATTCAGATTTCGAAATTCAAAACAGACACCCGGGCTGGGCGGGAAAATTCCCGCCCAAGACCCAGGTCGACACTAGGGTCGACCTGAGTAAACAAGTCGACACTAGGGTCGACCTCCCCCCCCCCCCCCCCTCTCTCCAGATCTGGAGACAGATCCATTTTTCTGCACCTGGACGCCTTTCTAACCGGATTCGTGAGCTCTAACCTATTTAAACACCCCCAAACCTAGCTTTCTCTCCACACAATTTCATTCTGCCTATACTCTGCCTCTATTCTAATTAAAAATAAAAACGGCGTCGCTACTCTGCTGAAATATAAGCTAGAACTAGTGCATCTTCTTCCAATCTGAATAGAATTAAAAGAACGACTAATCTACATCAAAGGAAAGCTATTCAGCTTCAGAAAACATATTTCAGAAAAACAAGACTTGCCTATATTTTGTAAGTACAGTTATATTTCCGATTTAAACATTAATTTGAAGTCACGGCTTGTAAGAAACTTATATTAGAACGGTGCCTATTAGTTTATCTATGTGGATTCATGTTTATTCATGCGATTTTCCTATGTTATATTCTTGTGATGAAACTAATTGGAATCGTGAATGTAATAAATCAAAATATAGAACTATACCTATTTGAAAGTTAATTATCTTTGATTCATGCTTATGTCAAATCTAAAGTTATCTATGCCTTTGGATCTGATTCACGACTATGACTATGAGACTTTTGCCTAAGACTATGACTATGAAACTATTGCCTATGACTATGACTATGAGACTTTTGCCTAAGACTATGACTATGAAACTATTGCCTATGACTATGACTATGAGACTTTTGCCTAAGACTATGACCATGAAACTGTTGCTTATGAAATTATTGCCTATGACTATGATTCGTGACTATGAGACTGTTGCCTATGACTATGATTCATAACTATGAGACTATTGCCTATGACATTGATTAAGAAATTATTGTGATTAGTCACCCATGACTATTGTGGTTAATTGCCTATAACTATTGTAGTTAGTTGCTTATGCCTATTCCCATTGTTACAATTAACCAATCATGTTGTACCTTGAACTGGCATTATGTTGGATCAAATCACCTATGCCTATTCCCTTAATTATGTTGGATCTCATATTTAGTGTGTAACTAGGCTAGTTTATTCCTATTCACTATTATGTACATCGAACCTGTTGGAGCCATTATTTTTGCATGCCTATTCTTTTATATCAATTCTTGTGCTTATCCCCTATTCCTTTTGTTAGTGTCATTTCATGAGTACTTAGAAAACTTGTGAAATCATGTTATACGTACGATTATGATGCGGGGATTGGGCGTAGCTTAATTAAGTTAATTTGGCATGTAAACTAAGTTTTGGACATAAACGGTAAACTAGAATATTAAATCTAGTTTTGACATGAACTGTAAATTGGAATATTAATCTAGATTGGGCATGAACTTTAAAAGGGGAATATTAAATCTAAATTGGTATAAACTGCAAGTTGGGATAATTGATAGGTAAATCAAGTTTTGGGCATAGAATATAAGTATGTTAATTGGCATGACAAATGAATATGATCTAGGCTAAATTGATTTATGGAAAATTTACATAAATAGTAAATATGTAAATTAGAGAAGAGGAAAATGCCTAATCCGAGGTTAGATTGAGTTGTGGTGTAAAACTGCCCGGAACCGCCCGGCACATCCAGTAACCACAACAATACTTGTCTAATGTGAGAGGTTAGTGCATCAAGCCCAGAAAGATCCGAGGTTAGACTGAGTTGTGGTGTAAAACTGCCCGGAACCGACCGGCATATCCAGTAACCACAATAATACCTGTCTAATGTGTGTGGTTGGTGCTTTAATTAATAAATTAAAGCTCATCAACAATCAAGCTAGAAATGGTGAGGTTAAGTAATTAAGGAAACACTTAACCAACTTAACATGTTAACAAGACAAGAAGGGTAGGGTTAAGTAATTGAGAAAACACTTAGCCAATTCAACATGTTAACTAGACAAGATCGATTGGGGTTAAGTTAATTTGGACACTTAACCAACTTAACATGTTAACAAGGCAAGATTTGTGGGGGTTAAGTAACTAAGGAAACACTTAACCATTATAACATGTTAACTAGACAAGTGGGTAAGGTCAAGTAAATGTTTAATATGCTAACTAGACTAGATGGTGGGGTTAAGTAAACTTAGAACACTTAGCCGTTATAGCATGATGAACAAACAGGGTTAAGTTAATGAGAGACACTTAACCAATATAACCTGATAAACGAGTAAGGATAAGGAACACTTAACCAATTTGACATGATATATGGGTAGGTTAAGTCAACGTGAACTACTGGATAACACTTAACCAATTTAACATGACAAGTGAATGGGTTAAGTTAACTTGAATTGACTGATGACACTTAACCAATCCAACATGACGAGTAGTAAACCTTAGTCAAGAAAGCCACGTAGAACACGAGAAGGAGAGAACGTCCGTCTGATCATGAAGAAGACTCCAATGAACTGGGGTACGAAGCACGCGACTTCGAGGGGATATGAGTGTACTCTTGGTATCCCTCTGTGAGGCTGCAGATGATCCTCCTGGGCTCACAGAGGTTAAGGTCTGCGTTAGAAGAGCCAAGGGTATGCCTTGGTTGCAATAATAAGGCAACCTAAAGACTAGGATGGACCAGCGTGATTCGGCGAGACCAGTTTTTGCCCTGTGATAGCAACTCGTCGCCTGCCTACCATCTTGAATCAGTCGAGATACGTGAAGCGGAAAGGCGGAGAACTCCAACAGACCATATACTTGCTATCTAGTTATGGGTGAGGTTGGCCCATAGGTTTGTGGGGGCATAGAGGGGCCTGCGTACAGTTCTCATTCTTGTTTTTCTTGGGTGCCTTTCATTTGTTAGTTGAGGGAGGGGTCTAGTGGGACCATAACCACTGTAAAAGCAGACCTTAGCATATGCAATCGACAGATATTTGAAAGCTCCCGACCGAGTTCCCTGTTTCTTAATTAGCCCTGCCACGGGACTCGGGTCGCACATATAGAGGACATATGCATCTAGACATCGATAACGATTCACGACACATACGTGGGGAAAGTCTAGGAACATATACCACTTTGGGTAGTGTGTCCTAGACTAGGGGACATCGTTCGATAGGTAGCATAATCCCTAGTTAAACCTAGGTCGCGTAAACCCTGAATCCGAGAAGCGTTCAATAGGTAGCATAAACCCCAGTGGCCCTGGATAGCTTAAACCCTGGTTGAATCTAGGAAGCATTCGATAAGTAAACCCTAGTTGGATCTAGGTAACACTCGGTGGATAAGGGACTGCATACACAATAAAAAGGGGATCATTTTATCATGAACACACGATGCTAGTTGAAACAATCCTTAGTGGGTGCAGAGAAATAGAAGTGGGTGCGATAGCCAATTCTGTTAACCTTACCTTGTCTTGTTTTAGGATTATCCTATCGCTATGGTATGGTTCTAAATTCAGTTTGTTCATGTCATAGTCCTTTTCTTGTTTACATGCTGAAGTATAACTGGACTTACCAGACTTATGTCTGACCTGGTTTGTTTTCGCCTCTTTTCTTCCATCCCCCCCCCCCCAAGTAGGCAGGGAGGGAATAGCTCAGCTCATTTTGGACCATTACCCTTTCCGAGCTTGAAGATTCTTTGATGCATTGCATTGAACTCCATTTTCTACTGCTATAGCTGGCTCATGCTTTATTGGGGAATATCATTGTCAGTTTATGCTTCTTTATTTTAAACAAGACAGATGCTTTGTTGTAATAAGTATTAGTGTTGTAAAACAATCTTTGTACAAGCTGTGTTATAATCAATAAAGGTTATTTATTTTCCGCTGTTTTATTTTTCTGTCTTGTAATTTTTCTGCAACTTGTAAAAAAAATGCTCCGCCGAAGTTAAGGCATTCCCTTTGTGAGTGACCTTAATGGAGGTGGGGTGTTACAAGCCCCACTCACCAATTTAACTTATCGTTATGTCACTCTCTTTAAGTTAATGAATTACAGTGGAACATTCAAGAAGTAAAAACATATATGATCATGCTGACGAATGAATGTGTTGAATGTAGTCATTTAAAATATTTAGTTAACGAGTTTTTTTCTCTAAATTAAACCAATATCCAACTAGTAAAAGTGACCAATCCTTATATATCAGCCACGTTCACTTTAGGTAGCAATCAGACTATCAGCTATTTTGCAAGAAGAAAGGAATTATAAATTTGATAATATTTTTATTTTAGTTAAATACGGTACTATTATTTACCACAAATGTTAAATTCGCTCTAGTATATATGAATCTCCAAACACAACGAGAATGGACGTACCGTTACGTCTTGACGTTACAAACCCAACGAAACTCATTTCATTGAAATTCGACTCCACTTGAACAAACGATGCTATTTTAATTTATCGGTACACCTTTAAATTTCGTTTGCCGACAAAAAACTCTGTTTGGCTCTAAATTCGAAGTTTAGCAATAATTAGTCATACGTATTCCAACAAAACTTGTTTCGTCGAAAACGGAGGTCGTTTGAAAAACAAGTATTTTTAAAACCTATATAACAACGAATAAATCCAAAACAATCCAATTTAAATAATAATAAAAATCGTATCTCTCCAATGCAATCTTGTATACCTTAAGAATAAAACAATATATATTTTAAACTCAATATTTAAAATTCTGGGTTTAAACGATATTCAAATATATGGAAACTCCTTTATATTTATTAATTAAACGTTATAATTTATAAACAATTTCCATAGCGACCCTTCGATAATTTGAATTGGACATAACTAAACATCTATAAGATAAAATCAATAATTTTCTCTTCCATTAGAAATCTATAATCAAATAAATTCTAACATTTCTTGTTTCAGGGAATTCCGACTTATATCGAATTATGTATATTCAATTGAAGTTCAAATCGTAAATTACGAACTACCGCAACGTTTCGAGCTCGCTCATAATTTAAATATAAATTATACGTTCAGACGTCGTTTAATAAATGAAATATATATATTATAAATCCATTTATAATTCCAATTTAAAATTTAATATAATAAAATATGTTTAAATATTAGGTTACCTAAAATACGGGATGTTACACTGAAAGTGTGCAACACCTGTTTTTTGAATGCAACGTGACAAGGCAAATGTGGGCTGAAGCTTTGGTGCAAATTGATGATACTTGTTGTGCTTCATCCAGTAATATTGAATGGGAGAGGATTCGTTTGATGGTTCGCGACAAAAGTGTCAAGTCAAGAATCTTTTGTTATGTATTAAAGAAGATAGTTAGCAACATTTGGAGACAACACAATGCTCGTGTCTTTGATGAAGATAAAGTGATGAATTTTGGCCAATGGAAGCAATTTGTTTGGCATGACATTGGGGATGGGCTTAATTCTTGAAATTCACTTATGACCCTGGTACTTTTGGCCAAGCATTTTTCTTGCTTTGTATATATGTGTCTGTGTTGTAGCTTCTGAAGGCATTGTTCTACCGTGTTGCCTCTATTTTATTTAGTTTGTTTTTTCTCTCTATGTATAACTTTGTAATCGTCTTTGGTATATCAATAAAATGGTAGGGGTTCATTTAACCTCGTCGGCTTTTCCAAAAAAGAGAAAGCAAACATTATTTTTTTGGTTGAATTAAAGGGCAACAAAATCAAACATACATAATTGTTCAATTAGGGCATTAAATACCCTTGGGTCGGGCCTGCAAGCGTAACATGTATATTTCAATCCAAAAAAACTTGAATTCACTTATATGTTAACAGCTCATCACAGTAAATCTAATACCAATTTGCAAACCTTTCATTCTTTTTCTAAATCACAAACCACAAATTTACCACCCATTTCACCAGCTCCTCAAAATTCTCAAAAACCCTTTCAAAGACCCCAATTGAAATCTCGTTGATGTAGAAAGGAGGAAAAAGTAACTCAAGGGTCTATGCTATTTCTATGATGAGCCATATGAGAGAAACTACAAATGTTAAAAAAATCCAATTGCTTTATGTAGAGATTCCAAGTGATAAGGAGATTGAAGTATTAGAAAGGGAGGAATCTGAAGTATGACAAAATTTATGACCACATCAAACTAAACAACCTAAGAAATAAACACCTGAACCCATCTCCCTTAGTCATATATTGCTCATTTTTTTAAACTAAGCCGCCTATTCATGACGGCTATGTAGAATTTCCTTATATTGGTAACCATGACATAAAGCAATTATGCTCTATTTACAAAGAAAATGCCTACTATTTGATGTCATGGATGGAGTTAAATGGATGAAGTATTAAAAAATTGTTTAACTAGAAATTCCTAAAATGTCACTTTCTTAACATCACCAGTTCAATGCACAGATTTACAGACAACAATAATGCACTACCATCTTCACAAGCAAATTCGTTTGAGGTTGTACTGATGTCTTTGTTAAGGTTAGAACTTCCTATGGCTATGGAAAATGCAATGTTGGAAAGTTGAGAACCATCAAACAGTTAAAGGTGAGGTTAGCAGTAAAAAATGTAAATTTTGGTCTGTATGTAATCAATATAGAATTTTTTGTTTGAAGGAGTAGATATTCTTTTTACCGCAACATATAATGGAATAAGAACCAGTCCTACCATTCAGGAAGCACATCAAACATCTGCCATACATGAAAAATATTCAAGATGTGATGAATTTGTAGATGCAATATCTCCTACGAGAATCTGTTAATAATTCAGACTTGCTTACCTTGAAATAGTTTATAGTATCAAATGGAACATTTGTTGTACAAATAAATACCAGAAGGCCAGGCCAGAATGTTTGTAAGCTAGTTAGCTGCCAATAGGTGGCTTCTCCAGACCTCATATCAGCTTAATGTACCTGACACCCGTGAAAGATGGGGTAACATTGCATTTTATGAAAATAAAAACTACTTTATATCCAATTATTTCCTCAACTTCAAATTTCAATATGGTGAATCAAGCTGACATGTAATGAATAAAGCACTAACCAATGCCTCACATTTTAGACTATCATTTTGCTTGAAAAACTATGAAATATGATAACTAAGCGAAAATTTCACATTTAACAGCCAAATCTACTTGTGTTGCATGTACCGTATTTGAAAAATAAAGAACTAAAGTTTACTAAGAAATAGGAGAAAACTTCCACATTTACCATGGACCATGACGAAAATACTTTTGCACGGCAACATGTGCAGCACGAAATAAGCCACATTATTCATCTTTCCCAAAAATGATGTAGGATTTGAGTAGATATTCATAAAACGACTCAACCCCTGAGGTTGAAAGTTAAACAGAGAAACAATTTCATACATGAACATAGTAAATTGCATTTCGAATAAGTTGTGTGATAATATGTATAACAAGAGTGGTTCCTAAAAGATTCAAGGAACTCCTCTTGCTCCATAGTTTTATAAGATCACGAAGTGCAGAAGCTTCAAATCTAGGATCACCGGTTAATTTTGAAAGTATTCTCATTTCAAGAATTAAAGAGTCTTGTTGGGAATGGGTCCCTTCCTATGTGGAAAAACTCATATTCATTTGGAGCAATAAGTGTTGCTACGGTATTTCGTGCTTTTATTTGAATAGGTGACTATTTGACCATTCGGTGTGCTTCGGTAAATGCACCTTTATGGGATTTGTCATCTTATTAATTATGGTGGTTGAATGGAGACTTCAAGGTGCCTCTTTGGTGGCTATATATACATCCATTTTTGGGTAGCATATACACAACAACAACATCAAAACTTTGTCAGTTTCTCCAAGGATTTGTGGGCTGCTTCTACTACTTTGAGATTGCCCTTTGCTGGAGTGTTTTTGCGAGATCTCTCAGCCTTTCTAAGTTCTGTTTCCTAGTGATATTTTTTACTTTTCTCGCTTTTGTTTTGATGTTGTTATTGCTAGCTATTGTTGGATAATTTGTGTATCTGCTTTGTGACTTGGATTTGGATTTGTGTATCACTCCATTATCATAGTAAGAGAAGTTTGGGAGGACCCCCGTCATTGGTCCCGTGGTTTTTACTCTTCACATCGAAGAGGTTTTCCACGTTAAAAATTCGTGTGTGTTCTTACTTTATTGTTGTCTCTTGTTCTATTGATTATTTGCATTGATCATTGGTGATTGTGGTGCATTTTGCTGGATTTGTTTGTGTCATTCATAACAAACTGGTATCGGAGCTAGGTTGGTTAATTTGTAATATCCCCAGATGGATTCTAGTAATATCAACACTAGTAGAATGATTAGTCTGAATAGAGCTAACTATCATATTTGGATGAGAAAAATGAGAGACTTGTTGTATGTCAAAAGTTGGCATTTACTTGTGTTTAGTGATTAAAAACCAGAAGGTAAAACTGATGGTCAGTGGCAATTTGAACATGAACAGGTATATGGATTTATTCGTCAGTGGGTTGATGATAATGTTTTGGATCATATAAATGATGATGTTCATGCTAGATCACTATGGCAAAAACTTAGATTCCTTTATGCTAATAAGTCTGGAAATAATAAATTGTACCTTATCAAGCAACTGATGGGCTTTAAGTACAATTCAAGCAATTCACTTTTTGATCACCTGAATGATTTTCATGGCATTATTCAACAATTATCAGCTATGGATATAAATTTTGATGATGAAATTCAGGGGCTTTTGTTACTTGGCACTCTTCTTGATTCATGGGACACTTTCAAAATGACACTTTGCAATTCAGCACCATATGGCAAAGTTACTCTGGATATTGCCAAAGTTGGAATTTTGAATGAGGAGATGAGGAAGAAATCTCAAGGTGTGTCTTCTTCATCCGAGGAAGCATATGTTGTTGAAGACAGAGGAAGAAGCAAGAGTAAAGCTCCAGTCTCCAGAGATAAAAGCAGAAGCAAATCTCGTGGAAGATACGCAAATATGAAGTGTCATTATTGTGATAAATCAGGTCACATTAAGAAATATTGCTATAAGTAGAAAAGAGACAACAAAGGTGGTAAAGGCATGGAAGATAAGAAGCAAGATAAAAAAGATTGCAGTAATGGTGATAGAGCTGCTACTGCAACTGGTGGTGATCTTATCATTGTACATGATGAGAGCTATGTGAACCTTGCTAAATATGAGTCAAGTTGGGTCATTGACAGTGGAGCATCACTACATGTGACATCACAGAAGGAATTCTTCACATCTTATACACCTGATGACTTTGAGGTGTTAAAGACAGGTAATGATGGTGTGGCTCAGGTTGTGGGCATTGGAGATGTATGTATGGCGACCATCATTGGAGCAAAGTTAATGCTTAAAAATATAAGACATGTTCCAGAAATCCGATTAAACTTGATCTCTACTGGAAAACTCGATGATGGCTACTGCAACACTTTTTATGGTGGTCAATGGAACCTTACTAAAGGAAACATGGTGCTAGCTCGTGGAAAGAAGCACACAAGTCTGTACTTGCAGCATGCCTCAATTCCCACTGATTCTATTAACGTGGCAAATGATGATCTTGCAAAATTGAGGCATAGAAGACTTAGCCATATAAGTGAAAAGGGGTTAAGTTGTTTGATGAAGAAAAATGCACTACCTGATTTGAAGTGTGTAAAATTGGACAAATGTCTCATTGTTTTGCGGGAAAGCAAAATAGGGTCTCTTTTAAGAGACATCCTCCTTCAAGAAAATCAGGTTTCTTGATCTTTTTCATTCTGATGTTTGTGGTACGTTAGAAGTTAAGACCTTTAGTGGTGCACTTTACTTTGTTACTTTTATTGATGATTGTTCAAAAAAATTATGGATATATGCTTTAAAAACAAAAGATTAGGTACTTGATGTTTTTAAGCAGTTTCAAGCCTTGGCTGAAAGGCAATCTGGTAAAAAGCTAAAATGTTTACGTTCTGACAATGGTGGTGAATACATCGGTCCACTTGATGAATATTGTAAGGCTCAAGGTATTCAGCATCAATTTACACCAAAGAAGACTCCACAGCTGAATGGTGTAGCAGAGAGAATGAATAGGACTTCGTTAGAGAGAATGAGGTGCATGCTTTCAGAGGCTAAATTGCCAAAACACTTTTGGGTGAAGATTTATTTACAGCTACACATGTGATTAATTTGTCACCTTGTTTTTCTTTGAATGGTGAAGTTCCAAATAAGGTTTGGCTTGGCAAGGAGGTTTCTTACAGTCATTTACATGTCTTTGGGTCTAAGGCTAATGATGAACGATCGAAGCTGGATTCCAAGACTCGCCAATGCATCTTTGTGGGTTATGGACTTGACAAGTTTGGCTATAGGTTTTATGATTCTATAGAGAAGAAATTGATTCGTAGTAAGGATGCAGAATTTGCTGAAGACCAAACAATTGAAGACATGCAGAAACCACAAAAATCTGCATCTCATAGTGGCTATGATCTGGTTGATTTAGATCTTCCTCCTTTGACTCCTGCAACTCCTGCACCAACTCCAACTGAGCATGTACAAGAAAATGACAATGAAGGTCATGTACTTGAGGAAGATGATACCCATGATGAAGATACTGAAATTGATCATCATGCTTCTCCTGAAACTCAAACAACCTTTGTAAGGCGATCAACCAAGGAACGACGTCCTTACACTAGGTATCCTTCTTCCGAGTATGTTCTCTTAACCGACGGAGGAGAACCTGAGACCTTTAAGGAAGCTATAGACAGTGATGATAAGCAACTTTGGTTGGATGCAGTGAAAGAAGAGATAAAATTGCTGCATGATAACAAAACTTTTGATCTAGTGAAACTACCGAAGGAAAAGAAGGCTTTGAAGAATCGTTGGGTTTACAAGCTGAAGCAAGATGAAAATACAAAGACGCTTCGGTACAAAGCAAGGCTTATTGTAAAAAGGGAATTGACTTTGAAGAGATATTTGCACTGGTTGTCAAGATGTCTTCCATCAGAGTTGTTTTGGGTCTTACTGATAGTTTGAATTTAGAAGTTGAGAAGTTGGATGTGAAGACCGCTTTTCTTCATGGTGACCTTGAAGAAGACATTTACATGGAACAACCAGAGGGCTTCAAAGTTAAAGGGAAGGAAGAATATGTGTGCAAATTAAGGAAGAGTTTGTATGGTCTAAAACAAGCTTCAAGGCAATAGTATCACAAATTTGACTCTTTCATGGGGGAGCAAGGATACAAAAAGACATATAATGATCATTGTGTTTTATTGAAGAAATTTGCTAATGATGACTTTATCATTTTGCTACTTTATATTGATGACATGCTCATTGTAGGGCAAAATGTAGATCGAATTGCTAGTTTGAAGCAACAATTGAGCAAGACTTTTTCAATGAAGGAACTTGGTCCGACGAAGAACATTTTAGAAATGAGAATTATTCGTGATCGCAAGGCTCGAAAGTGGCTATCATAAGAAGAATATATTCAGAGAGTGCTTAAAAGGTTCAATATGGAGAAAGCAACGCCTGCTAGTACTCCACTTGCTATGCATTTTAAGTTGTGTTCTCAACCGTGTCCTTCCACAACAATAGAGAAGGAGAAGATGACACATGTTCCTTATGCTTCTGCCGTGGGTAGTTTGATGTATGCAATGGTTTGCACTCGGCCTGATATAGCTCACGCTGTTGGTTTGGTTAGTAGATTTCTTTCTAATCCAGGTAAAGAGCATTAGAGTGCTGTGAAGTGGATTATGAGATACTTACAGGGTACTGCTGATATGAAGCTTTGTTTTGGGAGTGATAAGCTTTGTCTTGTTGGTTATTCAGATTCTGATATGGCAGGTGATATTGACTCGAGAAAATCTACTTCGGGTTATTTGGTCACTTTTGCAGGGGGAGCAGTGTCTTGGCAATCTAGGCTACAAAAATGTGTGGCTTTGTCTACTACTGAGTCGGAGTTTATTGCAACGACAGAGGCATGTAAGGAGTTATTGTGGATGAAGCAGTTTGTTCGTCAGCTTGGATTTACACAAAAGAGGTATGTGTTGTATTGTGATAGTCAAATGCAATCCATCTTGCTAAGAATTCCACTTTTCATGCAAAGTCGAAGCATATTGATGTGAGATATCATTGGATACGTCATGTTCTTGATGATAAGTTAGTTGAGCTTGAGAAAATTCATATCGATGACAATGGTTCCAACATGATGACTAAAGCTTTGCCAAAAGACAAATTTGAGACTTGTCGTTCGATGACCGGAATGGCAACCACCTCCACATAGTTGGGAGGGGGAGGTTTGTTGGGAATGAGTCCCTATGTGGAAAAACTCATATTCATTTGGAGCAATAAGTGTTGCTACGATATTTCGTGTTTTTATTTGAATATGTGACTATTTGACCTTTTGGTATGCTTTGGTAATTGCACCTTTATGGGAATTGTCATCTTATTAATTATGGTGGTTTAATGGAGACTTCAAGGTGCCTCTTTGGTGGCTATATATACATCCATTTTTGGGTAGCATGTACACAACAACAACATCAAAACTTTTTCAGTTTCTCCAAGACTTTGTGGGTTGCTTCTACTACTTTGAGATTGCCCTTTGCTGGAGTGTTTTTGCGAGATCTCTCAGCTTTTCTAAGCTCTATTTCCGAGTGATATTTTTCACTTTTCTCGCTTTTGTTTTGATGCTGTTATTGCTAGCTATTGTTGGATAATTTGTGTATCCACTTTGTGACTTGGATTTGGATTTGTGTATCACTCCATTATCATAGTAAGAGAAGTCTGGGAGGACCCCCGTCATTGGTCCCGTGGTTTTTTACTCTTCACATCGAAGAGGTTTTCCATATTAAAAATTCGTTTGTGTTCTTACTTTATTATTGTCTCTTGTTCTGTTGATTATTTGCATTGATCATTGGTGATTGTGGTGCATTTTGCTGGGTTTGTCTGTGTCATTCATAACAAGTCTCCGCTTTTTTCCTTTAACAATATACATATGTGAATTTCAACATAAATAGAAAGCAGTTAGGCTTCTCACCACACCTTGATGTACTTGTTTCTCCGGTCTCATCTCTCATAAGTCCATGCTGCATAAAAAATGGATCATTGGCCGCAAATCGTAGTGAAAGGAAATTGGTAATTGTATCGTAAACGAAATTTATTTAAAACAAAATGCAAAAAATAGAGCACAGAAGAAGCATACTTAAAATGACTTAACTTCATACATTGAACAAGTAATTAATACCTAAAATGATAACTTGTAATGCAAAGATGATAACCAGAATCAGGTGTTTGATTTCTGGTAGAATTGAATTTGCAGGAGGACAGGCTAATAAAAGTCTAAATGAAGTCAAACATCTTGCCTGGCTTAATGCAATGGTATTTTTTTAAATGATTCTTGGTGCAATGGTTGCACAACAACTCTTTCAAGCCAAGTCTTCAGATGCCATTATTGCAACTCTTCCAAAATCTAGTACATGATTGGTTCATTGTCCTAAAAATAATTCTTTTAAAAAGAAATATAGTCTATGAATCATCCGATAAAGAGCAAAGAAATTTTTTGGATCATAATTTTTAAACTATATATCATATCTGACTTATGAATAACATCACCTGATCCAAGAAATATTTTAATAGCTAGTATTTTTCATGTTTTTCTTGCTTTCTGTCATTTGCAATAAGTATTGAAAATGCAAAACACATAACTCATTTTCAAACCAAACGGATCCTTTATGGTTACAAGGAAATTTCTAATAAGAGTATTGCAATTTTAGGTTACGGAAGTTGGCAAAAAAAATTGGACTAAAATGAAAATGAAATTAGGCGAACAAGCCTGCTACCAAATACAGATAATTATAATCGGGAAAAGAGACGATAATTGGAGGAAAATTAAAAACTTAGAGAGGAAAGCGAAGCGAACTTTGAAGTTGAAAATTTGGCGTGCTAATCGTTGGGTTTATGATGAAATTGACTTCATTTCTGACTATACATCTAATATGAGTCAAATTTTCCTATCAATCCATTTAAAGTTGGTTAAACAAGGATATGAAATATGAAATATGTAAATTAAATTTGGTTTAGAAAATATGTAAATTAAATATCCGAATTTGCCATTTACTTTATGAGCTTGTAATTAATATTTTATATTCTAATTATAGTTTTCAAATACAAATTGAGAATTTTATATTTGTGACTTTAGTTTCATATTATGAAATTTTCAATTTCAAAGTCAAGATTTGAATATCCCAAATTTCAATTATAAATCCAAGTTTTTGAATATAAATTCACTTATGAATTCAAACATTTCAAATTAGAATCCAAAATTCAATTTTAGAAATTCTAATTATTCGAACTCAAATTTAAGAATGCAATTTTGAATTTTCAAAATTCAACTAGTAGAATTTCATGTTTTAAATTTTCATATGTGTTTCCTGTAACATCCCGCCTTTTTGCCCGGTTCTCACCGGTAATTAAACCAACTTAAACCGTTCATAAAGGCGGATTGTTGTGGGTACTAACATATATTGAACAAAATAACAGAACTTTTATATCATAATACAATATTACATTAGAGTTACAACATATAGCAGCGGAAACATAGATATACTCTCAGCGGAAGAAGCGATGTGACATAGTGGAAACTCTAACTATAACTCGAAGCTCCAACTTAGAAAGCGCTCCAACTTAGAAAGCGCTCCAACTCTTGATCCAGAGGTCCATAACTGTAAAACTAAACCTCTAGCTGCCCATGTGGAAATAAGTGGGCACCCAGAGTTTAGGAAGGAACAATAAACTTTAGGTCAGTCATGGGACTGGTGTGAGAACATAAAACATGTTATTTTTAGGATTTATTTTAATGTTGGGAGATTCACGGGACCACGCCGCTAATGCAGAATGGGTTTACTCCATGTGAATGCCAGTGCATATAAATTCACAATGTCTTTTGGAAAATGAAGTTATCATAAGCTCGTCCCACATCACGCAATGGAAGCGCACACCAAATGGGCGAATTTTACCTTATGGTAACCAAACATGTTTTCATACGTGAAAATCCTCTTCCAATACTATAATCAGTACACAGTGTTGAAAACCGTTTCGCAAATAAATATATTAATCTTAGCAAGCATAGTGGCTATGCCCACATACATAGTTTATAAACAAAACGAAAGGCTCGTATTGGTTGTAGGGTTCCAATATGATGGATTCTGACACAAAAGATCAATTGGGAACACGGTCAAGGTGCATCTCACGGTTTTCATCCAGGACACCAAACACCAGGTAAATCACCGGTTAACATCCAGACACAGACACCGAACATACCTAATTCTCAGGTTTCAGAGTAGATCTACCGCCGAAGCTTTCGAGTTTCAATAGAGATATGTATATAACCTAACCGCCAAGTTACCATCAGTCTGGGGTGTGAGGTTCGTCTATGTCATGATATACACAAAGCTATGCTTCAATAAGCCATGCTTTGATCATCATTAACTAATTCCATAATTTGAGTATGCCACATTGTCAATTTACAACATGCCACTGATTTCTATCAATACATAACCTCTAAACACGTAAAACTTAGAGATAGGAAATTAATTGGCACAATCCGGTATATATATCAATAGAAATCAGTGCTATGGAGTCAATTACAATGTCAGACACACAATCATACAAGTCCATTCTAGGTCTGAATGGAACAACTCCGAAAATCCTTAAATATATTCAGACCTCATGCCACTTATAACCTCGTTTCAGGTGTACGGCCCAATTCAAGACATCAACAATCAATCCAAATAATCCAAAGATCCCCGGTCTCCATTTGTCCTTTCCAAGTCTTAAAATAGCGTCATATTTTTACTTGGAATGGTTTTCGGACTTAAATCCAATCCTGATCTTTCCAAGTAATAAGCGTGTTTTAAAAACAAAAGTTATGGACTATACCGGTTTCAATTTGTTATCAATTCATTTTTGGATAAGGCTGGATTAATTTCCTTAATTTCTATCTTATCTCTTCTTTACAAATCCCCAGTTTAAAGCTCTCTATTCGTTTTTATCATCTCCATTCGTCTTTTCAAATTTGGGTTAAAAGCTTTATACACATTTTTTTTATATATAATAGTTCTCAAATTTAATCATTTTCATGGAATGGTAAAGCGTTTCATAAGTACTATAAATTAACTATTTACCAAATAGGTTCAACATCATTTAAGTGTTCAAATCTTTTACTCAAATTATTTTAAATAATGAATGACGCTTGTAATATTCCAAAATTTGTTCTAAATTCAAGGGGTTTTAATCAACTTTCAAATTAGATTCTGAAAATTCCCGTCCGTTGGATCAGTTAAGGAGCGAGACACATTTTCCGCTGTTGTGTGATCATTGTTATCAATATTTGCAAGGATTGAACTTTGTAACTGCTGAAGCAGAAATATGTTAGTATACTCTAATGTGTGTATATAAAAATGATTATTTTTGTAAAGATCTTATTCATATTATATTTTACCTATTGCGTTGTGAGATTATTTTTTGTCTTTGATTTTCTTTCCCTTAACAATGTGTCTTGAAAATGAATATCGTGGATATATGAATGTTGACTTTTGATGTATGAAACGGGGGGTCATTACACAGAATTGAATACTTATTTAAATATACATGCACGTATATAAGTATAGACAAGCGTACAAATACCAGGATTTGAAGATATATGGCAATCAAATCATTGTGTGATTGTTATAGTTGTTGTATCTTTGGTTGTTTTTATACCTTTGTAGTTGTTTGACTATGTAGAAGTATTATTAAATACATGTTCATTGCAGGTATTTTACATATATATATATCGGTCGTCGTGTGTGTTAGGTTATGTAGGAGTATGCCGGATCGAGTGATTTCCCCTTCTGAAGTTTGAAATGTGACTTTAGTTGTTGCATGCTTACATGAGCGTGTGTGCATAGGCATGCACGAATGACTGTTTTGACACACATATGCTACATGCATAAGGCTATACCAATTTTCTAATACATATGGAATTCACTTCCAAAATGCTAGCAAATCGACTCATCCGGTGAAGCACTGGAGGAAATAATGCATGAATTGGAGACTGTTCGGCAGGTTTGTCCCTGCACAAATTCATCGACAGAACCTGGAAATTTTTAGTCAATCAAATTTTATACTCAATCGATTAAACTGTGTGAACTTGAACCGGAAGGAGGGCTTCAGATGTTTGAGGCTACTAGGGGTGGATACAGAAAATTTCCGTACCAACCGGCACATTTTCCGTTTCTTCCGGTTGTTAACGAAAAACTACTACATGTTCCGTATTCCGTACCGTTAAGCCCGGAATTCAAGTAGGTGGAAACCGGAAGAAACAGAAGGAAAAATGGAATTCCATTTTTTTTCCGATAACAAAAATTCAAGACAAAAATATGCACATATTGGATTCAGGCAGCAAACTGTTGAAACAAGAACGAACAGCAAATGAACTGCTGTAGCTTAACATAAACCTAATATATAATCATTCACTCAGTCCAAAGATGGAAATATACATCATATAGCAAATGAACTGTTAGGAGCCTAACATACACCTAGTTTTAGAATTAACACAACGGGCCATATAATTATGAATCAAAATAGCAGATCATTTCCATCTTCATCCCCATCTTACAAGCTGTAAAAATCAGAGAACCAAAGATCAATGACACTGAAAAGGTATATGAAGGTAAACCTGTAAACTACAACTAGTATATGGAGATAAAAGCATGACTGGCATATTTATTATTGACATTAAGAACCCAGAGCACAATTTCACATTGCTTATGAAATTTCTGGTTCTAGTAAAATATAACTTTACTGATATGTTAAAATCATCATACGAGAATGCTTCAGTTTTGAATTAAGCAATAAAATTTCAACTGTGAAGTTAAATTGGCCTTCAGTTTTGATTTGCAACAAAATGATCGAAAATTGAATATCTGAAGTTCCAGCATAATTTAGAACTAAAAAAACATTTTGGATTATACGTAAATATATAACATGATAGTGTATGAAAACAGCTAAAAAAAAAAAACTTTGAACTGTGCATCTGCCATTTTTGCAACTGCCTTTTTTATATCATCATTGACTTAGAAAAAAACACCTCTTATTAGCTACAACCTGAATATTATTGGTCTTAAAGCTATTGATACCTCGTTCAGTCAATGTTATTGTGTTTTTTCTTACTTAACCCAGCAATTTGACAATAAAAAGGAAAATAAATTAACATGCTGCAGAGAAAACATTATGATATAAACAAATGCTTAATGGCACTGCAATTTTAAGATGAAACACACAACATCAAGCTTAGTACAACTAGCATGATATAAATAAACCCCTCTTATCAGCTACTACCTGAATATTATTACTTTCAAAACTACTACTACCTTGTTTCAGTCAAATGTTTTTTTTGTTAGTAACATAATAATTTCACACTTAATTCTAAGCCATTACTAAACTGTTTTTTTCTTGCTTAAAAGCTTGCAGAAAAACACAGCTCAACCAAACAATTAAACAACGGAAAGGAAAAAAACAGACTGCATAGAAAACAATGATATAAATGCTTAATGGCACTGAAATTTTGAAATAAAACTAACATATCTGGAAGCAATTTCCACAATCAATTTTTTCATCCAATGAATCTAATATACCTTCCACAACACCTGTTCCATCTTTGAATGCTCACTATCGCCTAAGTGCAAATGATAGAATGAAGAATAAATAAATCACTTGGATCTCAAAATGGAAGATAGAAGAGGAAAATGTTCAAATCAATAAGACTAAAATGACATGTATTTAAAACAAACTACAATTTATAAATTACAGCATCTTATATCTGAAGTTCCATTAAACTTAACATACCATAATCATAAAACATTTTGTTGTGATGATTCCCCCAGTGATAAAGATGAAGTCCCTACAAAAAAATTGATGCAAATACAGAAATGTAACGAAGACATAAACGCAAATATGTAAACATAATTAACTGCCGCTACTATATATTAATGTAAGAAAAACATACCATCACTTTAGTGCCAAAAAAAACTGAAATTTGTTTACCTTCACATAAAGCCTCTGTATCCATGAATAACTCAACATCTTCTTCAAAGTGAATTTGATGAAAATAAAAGTTCTCCGCCCTCAACCAATCACTAAGACACACCAATGCTTCAACCATTTTAGGAGTCTATGATGCCCAAAATGGATTAGTGACTCTCCGACCAAGACTAAATGCACTTTTGCTAGCAACGGTTGTACAAGGAATTGCAAGTATATCTTTGGCTATTTTGGAAAGTATGGGATATTTAGTTTTGTTGTCTTTCCACCAGTCTAACAAACTGAAAGTTTTACACATAAGATTTTCAAATGGATCATTTAAATCATTAGTTATCTCAATTGATTTTTCTTCCCTTCTTGTTTGTTGAAGTCTTCTTGCCTTTCTACTTATAACACTATCGTCAATGTGTTCATCGACCTCTTCAATTCTTACTACCGCATTAGATCCAATTATATTCGGTATATTCATGCTTTTTCTATATTCATCATATAACTCATTTAAAGCATGTTTTATAACATTGATAAGCTCATTTATTTTACAATTGTTCCAACCTATATCAAGAAAGCTGATCTTCAAAGATTGAAGTTTATACCTTGGATCCAAAATATGTGCTATAAAAATAACTTTATTAATCACTTCGATGCTACCACAATACTTGTCAAACTTAATCTTCATAAATTTTGCTACGTTTTGCAAATTCGAATCATGAATGTTATCACTAGCTTGTTCAATTGATTCTTGAATCAATATAACCTCATCAAAAATTAAAGATGAAACGACATTCTTACTTGCACTAAGTATCATTGTAGTTTCATAAAATCCCTTTGAAAACTTAACTAAAATTCGACTTTTTTCCCAATCGTCTTGTTTCGGATGTCTCGTTCTTTTTACCAAGATTTCCTTATCTTTGACCATCTTGCAAAAATAAGCCTTTTGTCGATTCATCTTATATACACATCCTATCAAACACTTTTCTAAACTTGAAAGCAACATCAAGCATTTTAAATGTAGTGTTCCATCTTCTAGGACAATCAAGTGGAACAATAGCCATATTTCCTTTACTCAACAAGTTGGAGTAATATCTAAATCTGTCTAATCTAGAAGGAGACGATTGAATATGTACTTGACTAAATTTCTAATGCCGTCAACGGCTTCACAATAAAATTTCAATCCGTCTTTAACTATTAAATTTTAGACATGACAAACACATCTCAAATGTAAATATTTCCCATTAAGCAATAGAGAATTATAATATTCTAATCTTCTCTTTATATAACCAATTGCGGTATCATTAGCACTAGTAATGTCAACGGTGATGGTAATTTTTTTATCTATTCCCATTCATTCAAACGATTTTCTAACACTCTTCCAATCTCATCACCTTTATAGCTATTGATTTTTGTAAAGCTGTATTTCGTTTGTGCAATTTCTAATCAATGTCCATAAAATGCACAGTAATAACAATGTAATTAATATTTTGAACAGAAGTCCATTTATCAGTTGTAATACTAACTCTTTGATCGCCTATCACACTTTTTAACTTAGCCTTTTCTATTGTATATAAATCCCAAACAGGCAAGGCATATTTCTTTCTATCAGGTACTATGAACCTAGGTTGACGTTCAACAAATAATTCTTTTAACCCTTCGCTTTCAACCATCTTAGATGATATCTCATTTTTAATAATGAACTTAGTCAATGCTAACATACATCTATTTTGGTTAAAAGAATGTGGCACTAAAGATCCACCCAGCCAATCTTGGAGTTGGCCCTTATCTTTTTTTATATACAAAGGACAATCTGGACATAAATTGAAAAGATGATACTGTAAACCAGTTGTTCCTTGCTTCGACTCAGCCGAACACTCCATTTTGCAATATTTGCATAGTGCAATGGTCTCCAATTCTCCATCGTCTTTCTTTCTGACAATCTTTGTCATGTGATCCCACACTATCGACTTCTCAAGGGTTTTCTAATCTCAGTCCGACTTTGAGAATTGGATTATGTTTGTCCTAATTCATTCACTGCATTTGATACACTAGAATCCATAAGAAACCTGTATCAAAATAAAAGATGTTAAAAGATATGCATATAAAGTAAAATGTGAACTGGAACAATAAAAATGAGAAGATGTAACACACAATGGTGCGCTTGACAGTGAAAAAAAAAATGAGAAGACATAGCAGATGAAACTGGAACTGCTCATACAACATGTCCAGTATCAGGCCACTGTCCAGTAATACCCCAACAACAAACAACACTACACTGCATAAATGGGAAAAAAATATTCATCCTCATCCACAATAAAATCTGTATGAAGTGAACGTATTTAATATTAATTAAGAAATAGCAAGGACAGCTTTTTTGTTAAAGTAGCAACAAGCTTTTTATCTATAATAGACACACATTGCTATATACTGTCTTTCAAATGGTTTAGTGTGAAAATCAGTAAACAGTTTTCTGTAATTTGTTCGTGTAGATAAACAGCAACATGCACAAGTGTCTTCACATCCTGCCAAATTTAATTAAAAATAATAGATTGGATAGTTATATTTCAGCTAGGGCCCAAACAGGAAATCAAAGTTAGAAAACCAGTAGCGTTCAAGTCTTTTCTGGTAAAATCCTCAGTGCAGCCTGCTGTTAATACAAAATTATATACAAGAAATATGATACCTACATCACTTCATATATATCGAATAAAAATAAATCAAGATCCAACAGGTCAGGAATCTCGGTTATAAATAAAGGAGATCCTAATGCTTGTCATCATAAAAGACCTTCCTACAATTGGACTGAGCACTATAATGCATGTAGTTTTTATTCATTAACTGATTGATTTATACATGAAAATTTGAGGTTCATTATGAATAAAGATTGATTATGCGTTTAAGTCATGGGTTTGAACATGCGTAGGAAAATTCCCTACTCCATGTAGTAAACATTTACTTTCATAACTATCTGCAAATATGCCAATGACAAAGGCACAAAGTCATACAAAGAGACAAGTGAAATAGAGCTGAAAGTATAAAATTAGGTAGAGACTAGTCCCATATTGTAACTCTTTATAACTGAAAGTATAATTTTGGGACAAGTGAAATAGATCTGAAAGTATAAAACTGAGTCGTCAAATTTTTAGCTAACTGAAAAGATTATTAAAACTACTGTCATGTGTAAGATAACTGAAAGTATAAATTTAAGCACTACTATAGGAGATCATATTCATCCTTTATTCATGTTTTGACTTTAGGAATTTAGAATATAAGTAACTGTGTTTAGATATCACGGCATTACGAAGTTAAGGACAACAATTAAGATGTGATGAGACCAAAGTATAGTCAGAAAAAAAATGAAGTTTATTTTCCTTCTTTTTATATTTCTGGCCTTTCATAAATTCAATTGTATTTAAGTCAATGTATCATACCCATTTAAAAGTCTGCTCAATGTTGTTTATCAAAACTCTGTTTCGTTCTCATAACGATTTTTCTTTCATTGGAACAATAGTGTTTAAGTTCAACAAATTTTAGATACTTGTTTATTTTTCAAAACTATTTCAAAATTTTAAAAATATTAAATTTATTTTTCAAAATAAAATTCAGGCAAAATTTTCGAGTTTTAGAACACAATCTGAGATTTCAAATCTGAATTTTACATCATACTTCTATTTTGTTAACAATCAAATCCAAAAATACATTTTAGCTAATCGAATTCAATTACTAGGTAAATTCATTTTAACAAATTCATATTAGACGATGAGCAGCTTCCATTAATATACAATTTACAGTAAAATCACCTTAGCAAGTTGAGACCTTCTTGAGCTTCCAGGTTACAGTGAAATAGATCTTTTTTGCCAGATCTGAACGTTTCTGAAAGGAACAGCAACACAACAATTAGAAGTTTAATCAAATTAATCAACGCTTCAAAATTTGCATAATTTCATGAGTTCAAGACGGAAACGAGCGTAAAAATTGTTGGCTCGCTTTTTGATCAAGCCAGCCAGGATCATTTGTAAGAGGAAAGCAGGAAACCACGTTCCCCAAGAATATGAAGGATCGGATCGCGCACCATCGTCTCGTCCAGTATCGGATCGCGCACCATCGTCTCGCCCCCATCTCATCAGCAAACGAGGCAGCCGGGCGATCCGATCGAAACATACATTGTTACCCCCGAGCGAACCGATCCGATCCCCTGGTGCATGGCGAACCCTCAGACCTGCTCAAACGCGAGTTAGTCTTCAGCGATCCGAATCGCACGGATCTGGCGACACGTGTCCCCAACCGTCATCTGGACCAATTCTCCCCATCTGCACGATCCGATTTTCAAGCAGATCACGACACCTGTCCACAACGGCTAATTTGACTGTTTCTTCAACGGTGGCGATGCGATCCGATGCTCTCGGGATTCGTGCCACGTGTCCACGATCCGCCTGAAAAAATCAACTATAAATAGCCCAGAGCTTGGCATTTTTCGGGATCCTTTTTGGCAATATTGAGTACTGAATCCGCCATTGTTGTCAAACTACTGAAATACTGAGAGAAATCATTGTTGTATTAGCTTTTAAAGCATAATCAATAAGATATAAAGTGGACGTAGGCTCGTTAACGCCGAACCACTATAAATTCTGAGTGTTATTTTCTTTTTCTTTTTCCTTGTTCTTCATTTGAAATTCTCTACTGTTCATAACAATTTGGGTGTTAGGTCCAAATTTCGATCTAACATTTTTGGTGCTTTCACTGAGAAACTCAGTCCTAAAGTTTCAGTATTCGCTTCTTTGAGAATTCCAGCGATTCGGATATCATGGCTGGAAAAAGATCTAAAGTTTCGCAGACCAACGAAACGATTGAGGAGAGTGTGCACGAACTGGGCAACGAAGAAACTCTGGATCGCGGAGCGCAGGGGGTGATCCGATCCGACGAAGACACCTCGTTCCGAGTCGATGAGAACGAGACGATCTGTGCCACTGAGGGGGTTGTTACTCGATCCCGAGGTAACACCTCGCAGCCTCCGCGTACCACGACCACGAGTCGATCTCAGGGGGGCGCAGCGAATCGCCCTCCACGAACCGCAGCTATCCGAACTGATGGTCAGAATACAACTCGACCTGGAAAAGAATCTATGACCCACTCCTATCGTCCTGGAACTTCTGCTCGACCCGGTTCGAGCTCTTTGCGCATAAGAGAGAGTGATGATGATCACTATGATCCTGCCGCTCCTGTCACTGAGGGGGATCTCTCTCGCTTCGTCGAAATGTGGGATAGGTTGTTTGATGAGTTGGCTGCCCAAAGGCAGGAAAGTTCCATCCTACGACAAAATTTGACGGCTATGGATAGAAGACTTGATGAGCTAGCAAGGCAAAGAGCATCGCCGGTTCGTCCACTCACCCCAGTATATTCTTCTTCATCTGAAGAATCGCCGAGACCTCCGCGGCGACCGTATGAGAGAGCCGAAAACATAGAACAGCTTCGGTTCGGGACCCTGCCCTCACAGGAAGAAGAAGAACTAGGGGCGGGGCCCACAAACCGTAATGTGAATGGTCAAGCAACAGCTCTCAGGACTCGAGATGTGAACAGTCCTGTGCATAACAGACCACCTCAGCCCCGTCGCCGCACGCAAACTCATGATAACAGGGGGTAGCGAAGCCCTGTCCGAGCCCCGGATTTTGTGGCTACTCCCCGAAGAGAGATCAGAGAACCTCGTCGGGCCAGAGGCGCTGACCCTGAACCTCCTTTGACCAGTGCAAATGTCGCAGCCATGGTCCACCAGATTCTGGCCGACAGCCGTGGACAGCGGAACGAAGATTGGGGGATCGACCGCAGTCATACCCCTTTTACTGACGATATTTTGGATGCGACTTTTCCAAGGCGTTTCAACATGCCACAAATGAACCGATATGCGGGAAGATCTGATCCTGTTCAGCACCTAATGAGATACTCTTGGTCGATGACCGCTGCCGCCGCTTCTGACGCGGTAAAGTGTAAAGCGTTTCCCATATTCCTGGAGGACGTGGCTTTGTTATGGTTTACTCGCCTGCCGGCGAGATCGATTTCTAGCTTCAGGGAGCTGAGCGAGAAGTTCGTAGAACAATTCCGTATCTATGCACAGAAGACAAAAAGCGTGATCGATTTATTCCTTGTCAAACAGCGACCAGGCGAGAGTCTAAAGATGTACCTGGATCGTTTCAATTTGGCCGCCACTGAGGTTAAAGATCCTCATGAACCGACCATTGTCGCAGCACTGATTGACGGAGTGGATAAGGACACTAAATTCGGGAGGTATTTGGCAGGCAAACCGCCCCACACTAGAGAGTTATTCTATGAGAAAGTCAATGTACATCTACGCCGGGAAGAGGTATACGCAAACCGAAAGGTTAAAACAACTGATAAGGAGGAAATTCAGAGCAATGTCGCCATCAAACAGACTAGAGACAGCTCGGGGAAAGTTGAAGTTAACGTCGGAAATCAGAATCAGGGTGGTCGCCAACCAGGTAACCACAACAACAATGGTAACGGCAACAACCGGAAGAGGGGCCGAGGGAACGACTCCCAGAGAAGGACTCGTCCCAGGGCCTTTGAAAGTTATACACCCATAAGTGATACTCTGGAAAATATCTTCATGGATGCGTACGAAGTCCTCCAAAATAAGAGGCCACCTCCTAGAGAGTCGACAGAGAAAGAGCGTGAGACAGGGAAGTTTTGTCTCTTTCATCAAATCCACGGCCATTCGACGAATGAATGTCGTCACCTGAGGGATGTAGTCGAAAGGCTGCTTAGAGAAGGAAAGCTAGATGAATACAGAGTAACGCCCAGGGACAGGGGGCAAGCAGTGCAGGCCCCGAATCAGAATCAAAATCAACTTACTGCTAGGCCGACTGCTCAGCAAAAAGGAAAGAATATTGTTATCAATACCGTGATCGGAGGACTTTATCTTGCTGGACACAGTTCCAAAGCATTGGATCAATACGTCAATGCGGCCAAACAACACCTCGAGGTGGGGGAATGTAGCAACCCCGAGGACAATATCCCGGTGAAGCAGCAGAAGATGATGACCGATGATGTTGTATTCCGAGAGCAAGAAAGCATCGGAGTCCATGCTCCAACCGAAGATCCACTTGTAATTACGATACCCATTGGGCCAGCCACTGTTCATAAGGTTCTGGTGGACAACGGGAGTTCCGTTAATATTCTTTTCAAAAAGGCCTTTGACCAGATGAATCTTGAAATAAAAGACTTGAAGCCCTGCCAAGGATGGATCCGTGGATTCAACGGAGCATCCACCGCTCCTATGGGTTATATAGAGTTGCCAGTTACACTTGGGGAAGGAGAACGCCAGAGAGTGAGAATCCTTCCCTTTGTGGTTTTGGATGTTGAATCGCCATACAATGCCTTCTTGGGCCGACCGGCCCTCGCAAAGTTCAGAGCCTGTATAGCCCCCTGGTGCTTGCTATTGAAATTCCCCACAGAAGCTGGCATTGGTATCGTCAGAGGGGATCAAGTTGCTGCGCGAGCGTGTTATGTTGCCGAACTAAAGTTACTTCGCAACGGAGGGGATATCGAAACTAAAGGCACTTCTCCCCCTTCGGGGGCGGAGACCTTATAGCAACCAAAGAGGATAATCGTTGGAGAGTTGCCCAGAGAGATGCCCGAGGATATAGATCCCAGAGAGGATCAAGAACCCGGGGGCAGAATGGCGACTCCCAACGAGGCAACTGTGGATGTACCAATCGATGACAGTGACCCGGAGAAGGTCCTTAAGATTGGATCCCAGTTAAGTCCGAATCTTGCTGAAGAATTGACGAATTTCTTAAAGAACAACTTGGATGTATTTGCTTGGACCCACGCGGACATGTGCGGGATATCCCCGTCAATCATGAGCCATTCTTTGAGCATTAACCCCAAACATCCTCCAGTAAAGCAAAAAAGGCGAATGCTGGGCCCAGAGAGGTCCGCTGCCTTGAAAGAAGAGGTTGGAAAGCTAAAGAGTAATGGGTTTATCAGAGATTCAACCTACCCAGACTGGATTTCGAACCCAGTCCTGGTAAAGAAGGCCAACGGGGAGTGGCGAACGTGTATCGACTTCTCGGATTTGAACAAAGCTCGTCCAAAAGATAGTTTCCCATTACCTCGAATTGACCAGTTGGTAGACTCGACGGCAGGTCACGAGCTTCTCTCATTTATGGATGCTTATTCAGGATACAACCAAATTCCAATGCATGTTCCAGATCAAGAGCATACTAGTTTTATCACTGATCTGGGATTATATTGTTATGTGGTAATGCCCTTTGGTTTGAAGAACGCGGGCGCTACGTACCAACGTTTGGTCAACAGAATGTTTTATAACCAAATCGGGAAAACAATGGAAGTATACGTCGACGATATGTTGGTTAAATCCAAGCAATCCTCTCAACACACTACTGACTTGGCGGAGATGTTCGGCATTCTTCGAAAGTATGGAATGAAACTCAATCCAACCAAATGTTCATTCGGTGTTGCTTCTGGAAAATTCTTGGGATTCATTGTCAGCTCCCGCGGTATCGAGATTAATCCAGACCAGATCGCGGCAATCAGGAACATTCAGGAGCCTAGGCAAATTAGGGATGTGCAAAGCCTTGCCGGAAAAGCGGCCGCACTAAGCAGATTCATCTCCAGAGCTACGGATAAGTGCATCCCATTCTTCGAATTGATAAAGCGAGGAAAACGCCACTTTAAATGGACACCTGACTGCGTAGAAGCGTTTCAGAATTTGCTCAGGCACTTGGAGAAACCTCCAATTCTATCTAAACCAATAGATCACGAGGATTTATTCGTGTATTTGGCAGTGTCATCCCATGCGATCAGCTCAGCGTTGGTAAGGGAAGAGGATAAGGTCCAAAGACCTGTGTATTATGTGAGCAAAAAATTGACAGCCGCAGAGCGTAATTATCCACGGGTAGAGAAACTGGCGTATAGTTTACTGATTGCCTCCAGAAAACTTCGGCACTACTTTCAGGCACATCCTATTACCATATACACTGATCATCCACTCAAGCAAGTTTTACAGAGACCGGAGGCATCTGGAAGGTTACTCAAATGGAATATTGAGTTAAGTCAATTTGACTTGAACTTTCAGCCCAGACGGTCAATTCGGGGGCAAGTGATAGCCGACTTCATAGCAGAGTTCACTGTTCCTGAAGAAGACATAGCAAACGAAGAAGTGGAACCTTCAAAGTTACTTTTTGATCCTGATGCCTGGAGATTGTATACTAATGGCGCTAGGAACGACGAAAGATCCGGCGCTGGAATAGTACTTCAAACCCCCGAGAAACGATTGATAACCTATGCCATCCGAATGGAGTTTCAGGCCACTAACAACGATTCCGAATATGAAGCTCTGATAGCCGGATTAAAGATTGCAAAGGAACTAGAAGTCACAAAGCTGAACATCCTCTGCGACTCCAAGTTAGTTGTGAATCAAGTCACTGGAAGATTCCAAGCTAAAAGTGCAAGATTGATTCTATACTTAAAGAAAGTGAAAGAACTGTTGAATGGGTTTGATCACTACAGCATATCTCATATTCCGCGGTCAGAAAATCAGCAGGCAGACAAGTTGGCAAAGATGGCTAGTTCTAACGACCCTGAAGTGATTGGGCTAGCCCCCGTTGAAGTACTTCGGTCCCCCAGCATAGATCAGATGGAAATTGACCTAGTACTAGAGACGGAACCAGAAAGGGAGTCCTGGATGACCCCTATAAAGAATTTCCTAATGGATGGAACGCTTCCGACCAAGAAAAGCGAGAGGCGTAAAGTGATTCGTAAAGCCGCCCGATACGTTCTACAAGGCGGAGTTCTTTACAGACAAGGGTTCTCAGTACCCCTCCTTCGGTGTGTAGCCCACGATGACATTAAACGGGTGCTGCAAGAAGTCCACGAAGGCGAATGTGGCGACCACACTGGAGGGCAAACTTTGGCAAAAAAGGTATTGCGGCATGGTTATTTCTGGCCTACCATAAACAAGGATGCAGTAAGATATGCACGACGATGTGATGCGTGCCAGAGATTTTCAAAGATACCTAGAGCGCCTCCAAGTCAGTTAAAAACAATGATGAGTCCATGGCCTTTTGCTATGTGGGGAATTGGTATCATAGGAAGTCTCCCCATAGCAAGGGGCGGAGCAAAGTTCGCTATTGTGGCCGTAGATTATTTCACTAAGTGGGTCGAGGCAGAACCACTAACTACAATCACAACTAAACGAGTGATCAACTTCATTGTGAGAAACATCATCTGCCGATTTGGAATTCCAAAGATTGTGATAACAGACAACGGAACTCAGTTTGATAGTGCTGAATTCAGAAACTTCTGCCAAAAATACCACATCGAGAATCGGTACACCTCCGTGGCACACCCACAATCAAACGGGCAAGTCGAAGCGGCAAATAAAGTAATTAAGTCCATTCTGAAAAGAAGAATGAAGCGGGCTAGAGCCATGTGGGCTGATGAATTGCCCTTGGCACTATGGGCCTACAGGACAACATACAAATCGGCAACAGGACATACCCCATTCTCCCTTGCTTTTGGAACGGAAGCAGTCATCCCGGTTGAGATAAAAGTACCTTCTCATCGGGTAACCTATTATGATCCCATGACCAATGATGAATTGCTCCTTGAGTCCCTGGATATGATCGAAGAAAAGAGGGATGAAGCAGACCTGCGTGCTCTGAGATGCAAACAACAGGTCACCCGATATTACAACAAAAAGGTCCGAGCCCGAACCTGGGAACCCGGAGACTTGGTTCTGAAACGTGTCTTTCCACCCCCAAGTCATATGGGAGCGAAGTGGGAAGGACCGTACTCTATTCTCAGCAAGCTTGATAACGGAACCTTCAAGCTGGCAACCGTAGATGGAAAGGAAATCCCCAGAGTGTGGAATGCCCAACATTTACGGCCATATTTGACATGAGAAGTTTCAAATTTATTCTTTTGCTTTGTTAAAAAACTATGTACAGGGCATGGCTTGCCTAGAACAGTCTAGTTCCTTAAAGCAAGAGATTACAAAGTGGACGTAGGTCATGATTCGACCGAACCACTATAAAAATACTGTGTGTCATTTACCTTTATTGCATCTTTATGTATTTGCCTATGGAAATCAATGTGAATAATGCAGGTACCCGAAGTCCGGTGCCAACGGTTCCTCCCGTAAACTAATCAGAGGAACCCAAAGCTTGGGCAAAGGCTCCAACTGCTTGTCCGACTAGCTTTAATCCACGGAGCACAGGTTAAAGTACACACCAAGGATGAGTTTGATGAGAATGCATGATTGTAGACTGCATGATCCGTGACTCTAACTCTCCAGAGTAGAGAGAGAGTATAAAGGACACGAAAATCGACATCCACGAATAACGGCGGTGTACCATGATCGGAGCTGCCTAAGCATAAACTCTAACTCTCCAGAGAGAGAGAGAGTATAAAGGCGTCTCCGATTGAGCGCTGAGAAAGAGCTCCTTTCCCGCTGAAGGATCGGGGAGCGAGTGAATCGCTGAGCTCGAACTCTAACTCTCCAGAGAGGGAGAGAGTATAAAGGCGTCTCCGATTGAGCGCTGAGAAAGAGCTCCTTTCCCGCTGAAGGATCGGGGAGCGAGTGAATCGCTGAGCTCGAACTCTAACTCTCCAGAGAGGGAGAGAGTATAATGGCGTCTCCGATTGAGCGCTGAGAAATAGCTCCTTCCCCGCTGAAGGATCGGGGAGCGAATGAATCGCCAAGCGCAAAACTCTAACTCTCCAGAGAGAGAGACAGTATAAAAGCGTCTCCGATTGAGCGCTGAGAAAGAACTTATTCCCTGCTAAAGGAACAAGGGTTGACTGAACTACTGTTATCCCATGAAATCTCTTATACCCCCGTATTCAGAAATAGGGGGCAACTTGCCAACAGTACTAATCAATCCCTAGTAAACCCCAGTCAGATGCTACGGTAACAACTGATTGGGGGGCACCAGGCACTCATATGCAAACACTAAACTTTGATACAACAGTGTAACATAGCATGAACATTCTTCTTCCTGTTGATTGACTGATTTATAGTTATTAATAGTTGGCTAACGACTAAACATGGAAAGTTTCTATGAATACAGGTACACAATGATGTAAGGAGAGATAAATCCTTGTTTATATACTACGAATCAACAAAGTGAAAAACAACCTAGAAACAAAAGTGAGGACCAGTCTCACAATTACACTTCCTGGCCAGTGGAAAACCTAAAGACAAAATATCAGCAAACAACAAACATCCTATTTACGCTTTGACCCCTTCTCTTGCTTCTGCCTCTCCTCGTCGGCTTCAGATGGATCCCCTTTCTTCCTCTTCCGCTTGTCTACGAGGGGAACATCTGACTCCTCTGAGGTCTCCTCTTCCACCTCTTTTCTCTTGCTTCTGCTGGAGAGGGAAGCCGGGAAGTCATCGGGGTTTGCAAAGTGAAGCTGCCGGCTGATGGACTTGGGCTGGATTTTCACAATCATCCCAGTTTTGGGATCGAATTCTGCAAGAGGAACTACGTCCAAAGCCTCATCTCCCACCTTCTTTGAAACCAACTCTTTCTCTTGTCTGGCTTTTCGACTGGCCAGAGGTTCCTCGTCATCATCATCATCGTCGGCCTTTTTGGTGCCGGTAATGTCCTCTTCGTCATCCACATGACGACCATCCAAGTCTTTTAAAGCTTCGATAGTCTCAGCATCTTTGGGTACATCGGCGCTAGGCGCCGGGATGCTTCCTTCTACTGTTGTGACCTCGACCCGCTCTGAAACATCAATACCAGCACCCGGCAGGGCAGTCTCTTTCTCCACTTCTCTCTCTTTTTCAATACCCTTGTCGACGGGCTCGCCACCTGCATTACGAGAGACACACATTACTAATTCAATTGGTTGTTCTGCCAGACGACGACAATTCGCAATCGCTTTAGCAAATTGCGGGGAAAAGAGAGAGATACCTTCAGCAGATGCTCCCTCTTGAGTAGTTCCAGATGCTCCAACAACCACGGGAGTTAGGCCCAAAGGGATTAGCGGATCATCAGGATGGTACTCCTCAACTTCGGAGGTTTTAGGCTTCGCGGCGGAACTGGAACCTTCGTCAATTTTGCTTTTACCTTTAGCCAAGGTTCTCTCCTTTTCCATTTCCGCCAGGATTAGGCGACGACCCTCTGCCAGGTCCTCGGGCTCGTTGTCTCTTAGGATGCTCCTCATCAATTCATCCTCATTGATCTCTTCGACCCCCAGTCAATATTTTTCGCCCTCCACAATGGCATCCCATAAGTTGGCCAAAGTAACATGGTAATCCGGGATCCATGAGATGTTGCGAGTTTTGAGAACTTGGCCAAGGAAATCGAAAATCATCTCTTCAAACCCCTCAATCTCTTTCTCTCTTGCAAGGAGTTTGTTGTTAGAAGCAGTGGCCATTTCAATGGCGCTGTCAACATTCTTTTCGGCGAGAGCTGCCCGTCTCTCCGCGTCCGCAACCTGGTCATTCAAGATCACTTTTTCTGCTTCTGCCAGAGCCAAACTTTCTTTTAGACTCGCTTTTTCCGCCTCCCAAGCAGCCCTCTCAGCTTCGAAATGGCCTTGTGCTGTTTTCAACTCGACGTTGGCCATTTTTAGATCTTCAACCTCCTTCTTTAAAGCCATTTTTTCTTGGCTATTGGAGTCTAGTTCTGAATGAAAGCGTTGTTTGGCATTCTCTAATTCAGTCTTATAATTTTCAGCGTCCCTCCGTGCTAAAGCAAGCTGGGCCTGAGCATCTTCCAGGTCCTTCTCCAATTTTGTTCTAGCCCTCTCGTTGTTTTCAAGTTTCGCTTTAGATCTGTGAGCTTCTATTTCAAGTGTTCGGACGACTTCCGAAAGATTAACTGCGTGTTTTTTCATCATCTCGTATTGTCTGGCTGCGTGCTGGATGTGCCTGATAACTTCATCATCCCAATTTTTAGGGACCGGTTCCAAGGCAGGAACGAAGACCATCCTGTCAAAGAACATGCCTGGAAATTGTTCCCGCAGCTTTTCCAGCCTACCTTGGATCTCGAGACCATGGACGTAATCCCGTGATCCGGGGGCAGCTAACTCTGGTTGGCTGGTGGGGACAATGTCACTTTTCTCCTTCTCAGTTTCTTTGGATGAATCTCTGTCCCTATCTTTGGATTCGTGACGCCTTTTGGACGACCGACTGTGGGAAGGCGCACTCTTTGGAGGAGTCAACTCTTTTGGAAGTTTTTTTCCCCCGGTCGGAATTGTCGGATGACTCGAAGGCCTAGTAGAGGTTGATTTGGGTGGAGATCGAGGTTGCAAGGAACTCGGCCTATGAGGAGGACCGCGAGGGCGCTCAGTATCCGGACGAAGGCTGGGTGTGCCCTCGCGGAGAGAACGATACGAATAAGATTTCCTGCGGGACATCGTTCCTGCAAAAAAGAAAAGAGTATATTAAAACTTTTAATACCCGCGAAGTTAGAGTGCAAGGTCAGACAGTGTGTGTGAGGTGTGCATCCCATATAATTCCCCCTAACAGACCCGGGCCTGGAGACAGGCTCATCTGACCCGTTTCTCGTCCCTTTGTTGAAGCAATCGCCTCTTCGGGAGCAGAAAAGAAAGGCTCCTTGCCGAAGTCTTTTTCTGTATATACAATATCGGGTAGAGGGATTTTATTCAGCTCGTCAAATAACTGTTCTTCTGTCAAGTCATCGTCAGTAACAGTTTCCATTGGAGCAGAGATAGGGATTTCCTTCGACACATCACCACGGGACTCATCCCCTCTGTATATGTTCAAGTCTTCATCGTCTTGGATGACTATCGGAGAAGGACTTTTGCGAAATTTAGTTGTTTCTACCGCTTGTGAAGTTCCCTCTCCCTCTGTTGGGGGCAAGTACTTATAGGGTTTGCCGCCGGTGCCAAGTCCAAATCTTCTGTCTAGGAGGCGATGCTTATGGAGATTGTCGTCAGTAATGCATTTTTTGATCCTTACAAAGTCGGATCTGCTTTGTGAAAGAATGGATAACCGATTGCTGTATAGAGGACCCTCCGTTTTCGGGAAGACGTGATCTGTTCGAAACAAAGGAAAAAGCGGAAGAATGTTAGTACTTAGACTCCTCGAGCAAGATATTCGATTATGTGATCAAAGCTTACTTGATTTAAGCCATCTTCGTGAGCATCCGGCCTGTCTCTTTATATAAAACCAGTCCGATTTAGGGTCCCCTATATTGCTGTACCCATCGTATAAAACCTTCCTATTCGCCACCGACTCAAAGAAGGAGAAGTTTGGAGTTGCCGAAGAACGGTGCTTGAAAAGAAAGAAGAACGTCAAATCTCTAAATTTAAGTTCGGCATGTAAGATCTCCGCATATGCAATGTACAAGGTATATAACGATGCGTAGGCATTTGGATGGAGCTGCATCGGAGCGATGCCCAGTCATCTTAAAGTTTCGATGGCAATCGGAGGGAACGGAGGGATAGCTCCTACTAGACACATTGTTCGACTAATCGCCATATACCCTTCCGGTGCTAGGTGGGTCTATCTTCGCTTCCGGGCGTCAAGACATCGTCCCAAGGAATGCCGTGTCTTAAGCAGATTCTCTTAAGTTTTATCTCGTCAAGCTTGGACGCTAAAGAATCAGAGAATTTATCTATCCCGAGTGCGCCTGGGATTTCGTCAGGAGCTCGCTCATCAGTCTCAGAGTTGTTGCTGGATGAAGTACTTTCTGTCGGATCTGATTCTGTGGCTTCGTACTCAGATCCAGAATCTTCACCTCCCGGATTGATTGGGGGAATTTCAGGATTATACTGTTCAGGAGTCTCGGATTCCGCTTCTGCTACAGATCTTGAGGAAGAGTGATCGTTCGACATTGCTGCTAGGACGAGAAAATATGAACAATAAGATTAACACTACCCGTCCCCCGTGTGTGCAAGTGCCGGTGTGTGTGCTTGTGTGTGCGCATTATCAAAAAATAAAGCATAAAAGCAGTCAAGGTTATCAGAAGCATTAGTCGTCATATGCAATCAAATTATGAGGTCATTTAGTCCAGAAAGTCCAACGTCGCGGCTCTAGCCTAACTGTTCAGAGTTTTATGGTGACAAGACGTTGATTGAAGTCCGAAATTTCTTCGTATCGTTAGCTATGAGACGGATCGCAAAGCAGGGGATCGCCCCCCTTTCGACTCGCAGAGCAGGGGAATCGCCCCCCATCGAATCACCGGGCGAAGGGATCGCCCCTTCATGAACCGTTGCGACCCCCACGATCCGTCCCTTCGCTGCCACCTTGATCTTTCGTCTCGCCACTCGCGTTCGTCTTCTATCGATGACCACGATCCGAGTCGGCTTTCTTTCTCCTTCTGCCTCCTTCGTTTTCCTCCTCTCCTTCCCATCCTCGAATTCCGAGCTCTACGCCCGATGGCCATGGCAACTTGGTGATTTCTTCAGAAAATTGCGGACTTCCACCAGTTCTCCCTCGAATCAGTCGTAAAAATTCAGGAAAATGCTGCGTTTACAAATGAGAATGTTCTCTATGAAGTTACCTTTCTAAAAACTGAGACGATACTTGAAATTTCGAAAGATTGCAAAGGTTGGGTTCGTTTTTCAATGGCTAAGGCGAAACGATACGGCAGAGGGAAAGAAGAAGGAGAGTGAAGAGGGGAAGGTCGGCATATATAGGCAACGGGGGCGACCGTTTGTCTCCCCTTCTTTGTCCTGCTCGATCCACGAAAGACCCATGGGCCGCGAACCAAAGGCCCACCACAACTCGAGGGGGAGCCCACGTCGTTTCGAGGACCAGGTCCACACCCATGAACGAAACAAACGTCTCGCTGACAATACGCGATTCGAAACCGCGATACGAATCGGTGAATTCGGAAATAAGGATTCTGAGAAAATCACCGAAAAAGAAGGGTTTTGTGACTCGCGATTCGATGGGAAGATACAATTTTTCGAAGCATGTTCCATCTTCGATAAAACATACTTCGAGGGGGCAAAATGTTGGCTCGCTTTTTGATCAAGCCAGCCAGGATCATTTGTAAGAGGAAAGCAGGAAACCACGTTCCCCAAGAATATGAAGGATCGGATCGCGCACCATCGTCTCGTCCAGTATCGGATCGCGCACCATCGTCTCGCCCCCATCTCATCAGCAAACGAGGCAGCCGGGCGATCCGATCGAAACATACATTGTTACCCCCGAGCGAACCGATCCGATCCCCTGGTGCATGGCGAACCCTCAGACCTGCTCAAACGCGAGCTAGTCTTCAGCGATCCGAATCGCACGGATCTGGCGACACGTGTCCCCAACCGTCATCTGGACCAATTCTCCCCATCTGCACGATCCGATTTTCAAGGAGATCACGACACCTGTCCACAACGGCTAATTTGACTGTTTCTTCAACGGTGGCGATGCGATCCGATGCTCTCGGGATTCGTGCCACGTGTCCACGATCCGCCTGAAAAAATCAACTATAAATAGCCCAGAGCTTGGCATTTTTCGGGATCCTTTTTGGCAATATTGAGTACTGAATCCGCCATTGTTGTCAAACTACTGAAATACTGAGAGAAATCATTGTTGTATTAGCTTTTAAAGCATAATCAATAAGATATAAAGTGGACGTAGGCTCGTTAACGCCGAATCACTATAAATTCTGAGTGTTATTTTCTTTTTCTTTTTCCTTGTTCTTCATTTGAAATTCTCTACTGTTCATAACAATTTGGGTGTTAGGTCCAAATTTCGATCTAACATTAATACCTTTAACTTCTTTTGCCGATAAAAATACTCAACTCGTAGTCGTCGTTAAAATCGATACGTTAAATTTGAAAAAAAAAAACTACATGTTAGCAAATCGGAAAAATAATGAAAAAATACACAATTGAAAGAAATGAAATTGAATTGATGGTGTACCTAATAGAGCAGTTTGATGGTAGATTTTAGTGACAACTCTGAATGAGCTTTCTGCTGTTGAGGAAAGGGGATCAAATTAGAGTTAGTGTTTTTTTTTTCAAATGGCGATTGAGCTTCTTTTTGAAGTTTCGACTAAAATATGATACGAGAAAACCATTTTCACATGCGAGAAGTATATTGGGTCAGTGCATGCGGCCCAATTAAATCACATTTCCGAAGGAACGCGGAAATTGCGGAAATTTTCCGGTTTTTTCCATTACATATCGAAATGAATTCTTTTCAAAATTATTTTTTTGAAAAAAACGAAAATCGGAAATTTCGTAAATAATCGAAACGAAAAAAAAAACCAACCTTAGAGGCTATTGAGTTTGATGATTGGGATTGGACAAATGAACCAGACTTTTGCCTGCTGTCTAGAAATTTCGAAGTGAATAACATCTTATTCCGTTATTCGCACTCTAGAAGACACAGAGTCTCATCGCTGTTCTAATGCATTTCTATTGCTGAATTTCATTGAGATATGACAGGTTAGCGTTACGATGATTGGACGGTGCGGCAGTTTGTTCATGGTCATTTCTGGTGGTGTAAACAAAACACTATCCATTGATTGAGCTCGAGTGTTTTGTTCATACCATCAAAAGTGGTGTGAACAAACTCGGACTCGATTGAAAAAAAAACACCTATGTATTAGAAACAAGAAAGAAAAACAGAAAATCAGAATGCATATACTTTTAAAATATGATTTCATTGAATTGAAATAATACTTAATTTGAATTTTAGTTACAGGATCTGACCCAACACAGCCCAAGTTGGTCGCCTGCCCACACAAAGCTTTGAATGCACTTTGTTAAATGGGTGAAATCTCACTCATACAATGTCCATTTCAAATAAAATGAATACTTCGTCTAAGGTGACCAAAATGATCTTAGACGACCAAAATGTGTGAGCTGGAAAGTTTCCTTCTTTGTTCAAACCCAAGATTTATTTTCCTATGCTAAAGGTTAGTTATAAAGATTTAGTTGCAATTTTTACCTCATTTATTATGTTAATTCATTTTCTACATCGAAAATGTTATTTTAACCGGCAACAAAAACGGTGAAAAACACCGGTGTAAAAATAGAAAGTGGACCCTCCCTATTTTTTTTTCCTTCTAAATTATAGTTTTCATCCTCTAATATCCACCGTTTGATTTCTTTCCACGTCACCAATATGAATTTATTTCCGGTTGTTCTAGCAAAGTCTTTTCTACATTTACGTTATTTTAACTTGGAGCAACCGTTAATTTCGAATGGTAACCGCACCAATGATTTATTTTTCACTTGGAGTTTCAAAATTTATAAGCTGGTCCGGCCTTTTGATGGGCTTAGAATTCTAGGCAGCCTACCCAATCAGGGGCGGAGGCAAGGTCATGTTTCTATCGAAGTTGGATCTTCTGCACGTAGTAATATGGTGAACGATGATAATCAAAACACAGTTAATCCAAAATTAGTAACACGAAGTCGTATTCAAGTTGATTTATCGAATCTTCCATCCGATCCTAGTCTACGACATCAAATTTTAGACTACGATCCAAATGATCAAGATGTAGTTAGAAGAGCATATCTACAAAAAAGGTCCTTGTCAACCTTCTTTACAAATATTTCCACAAACAATAATGGGTGGACTTGCTAGACGTTTCAATCAATCATGGTTTACAAATTATAAGAATTGGTTTCAATCAATCATGGTTTACAAATATTTCCGCATATTTATTTCGTCCTCAATCGGTAAGTAGAAAAACAAGTGATGCATTTATTCGAGGTGGGTTTAAGAATTGGAAACATAATCAAAGGCTTCAAGAGCATGCTAATTCGGATGTTCATAGAACGACATATATAAAAGCTGAGAATTTGATGAATCAAGATCAACATATTGCAGTGGCAATCGAGAGACAATCAACTCAAAGCAAAATTGATTATCGACATCGATTAAATTCAACTCTTGTATGCATTCGATATCTATTACATCAAGGTTTGCCTTTCTGCAGCCACGATGAATCTGAAGAATCAATGAATAAAGGAAATTTTCTTGAACTCCTACAATGGCTTGCTCATGAAAAGCCTTCGGTGGATGTTGTTGTTCTAAAAAATGCACCACTAAATAATAAGTTGACGTCGCCTGATATTCAAAAGGATATTGTCAATTGTATTGCGGTGGAAATTATAAATGTTATCTTACACAATCTACATCTTTCTGGAGGACTATTTGCACTACTAGTTGACGAAGCTCGTGATACATCAATTAAAGAGCAAATGGCAATTGTTTTGCGATTTGTGGATGAAAATGGAAGTGTTATCGAAAGATTTGTTGGTATGGTACATGTTCCGAACACAACACCAATGTCTCTAAAAACATCACTTGATGCTTTTTTTAGTAAACATGAATTGAGCATGTCAAAGTTAAGAGGTCAAGGATATGATGGTGCAAGTAATATGCAAGGTATGTTTAATGGTCTTAAACCACTTGTTCTAAATGAGAATAAGTCTTCTTTTTATGTTCATTGTTTGGCACATCAACTTCAACTAACACTTGTTCGTGTCGCCAAAGATATAGACCACATTTTTGAATTTTTTTACTTGGTTAATAACTTGGTAAATCTTGTTGGAGCATCATGCAAGCGTCGAGACATTCTCAAAGAAAAAGAAGCTAGTAGAATCTTTAGTCAACTTGAAAGTGGTGAACTCTCTAGTGGTCGAGGATTAAATCAAGAGCGTAGTTTGAAACGACCGGGGGATGCACGTTGGGGTTCACATTATGGTACGATAATCAATTTGATCATTATGTTTCCTTCTGTTATTGATGTCCTTACAAATCTAGTGGAAGATATGTCGGGTAATAAAAAAGGAGAGCCTTTAAATTTGATAAAAGCAATGCAATCCTATAATTTCATATTTATTTTGCATTTGATGAAAAATGTTCTTGCAATTACTAACGATCTTTCCAAAGCATTACAACGAAAAGATCAAGATATTGTGAATGCTTTGATGTTGGTAAAAGTGTCTAAAGAACGGTTAAATAAAATGCGAGCTAGTGGATGGGATACTCTTTTAAATGATGTCGGCTCTTTCTGCACCAAACATCAAATTCCTATTTCAAATATGGATGATAATTATCTTCTTTTGGGTAGATCAAGAAGAGGATCAATGATTACAAATTTACATCATTATTGAGTTGATTTGTTTTATCTTTGTCTAGATAAGCAGATTGTTGAGCTTAATAATCGTTTCGATGAGGTAAATTCAGAATTACTTCTTTGTATGTCCTCTCTTAATCTGGTTGATTCATTTGCCTCTTTTGATAAATTAAAGTTAGTCCGTTTATTGGAATTTTACCCCGAGGATTTTTCCGAAGCAGAGCGTATGGATCTTTATAACCGATTGGAGATTTATGAAATTGATATGAAATCCAGTGATATGTTTAAGGATGTGAAAGCAATTGGGGATTTGGCTAGGAAGATGGTGGTGACAAAAAAAAATATTGTGTATAATTTGGTTTACAAGCTCATAACCTTATCGTTAATCTTACCGGTTTCAACCGCGACAGTGGAGAGAGCATTTTCTGCCATGAATATAGTGAAAAATGACATATGCAATCGTATGGGAGATGAATGGTTGAATGATAGTTGTATTGCATACATAGAGAAAGATATATTCAAGGAGATTAACAATGATGCAATTCTTGATCGCTTTCAGAAAATGAGAACTCGGTGCGGTCAACTTTAAAGTAGCAATATATATATATATATATAGTTGTTTTATTTTGAAAGATCAATAGTTGATCGTTTTTGTAATGAATTATTATGATGGATATTTATATATTTAGTTGTTCTTGTTTGACATTTAGAAATCATTATTCATACAGATAATTATGTGGTTGCCGTAAAAAAAAATCGGGAGCTACCGCCCCCGAACCCCCAAAACTAATAAGTTGCCCCCCCCCCCCCCCCAAAGAATTTTCCTGGCTACGCCACTGTACCCAATAGATATCCAACGTAAGCAATGTTACAACAGTGAACGATCCATTAGACTTGCAAATAAAGTTATCATTCGAAAAAGACAGATGTAAAGAAATTAAATAATCAGTACCGTAGCTGATTATTTTAACAAGCAATCGTTGTTCCCTTTACTTGGGCTTTAGCATCATATAGGCCTCAAAATATTTGGGTATTTCAGTATGTCGCATAGAATATAAACATCCTTGAACTATCCGTATTACCGTTAAAATAAAATTGGTTTAGAAGGGCTAGCTGTACTAAAATATGTAAACTTAGCGGTATTTAATAAAAGAAACGCTTTAAGCTCCATTGTTTTATGTTACATCTATTAAATTAAAGGTTTTAAGCATTCGTTTTAACGACATTAATATATAATGCAGATTTGACTAGTTTTATTTAAAACCAAATCAATAATAAAAACCTAATTTTAATGCACAAATGCTCAATATAAATTAAATCAAGTTATCTCGCATTGCAATGAAAGATTATATGTTCAGCTTTAAATACCCGTATAAGATTTCTGTAATTGCTTGCAAACTCTTCTTGGTTCCTCTATATGTATTTATTCAAAACTTTATAATTAGCTAATTAAGTAATTTTTACTTTAAATTATTCAAATATAAATTTAGTTAATATATATTCGTTAATTCATCTAGTAAACCTTAAGATAAGTCAATTTAAGTATGTATGCAACATGTGAACAAATATAATAAAATCAAAAATTGTATTCATACATAAAGATGTATAAATCGCACAACAGTATGTATACAAAAACAATACTTTATAATTCATTTATCTCAAATATTATATATCACACAATACATTACAGAATTATGTTTTTTATAACTTTAAATAAGATAAAATTACTCTTTAGTGCACTACGGTGTGAAAATGTGGATTACACTAACAAAAATCGGTCCCATTTTCAACATTATATTAAAACATAATTTACACATAACTGAACTAAATGCTACATTTTTTTTGCAATTACCTAAGTTGTAAACAAATATTTTTTATTTTTATTTATTCGTTATTATTACTATCATTATTTAATCAATTATTCTACTTTATTTTATTTATATTGATGTTTTCACCTTTATATCTCTTGTTCTTATTTGTACCTTTAAACTGAATTTTTTATTTGATTTTGGGTTTCATCTCTGACTAACCACAACTTGTTTGGGATGAATATCTTAGTGGTCGTTGTTGAAGTACCTAATTTGTAAATAAGATCTTCCTATGTCTACCTCAAATTTACGAGTAGTTGTTATTGGCCTACTTTGTGACTAGGCCACGCAAAGTCCAAACGGTCACTTATGAGTAGTAAAATCGGTTCGGATCGATGAAGGAACCTCAAGTCAAGAGGGAAAGCTTGTAGATAAACACATATTAAGAAGAATCGGGTCGGTTCGGATCTGACCCAACTCGGAGGGGATTCTCGTAACCGACCTGGGGTAGCAGTGTGACCCGACCCGTGGGCATAACGTAGCCAATGATACTCCTCCGATCCGCACTAATGGTACTTCCCTGATCCGACTTGGTGGTGCTCCAATGAACCGATCTAACGCCGGATTTGAAACTCAATCCGATAGGGCCGATCTGAATGCAATCGATGTTGGTGTTTCTACTGGAGCCAATACTAATGCTCTAACTTCAGCAGCAACGACTGTTAATCAACCCGTCTGCCCCTGTTTCGCAGATGGAATTTTTGCGCTTGCTTGCTATGTTGGACAGAACCAACGATGCTTTAGAGGCCCAAAGACGTGATAGTTCCGCAATCCGGGAAAACATGAATGTTATGAGTCAGCAGATGGATGAGCTCTGTAGGCAGAGAACGCCTTCTCCGACTCATCGCCTTGCCATGGACTACTCATCTTCCTCATAAGAGAATGTGAGACCTCCAAGAAGGCCATATGAGAGACCTGAGAACCTTGAACAAATGACATTTGGCTCATTGGGATCCCACGAAGATGCAGCCCGAGTCCTGAGACCTAATGACCCCAGCTTATCAGAACCAATGTTGTTGCCGATGCGTGGATCTCAGGTCCTGCCTCGAGACCTAAATATCACTAATCCTACCCAGGGCCAACTTCTCTAGCCCACTCGTCTTGTGAATGACCGAGACTGCAGGGGGTAAGTAAACTCGGCTCCCGCAAGAAACAGAAGGACGTCACCTGGTGTAGGAGCTGGAAGTGCTAGAAGGGCAAGGGGTGTCGAACCTGAACCTACTTAACCAATGCTGAAGTAGTAGCTATGGTGCGTTAGATTATGGCTGATAGTAGAGGATACAGTAATGAAGATTGGGTCACTGATCGCAGTCATACACCTTTCACGATATATTGGATGTCCAGTACCCAAGGCGATTCAATTTACGTACCATGGATCGATATGGAGGAAGAACCGACCCAAGACAACATCTGATGAGATACTCTTGGTACATGAATGTTGCGGCGGCCCCCGACGCCGTGAAGTGCGAGGCTTTCCCAATTTACCTCGAAGATGTCACACTGATGTGGTTAACCCGACTTCCACCTCGGTCAATCTCCAGTTTCAAAGAGCTAAGCGAGAGCTTCATGAATCAATTTTGATTTCACGCCCGGAAATACAAGAACGTCATCGAGCTCTCTGTAATCAAACAAGCTCCTGGGGAAACTCTAAAATCGTATCTGGACCGTTTCAACATGGCAGTTACAGAAGTAAGCATTCCCCACGGGTAAGCCATTTTAATGGCGTTAATAGATGGAGTCGACAAGGATATTGAGTTCGGGACTATACAGGGAAAGTTCCAGAGTAACGTCGCCATCAAGCAATTCGGCGACTATACAGGAAAGTTGTAGTGAATGTCGGCAACAAGAGCGGAGGAAATAACCGCCAAGGTGGGAACGAAAGTTAGAGAGGTAGGAATCGAAGGAATGATCACAAGAAAAGGCCTCAATTTTAATCTTTTGATAACTACATGCCACTGAATGAAAACGTAGAGAACATTTGTCTAGATACCTACAATGTTATCCAATATAAGAAACCTCCATCTAGAGATTCGACGGAAAAAGAACGTGAAACCGGGAAGTTGTGTCTATTTCATGAGACTTACACCACTCTATGAATGAGTGTCGCCACTTGAGAGAAGTTGTGGAAGAGTTGCTTCAAGCAGGGAAGTTAGACGAGTACAAGGTTGACCCTAAAGATAGAGGCAAGGAGGATCTGCTCTGAATCAGAACTAAACCTGCCCCTAGACCTACTGCTCAGCAGAAAGGGAAAGGGATAGTCATCAATACCATGGTCAGAGGACCACATCCGGCTGGATTTACCAATAGAACTATGGAGCAGTACATCAATGCAGCTAAACATCTGAAACTTGGGAGTGTAGTTCCCTCGAGGATACTACTCCCGTAAAGCAGTAGAAGACAATGGAAAATGACGTTATCTTTAGAGAAAGAGACAGTGTTGGAGTAGAGACTCCGAGTGTCGACCCATTGGTAATTACAACTACCATTGATCCAACCCTTGTACGGAAAGTCCTTGTTGATTGCAGGAGTTCCGTTAATATTTTGTTCAAGAAAGCGTTTGACCAAATGAAACTGGGAGCCAAGGACTTGTAGTCATGCATAGGATGAATTCGTGGCTTCAAGGGCTCATCAATGTCTCCAATGGGAATAGTGGAGCTGTCCATGGAGCTTGGAGAAGGAGATCGTAGGAGACTACGAACCCTTCCGTTTATCCATATGTATATTGACTCATCATACAATGCCTTGTTGGGTAGACCGACTCTCGTGGAGTTCAGACGTTACATTGTGCCCTAGTTTTTATTGTTAAAATTTCCAAACGAAGCCGGAGTAGGGATGGTCTGTGGTGACGAAGTTAATGGAAGAGCCTGCTACATAGCTGAGTTGAAAATGCTACACAACGGGAATGGCATAGAACCGAAGGATTCCTCCTCCCTTGTGAAGGAGGATTCAACATAGCAAATAAAGGAGACATTGCCAAAGGAAGAACCCAATGATATGCACGAAGACATAGATCCCAAAGAGGATGAAGATTCGGGATGCAGAAGGGCAACACATAATGAAGTGACTATTGATATTCCGATCAGTAACGACGACCCGACAACGGTTGTGAAGATCAGATCTCATTTGGGTCCCCTTCGGACAAGAGAGTTGACTGACTTCCTATAAGTGAATCTGGATGTATTCGCCTGGACTCATGCTGATATGTGTAGGATCTCGCCGTCAATCATGAGTCATTCACTAAGCATAAACCTAAAGCACCCTCCTGTAAAGAAAAAGGAGGCATATGTTAGGCCCAGAGAGGTCAGCTACCTTGAAAGAGGAAGTAGAGAAATTAAGAGATAATGGATTCATCATAGATGCAACGTATCCCGACTAGATATCGAACCCCGTCCTCATCAAGAAAACAAATGGGAAGTGGCGTACATGCATCAATTTCTCGGATCTGAATAAAGCCTGCCCAAAAGATAGCTTCCCGTTATCGAGAATTGATCAACTTGTGGATTCAACGACAGAACATGAACTTCTCTCTTTCATGGATGCGTACTCAGGTTACAACCAGATTCCCATGCACATTCTAGATCAAGAACATACCAGTTTTATCACTGATATCGAGCTATACTGCTATGTGGTAATGCCATTTGGATTGAAGAATGCTAGAGTGACATACTAACGCTTAGTGAACCATATGTTCTATAATCAAATCGGAAAATCCATGGAGGTTTATGTAGATGACATGCTCGTGAAATTCAAGTGATCTTCCCATTGCATGGCAGATTTGGCTGAGATGTTCGATATCCTTAGACGCTACGGAATGAAGCTAAACTCTTTAAAATGCTCATTCGGGGTGGCATAAGGAAAATTCCATCGTTCTATCTTCTGCTCATGCGGGATTGAGATTAATCTCGACCAGATTGTAGCAATCAGGAATATCAGCGAATGAGGAAAGATCAGAGATATGCAGAGCTTAGCAGGGAAGGTTGCGGCATTAAGCAGATTCTTTTCCAAGTCCATTGATAAATGTGTTCCTTTTTTCAATTTGATAATATGAGGGAAACGCAACTTCGAATGGGCCCTAGATTGTGTTGAAGCCTTCCAGAACTTGCTGAATTTCCTAGAGAAACCCTCGCTATTGTCTAAGACGGTGGATCATAAAGAATTATTTATATACCAAGCAGCATCGTAGCATGTTATTAGCTCAGTACTTGTGCGTGAGGAGGATAAAATTCAAAGGCCAGTGTATTATGTGAGCAATAAATTGGCGGCAACAGAACACAATTATCCAAAGAAGCTTGCTTATAGCTTGTTGATTGCCTCTAGGAAGCTTCGCAACTATTTCCAAGCTCACCCGATTTTTATATACACTGATCAATCGCTCCGATAGGTCTTGCAGAGACCTGAGGCCTCAGGAAGATAGCTCAAATGGAATATCGTACTGAGCCGATTTGACCTTAATTTCTTTCCGAGAAGATTCATACGAGGGCAAGCACTAGCTGACTTCATCACTGAGTTCACGATCCCCGAAGAGGATGGGTTAGATGACGAAGCTGACCCCTCAGAATTGACCCTGGAATCTAGCATATGGAAGCTGTACACAGACGGTGCTAGGAACGACCGACGGTCTGACATCGAAGTTGTACTAATAACTCGTGAAAGACGATCAATTTACTACGCTCTACGATTGGAACTTTCCGCCACCAACAACGATTCTGAATACGAGGCCCTGATTGCCGAGTTGAAACTCGCTAAGGAGTTGGAGGTAGTGGTATTGGACAACCTTTTTAACTCTCAAATTGTTGTTTTCAGGTTTGGAAAGAGTTTCAGACAAAGGAACCTCGACTCGCTACTTACCTAGAAAAGGTAGATGAGTTATTGGACACCTTGGAGCATTACAGCATATCCCACGTCCCGCGAACATAGAATCAGAAAGCGGATAATTTAGCTAAGTTAGCAAGCTCTAATAACCCATAATAAACGGAGATGGTCCCTATCGAGATACTAGGATCCCGAAGAAATGATCATATGGAAGTTGATCCGGTGATGGAAACCGAACCAGAAAGAGAGTCATGGATGACGCCAATAAAGAACCTCCTGCAAAATGGCACACTCCCAATGAAAAAGAATAAGAGATGTGTCGTAGTTCGCAAAGCTTTAAGATATGTCATGCAGGGTGAAGTTCTTTACCGATAGGGATTTTCGGTACCTCTACTCCGGTGTATAGCACATGACAACGTCAAATGGTGTTGAGAGAAGTGCACGAAGGCGAATTTGGAGATCACACCGGATGACAAACTCTAGCAAAGAAAATACCACAGTATGGCTACTTCTAGCATATCGTAAATCAGGTTGCAGCTGATTATTCACGACGCTACGATAGGTGCTAGAATTTGCAAAGATCCCAGAGCACCTCCTAGCCAGCAAAATTCAATGGTGAGCCCATGGTCATTCGCCGTATGGGGAATTGACATCATTGGAAGCCTTTCAATCGCCAAAGGCAGGGAAAAATATGGAATCGTGATCGTGGATTACTTTACTAAATGGGCAGAAGCAGAATAATTAACCACGATTATGACAAAGTAGGTAATTAACTTTGTTGTCAGAAACATTATTTGCAGATTTGGGATACCCAAAATCATCATAACCGACAATGGAACCCAGTTCAACAACACAGAATTTAGAGATTTCTGTCAAAAATATAGAATTGGAAGAGATAAACCGTTGTAGCTTACCCGCAATTGAATGGATAAGTCAAAGCTGTAAACAAAACCATTAAGTCCATTCTAAAGAAGTGATTAAAGTAGAGGATAGCCATGTGGGTCGATGAATTATCCTTAGCATTATGTGCTTACAGAACGACCTACAAATCGACAACTGGCCATACTCCCTTCTCACTTTCATTTGGATTAAAGGCAGTCATTCCAGTGGAATTAGAAGTCCCCTCTCACAGAACAACGTATTATGATCCGATGATGAACAAAGCACTTCTCCTTGAGTCCTTGGACATTATTGAGGAAAAGAGAGATGAGGTAGACTTACGTGCCTCGAGGGACAGACACCAGGTCATCCAGTAATACAACAGGAAGGTTTGACCCCGAACCTTCGAACCCGGAAACCTGGTTTTGAAGCATATCTTCCCGGGCCCCGTTTCTATGGGCCCTAAATGGGAAGGACCTTATGTCATCCAGTGGAAACTTGATAAGGGAGATTTCAAGCTAACGACCGTGGATGGCGATGAATCCCTAGAGCATGGAATGCCTAACACTTGCGGCATTACTTGACTTGAGATTATACTGATTTTTGTTTTGTTTTGTAAACTATGTAAAAAGGCAGGACTTGCCTAGAATAGTTTAGTTAATATAAACAAAAGATTATAAGGTGGACGTAGGCTATGATTTGGCCAAACCACTATAAAAATATCGTGTGTTATTTACTTTTCTCGCATTTATTTATCTATGTTTTGCGACTGTTTTGGTCATGGCTTGAAGTAGACACCTTGAATTATAGAAAGCGAAAATGACACTCGAACTGGCGAGATCTCACTTTTGGAAATAGGGTGTAGAAGGGTAGCTGGACCGAATGGTATGATCGCTTGCATGATCAACTTAAACTCTCTTGATCCGATAGTGAGTGTAAAAGCAGGCGTGACTGGTGCACCGTGATTAAAGACCGCCCTAGCTACACTCTAACCTGGGCTTATGACAAGAGAGTATAAAGGCACTAGGAGCAAGTGCCGATGAAAATGGGTTTCTACCCCACTAAAGGATTGGGGGCAAGAATGAAAGATGAGCCACACTCCCTACAGTAGGATTGGGGGAAATATAATGTCGATCCTAAACAATCCTGAACAAGCCCAGGCCATGCACTTTATTCAAGATTGATTGGGAGCATACACATACACATCACACCCCTTATTGTTTATTACTTACTTTAGTAATAATTTTTTATTGCAGAAATTATTTTTTATAGGGTCGTTGGATTGAAACACTTGTTTGATTTGTGATGTGATTTATTGTTTATTACTTAGATTCGTCGCATTTTGATTACAACAACATTTGATTAAAATAAATGATAAGCTTGCAAATATATGACACTACAGGGAAACTACTTTATTTACAAAAGTGCAGATTTATACAAAGGAACTAACCAAAAGCGCGAGGGCCATGCTCGCTATAATAACATAAGGCCAGTAAAAAACAAAACGAAAAGACTAAACCACATTTCATTTGGGCTTTGGGGAAGACTTAGAATTCTTAGCGCCTTTAAGCTTCTCGTTCTCCTCTCTCTCTCAGCGTCAGCGAGAATACTCTTTTTCCTTTTATTGTCTGAAGGAGATGCACTTGGATCAGCAGAGGATTTCTAAGCTAACTCTCCGGTGATTGACCGATAAGAAAGCTTAACAATCAACTTAGACCCGAGAGCAATCGCTTAGATGGGATCAATGTTGAGGGGTTCTTCCTTAACTTTGGCTTTCAAAAGCTCGTCATTCTTTGCCTTCCTTTCTGCCAAAGTCATGTTTTCAGTATCGCCTGAATCCCCAGTCACAACAACATCTTCGTATTCCTCGTCTTCATTGCCATCGGCGTCTTTTAAAGCATATATCATATCTCCGTCCTTGGGAACTTCAGCACGGGACGACACGATGGCTTTGTTAACAACCTTACCTTGCTTCTCCACAGTTTCGTTAGCAGGTTTTGCACCTAAAGAATGCGAAGCAATAGTTATTAACTCGGGAGAGAACATGGGCTTTTTAATTGTTTGCTCAACAATGCGACGACAGACTATAATAGCTTTAACAAATTAAGGAGAGAAGGTGGAGATACCTTCGGATAACTTGTCAGCAGTAGTAGTAGAAGTTTGGGAGTTGTTTCAGCAATTGGAGATAGGAGAGATGCCTTTGGAATCCCTAGATGATCAGGATCATACCCTCCTATTTCAATAGCCCCCGAAGTGGTAGATGAAGAACTAGAGCCACCTTCGAGGGTATCCTTCCCTTTGGCTTGGCGCCTCTCCTCCTTCATAATCGCTTGGGTCAACCTCCTCCCTTCGGCCATATGCTCCAGCTCCAGCTCCTCTCCTCTCAAATATGTTCTCATGAGCTCTTCTTCATCGGTAGTGTTGACCTTAAGTCGCTGCTTTTCTCGTCAACGATCTGATCCCACAAATCGATCAGAGTAGTTGAATAGTCTTTGATCCAAGAAATGTCCCGAGTTCAGATCACTTGAGCGAAGAACTCAATCATAAGCTCGCTATATTCATCCAAGTCCTTCTGGGCTTCGGCAAGCTGCGCACTACAATCGGCAGCTGATTTGATGGAAATATTGGCGTTTCCCTCGTCTAAGACCGCCCTTTCTTCGGCCTCTTTTAACTTGGCCTCCAGATTAGCATTCCTCTTTTCTAGCTCCACATTTTCCTGTTTGAGACAGGTACTAGATAAGTTCGCCTCGGTACTCCCCGACTTAGCATCCTCAACTTGCTTTTTCAAGAATGTACGCTCTTGGCTATGGGAATCAAGCTCAGTATAGTAGTGCTTTTGCAGTTCTTCATACTGTTTCTTATAGTTATCAACATCACGCTCATCAAGAGCAAGCTTGGCCTGTGCATCCTTGAGTTCTTTCTCTGTATTTTCTATAGACTTCACATCATATTTAGCCATCTCCTTCATGTGACTTACATCGGCAAACAAATCTCAGATGATTTTTGGAAAGATTTCTGGCATACTTGCACATTCCCTGTACTGTTTATCCATAAACTCAATCTTAGATTTGACTTCATCCTCCCAATCTAGAGATACCGGCTCAAGGGCTGGAACGAAATGCGTGTTCCCAAAATGGTGATCTGAGAATTGCTTCCTTAAAAGCTTCAGCTTAGCCTCATTTTCGGAGTCAAGTATCATGGCCCTTCTTGTAATGATATCGATGTTTCGCCGCCTTGTAGGCACAAGAGCCACTTTGCTTTTTTCCTACTCCCTACCCAAACCCTTGGTTTTTCCCTGTGGATCCGAGTGCTTCGGCGGTAATTTCTCCTAGGAGTGTGATTCCTTTGAAGGAATTGGAGCATTAGATGATGGCTTATCCCCTTCACGATGGTCTTGATAGCTCTTATACTTATCAGTATCTGACTTGCGAGGGGAATGAGAGCGCGAAGAGTAAGAGTGGTGTGAATCATAATGTTTTCTACTATCCCTCCAGCGGTTGTCACCTCGGTTGTGTCTAGTATCAGAATCTAACCTAGGCATGCTTGCACGAACATCTGTGATAGAATAACGAAGGCGAGGCGTTTTATGTGAAAATCAAAACGAACAAATTTTAGAACTCAGAACTAACATATAGCATGAGTGTTGTGACGTGTAGTGCTGGTGTAGTATGTGTCCTAGGTGATTCCCGCAACGAACCAGAGCCCGGAGTTAGGCTTGTTTGTGTGGTTTCCCCGGCTTTCGCAGGAGTGATGTCCTGCTCAGAGGTGGGGAAGAAGGAGTCTATCCCGATATCCTGAGAAGTACAGAGGTCGTCAGGAAAGGGAAGCTTGCTCAGATCCCTGAATATAGAATTGTCTAATTAAGGATCGTCAGCATGAGGATTGACCGGAGATGGTGTCTTGGGAGTGGTCTGTCTTTCTGAGACAGAGGCATCCTTTGGGTCAGGAACCTATGGCTCCCCCTCAATTGGCTTGTTCAGAACTTCGTCATCCTGGATTGGCATTGGAGAAGGACTCTTGAGGTAGGTGTCTAGATCTTGCATGGGAGTCGTCTCTTTATCTCCCGACTGTGGTGCTTCCCCGGGACCTGAAAGTTCTTTGACTCTGGAGCTCTCTCCTTTCTCAACTGAAGTTATAAATTTCTCGTCGACTGGGGGCACACTACCGGCCTCTGCTGGTACAGGAAGACCTTGAGCTAGGGGCACGTATACGTAAGTGCCGCCCCCATGGCCTATACTTCAACTCGTGATAAAAAGACGATGGCGATGAAGGTATTCATCAATCAAGCACTTTCTGACGTTTAAGAGATCTGAGTCATCGTTTAGTAGACGGCTCAGGCGGTCCCAATATACTTGGTGCTCTTCCTTCTTTGGATTCACGGCTATAAAAGAATAAGATAAGTTAACACATTTGTAACACCCTGTATTTTCGGTGAACGACAAAGTAACAATTAAAGTATACTTAATTTTTAAGAGAAGAATTAAGAGAAACGGGATTCGCCATTGCGTTCGTCTTGGAATTCTGCTTGAGATAGAGTCCGAGTTTGCGTAGAAGAAGTTATGACCTTCAGAAGTTTCAGGGGTTTAAATAAAAACCAGCCCGAATTCAAATTTAAAGTATCGAAATTCAAATCACACACCCGGGCTGGGAGGGAAATTTCCCGTCCAGGACCCAGGTCGACCAGGGGGTCGACCTGGGTAGAACAGGTCGACCATGGGGTCGACCTCCCCCATTTTCCAGATCCGTGGACAGATTCGTTTTTCTGCATTTAGACGCCTATTCTAACCAGATTCTTTGCTCCTAAGCTATTTAAACACCCCCAAACCTCACTTTCTCTCCACATAATTTCATTTTGCCTATACTCTACCCTAATTCATATCAAAATAAATCAAAGACGAGGTTGTACTGCTCAAGCTCTACGTAGAAATCAAGTTTAGAATTCAAGTAGAGATTCAAAGGCTAATTCAACGACTTCAACAACTATTTCTAAGAATCAAATCTAAATTAGAAGAACAAATAGTCTACTTCAAGGGAGAGCTATTCAGTTTCGGAATACAGATCCCAGAATTCATGACTGTTCTGTAATTTGTAAGTTCACGCTACTTTCAGAAATAAAAGTTAATTGTGATTCTGACATTGTAATAAATATGGATCTGAGATTATGCCTATTTCTATCTATCTTTCTATATCCTTTGGATCTATCTCATTGATAATATTATGTCCATTCTTTGTCTCTTCTTTCGTTCTTCCTTTTTTTGTTTTATAGCCAGGCTACTGTGAGCCTGAGCCAGATCTCATAAGAGATGAACGTACGTTGGAAATAAAATTAGGTATAATATATGATTTGGACATGACTAGCGCTAAAATTGGGAAAAAGAATTAAATTGTGTATAATTGGGCATAATTGAGTTGTAACTGATTTGAGGACATAACACATAAAACATAAAGTGTATCGAACATATGACTTGAGATTTGAGGCATAAAGTATTGGACATATGACTTGAGATTTGAGGCATAAAGTGTTGGACATATGACTTGAGATTTGAGGCATAAAGCATTGGACATATGACTTGAGATTTGAGGCATAAAGTATATTGGGCATATAACTTGGGATTTTGGGGCGTAAATTGAACTATAAACATGTAAGTTCAAGTTATTTTCAGATTTAAACACCTAATAGTGATTTTGGCATATAATGAAATGGATCTAAGTCCATGCTTGATGATAAGACAAATCTTTTAGGTTTATTTCCTATCTTTCAATTGAATCAATGATTTACATGCCTAGGAAGTTATTATTCAATCATGCCTGTCTTTGTTAGACATCTGATATATAATCCATTTAGGTTCATGATGTTCAGATCTATATGTTTGTGAGGTTATTTCTGTCAGTTTGTTTCAGATCTATCTTTGTTATAACCCAGCTCTGACAGATCTGTAATCCTCGTAGGTCCAAAATATTTGACAGATCTATCATTTTAATGCCTGTTTTATGCCTATTCTCGTTTATATTCCTCTTTCATCCCTTTTATTTTATGAATCTAGATTAACCTCGAATCAAGACAGAAACGTATTATACGTGTGATTGGAATGCGAGGGTAATGGGGAATGGACTATTTGGTAATGGTGGAACATAACTTTGTAACTTATGATTTGGGGCATAATTTGTCTTTGTTGCAAACTTGAGGTAAATTGAAATATTAAATCTAGATTTGGTGCAAACTGTAAATTGGAATATTAATCTAGATTGGGCGCAAAACTATAAATTAGGATATTAATCAAGATTGGGCATAACCATTGGTTGAGACATCAAAGAATAATGTATATTGGGGCATGACTATTAGTATAAACTTGGGAAGATTAGGTGTAGCCTATTTTGAGTAATAACTCGAAATTGAATTTGGGGGCCATAACTTGCAACTAGTTTTGTTGGGAATAACTTGAGAGTTGGAATATGACTGGTTGGAATAATTAGCATGTAAATCTGGACTTGGACATTCATGGTAAATATGGCATAATCTGAAATTGACAACAATTGTGAGTAATTTACATATAATCTGTAAATATGTAAATATGTGAAAAGATGAACATGCCTAACCCGAGGTTAGATTGAGTTGTGATGTAAAACTACCCGGAACCGCCCGGCACATCCAGTAACCACAACAACACCTATCTAATGTGAGAGGTTGGCCCAAGAAAAACCCGAGGTTAGATTGAGTTACAGTGTAAAACTGCCCGGAACCGCCCGACACATCCATTAACCGCAACAACACATATCTAATGTGAGAGGTTGGTGCATTAATAAATCAATTAATGCTAATATAACAAGATGAATGACTAGGGTTAAGTTAATAGGAAAAACTTAACCATTATAGCATGATGAATGGGTAGGGTTAAGTAATAAGAAACACTTAACCAATATAACTTGATTTGTGGTAAGGTTAAGTTAAAACAAGAGGGCAATACTTAACCAATATAACTTGATTTGTGGTAGGGTTAAGTTAACACAAGAAGACAACACTTAACCAAAGTAACATGACAAGTAGTGGGTTAAGTTAACTTGAATTGATTGATGACACTTAACCAATACAACATGATGAACACGTAGGGTTAAGTTAACAAGAAAACACTTAACCAATATAACTTGATGAACGAACGAGGTTAAGTTAATAAGAAACACTTAACCAACATGACACGATGACTGGGTAGGTTAAGTTAACATGAATGGACAACACTTAACCAATATGACATAAAGTGCGGGAGGGTTAAGTACATATCGGATTGGTGGGTAATATTAGAAAATATAGGCCCACAAATTTAACCGTTAAATAAACATGCTTGAATCGATGGGAGGGTTACATATAGGCCCACAAACTTAACCGTTAAATAAACATGCTTGAATCGATTGGAGGGTTAAGTACATCTCATGTAGGTGGGTAATATTAGTATATATAGGCCCACAAACTTAACTGTTAAGATAACATGCTAGAATCGGTGGGAGGGTTAAGTACATCTCGTATAGGTAGGTAATATTTGTATATATAGGCCCACAAACTTAACCAGCAGGAAACCCTAGTAACGGGGACCCATTTCAGTAGTAACCCACATAGATGTATCATGGTACCCTGAAACTAGGCAGGGTGGGGCACGATTATTGGGCTAATTATAAGCGGTCTAAACAGCGGCAGGGGGTACGTCAGTGTAGGTTTTGACGGTTTACGGGCGTGAACGTACTCCGGAGTGGGAAAAAGCAGGCACTGGATACCAGTAGTTATACACTGTGCATCTTGAATCATGTCGGGTCGCTATCATAAGGATTGATACACCTTATGGTGGGACCAACATAGGGTATTTACACGCAAGAGAGAGCCGATTGACACAGACACGTGGAAAATTAATACAAGTAGGGAGTCGATCGATATGGTAGTAAGGGTACATCTAACATGTTCGTGGCAATTAGGCAGGTTGAGGTGGAATCCTCACGATAGATGTACACCTGAAGGCTACTACAATTACGGGGATTGGGATCACACTGTCATTTTATTCAGATTACTAGTTGGGACACTAGTTAGGTGGTGCAGAGATAAATATAGAAATCAGAATAACAAAAGTAGTAGCGAAGCAGAGAAAGACTAGAAGCACATTCAGTTTATCTTGCCTTATCATACCTTATGCTTATCCTATGTTATCTTGTTATCACGGTATTGTCTTATATTCAGTTTATTCATGTCATGATGTTTTTGCCTGTTTATATGCTGAAAGTCACTGGACTTACCAGACTTATGTCTGACCTAGTTTTGTTTCGCCTCTTTACTTCCGTTCCCCCCTCACAGGGAGGAAATGTTACCACTTAGCTCAGTTTCCTTTCCAAGCTCGAAGATAGTCGTGTATTGCTTTGGACTCTCTCTTCCACTGCTATGGCTGGTTAATGCTTTATTGGGGAATATCATTGTTGTTTTTATGCTTCTTTTATATTTGGAAGTTTTTAGATCAAGACAGAAGTTCTATGTATTACTTTTAAGTATGATTGAGACAACTATTGTAAAAGCTTGACTGAACCACATTGTTTATAAAATGACTTTATTTTCCGCTGCATTGTTTGTCTCGTAATTTATCTGCATCTTTTACCTAAAATGCTCCACCAAAGTTAAGGCATTCCCTTTATGAGTGACCTTAACGGAGGTGGGGTGTTTCACTTGGTATCAGAGCTGAAGGTTACCGGATCAGATAAAAGATTTGAAAAGTTATTTTCAAAAGGATTTTAAAAGAAGCATTTTTAAAAGAAAAGTTTTGTTTTAAAGGCATGTTCCCCAAAGCCATATGCACTATCTTTTGATCCTCTGTTTGAATCCTTGTTTCCTTCTTTCCTGAGTCTCCGGGGCTCCTGGCTCTCTGGGAGGTAACCTCATCGCGGCATGGTTCCGTAGGCTTGATGAGACTACGACACTTGTCAAAGAGCAAATAAGTGCCCAACTTCCATCTATAGTCGTAGCAGTTTCACCTGCGGCTAATTTTCTTTCAAGCTTTGTAGGATTTTCCGTGCGATGGAGGCAGCTTTCAAGAGACCTATCAACAAGTTACATAAGGATGGCAAAGATGAGAATGAGGGAGTTTGGCTAAGGAGCACAACCCAAGGATGAAGAACTCATGGATATAGACTTGGTTCACAAAGGAGGGGAGGAAAGAATAGTAAAACCTAAAATAAGAGGAAGTATCTTTATTATGGTATAACAGGTCGTATAATTAAGGACAAGGTCAAGAACAAAAGACAGGATTTTCAGGAGGGCAAATGCATGCTCTCACCGCTAGCGTACCTGAGAGAGAGGTAGTAAGGTTTCTATTGAAAAACTTCTGTTTTTTCTTCTTGATCATTCTGTTAGTACTCTTTTTGATTTTAGCGCTTCACATTCGTTTATATCTGCTTCCATAGTTGAGTCTTTGCACCTTAGTACTTGTATAGTAGAAGATCCCATTATTGTCTCAAATCAATTTGTGGTTCGGCTCATTTATCTTTGGTTTGTAAGGAGTTGAGATGCTTATGTTTCCGGGTTTCATGGGCTATGGGTTGATTCTAGGCATGGATTGGTTAGCTAGTAATTGTGAAAGGATGGTAGTTAGACTTTCGACTTGTCTCGGGAATACCCTCAAAATTTCGTGCGATCCTAAGGGATCAGTTTGTCTTAGCTACCTAGAATCACTTTATGTATTTATCGATGATTTTCGATCCGTTGGAGTAGTCCATGAGTACGCAAGATGTTTTTGATTAGGGTAGGGGTTTTCCCCCTAAAACTCGAGACAGACTTCCGCATATATCTAATTGACAATGCAAAGCCAGTTATGCGATCAATGATAGTTTTGGGGCAAGATTGGCAAGGATAGCCAGAGTCGGTTAAGTGCTCAATTGTTTGGTTGTTTTGCTAGCATCATCTCACATAAATCGTCCAAATTCGGAGGAGGTATTCCTTGTGTGCTTGTCTAATATTGGTTTAGGCCTTTGGGGCTTGTACTTGAGGGATGTCAAGTTCGACTAGGATGGTTTGCGTGAGAGATTTCGACCCTCAGATTTGTGACATGATGGATAAGCTAAGTAGAAGAGAGACCTCTAATCATCTTAGTATATACACTTGGTATCATGGTTAACATCTGTTTATATTGGAAAGATAGTTCGACTACATTGGATACCCTCCAGCATAGTAAGTGATCGAGGTCCTATCTTTACTAGTGGGTTTTGAAAATGGAGGTCAAGACGCTTCGCAATCGTGAAGTTAAATTAGTTAAGGTACAGTGGAGTGAAGCTCAAGAAGATGCAACTTAGAAGACTGAAGACTAGATACGCACATCATACCCTTTTTGAGGGAATATCCTTGATTCCACTTTTCTGTAAAGTTTATTTGCATGCTAGTCTTTATCTTTTAAGTATATCCTCTCGGTCCTATCCTCGATCCTTAGGTGGAAGCCAATGGATGTAAACATGTGTTTAAGACATGTTATGTTTGGTGGATGCAAGTGGTTGCAAGTGTTTGCTAGTGGTTGCTCGTGGATGCATATACACACACATTAGGCACTAGATCGGCTCAGTCACTTTCATATTGCATATGCATATGAATGTATTTATATATGGATTGAAACTTGATGTGTTATCATATGGATGTTGCATATGGATGAGTGAATATGCACACATATAGTATTTACATAATTAGGGATATTTGCATATATATTGGACGCATGACACTCTCATGATTCGCATTAAGGAGGTCAACTGGATCAGTAGACCGCCTGATTTTGCATTAGATAAGAGACATATACACACACTTTGCATATGTTCATACGGCATTAGAAACCTTTTAAGAACAATGGATGCTTGTGATTGAATGGTTGAGTAGATAGACGTTGGATGTTAGGATATGCATTCTTCTTGAAAATTTCGAGGACGAAATCCTTTAAGGAGGGGAGAATGTAACACCCCGTATTTTCGGTGAACGTCAAAGTAACAAATTAAAGTATACTTAATTTTTAAGAGAAGAATTAAGGGAACGGGTTTCGCCATTGTGTTCGTCTTGGAATTCTGCTTGAGGTAGAGTCCGAGTTTGCGTAAATCGGACTCCGTATGAAGAAGTTATGACATTCAGAAGTTTCAGGGGTTTAAATAAAAACCAGCCTGAATTCAAATTTAAAGTTTCGAAATTCAAATCACACACCCGGGCTGGGCGGGAAATTTTTCGCCCAGGATCCAGGTCGACCAAGGGGTCGACCTGGGTAGAACAGGTCGACCATGGGGTCGACCACCCCTTTTCCAGATCTGTGGACAGATTCGTTTTTCTGCATTTAGATGCCCGTTCTGACTAGATTCGTTGCTCCTAAGCTATTTAAATACCCCCAAACCTCACTTTCTCTCCACACAACTTCATTTTCCCTATACTCTACCCCAATTCATATAAAAATAAATCAAAGACGAGGTTATGCTGGTCAAGCTCTTCGTAGAAATCAAGTTTAGAATTCAAGTAGAGCTTCAAAGGCTAATTCAACGACTTCAACAACTATTTCTAAGAATCAAATCAAATCTAAATTAGAAGAACAAATAGTCTACTTCAAGGGAGAACTATTCAGTTTCAGAATACAGATCCCAGAATTCAAGACCGTTCTGTAATTTGTAAGTTCACGCTACTTTCAGAAATAAAAGTTAATTGTGATTCTGACATTGTAATAAATCTAGATCTGAGATTATGCCTATTTCTATCTGTCTTTCTATATCCTTTGGATCCATCTCATTGGTAATATTATGTCCATTCTTTGTCTCTTCTTTCCTTCTTCCTTTTTTTGTTTTATAGCCAGGCTACTGCGAGCCTGAGCCAGATCGCATAAGAGATGAACGTACGTTGGAAATAAAATTGGGTATAATATATGATTTGGACATGACTAGCGCTAAAATTGGGAAAAAGAATTAAATTGTGTATAATTGGGCATAATTGAGTTGTAGCTGATTTGAGTACATAATACATGTTGTATTCAAAACATAAAGTGTATCGAACATATGATTTCAGATTTGAGGCATAAAGTATTGGACATATGACTTGAGATTTGAGGCATAAATTGTTGGACATATGACTTGAGATTTGAGGCATAAAGTATTGGACATATGACTTGAGATTTGAGGCATAAAGTATATTGGGCATATAACTTGGGATTTTGGGGTGTAAACTGAATTGTAAACATGTAAGTTCGAGTTATTTTCTGATTTAAACACCTAATAGTGATTTTAGCATATAATGAAATAGATCTAAGTCCATGCTTGATGATAAGACAAATCATTTGGATTTATTTCCTATCTTTGAATTGAATCAATGATTTACATGCCTAGGAAGTTATTATTCAATCATGTCTATCTTTGTTAAACATCTGATATATAATCCTTTTAGGTTCATGATGTTCAAATCTATAAGTTTATGAGGTTATTTCTGTCAGTTTGTTTCAGATCTATCTTTGTTATACCCTAACTCTAACAGATCTGTAATCCTTTTAGGTCCAAAATATTTGACAGGTCTATCATTTTAATGCCTGTTTTATGCCTACTCTCGTTTATGTTCCTCTTTCGTCCCCTTTATTTTATGAATCTAGATTAACCTCGAATCTAGACTGAAAATTATTATACGTGCGATTGGAATGCAGGGGTAATGGGGAATAGTCTATTTGGTAACGGTGGAACATAATTTTGTAACTTATGATTTGGGGCATAATTTGTATTTGTTGCGAACTTGGGGTAAATTGAAATATTAAATCTAGATTTGGCGCAAACTGTAAATTGGAATACTAATCTAGATTGGGCTCAAAACTGTAAATTAGGATATTAACCAATATTGGGCATAACCATTGGTTGAGATGCCAAAGAATAATGTATATTGGGGCATGACTATTAGTATAAACTTGGGAAGATTAGGTGTAGCCTATTTTGAGTAATTACTCGAAATTGAATCTGGGAGCCATAACTTGCAACTAGTTTTGTTGGGCATAACTTGAGAGTTGGAATATGACTGGTTGGAATAATTAGCACGTAAATCTGGACTTGGACATTCATGGTAAATATGGCATAATCTGAAATTGACAAAAATTGTGAGTAATTTACATATAATCTGTAAATATGTAAATATGTGAAAAGAAGGACATGCCTAACCCGAGGTTAGATTGAGTTGTGGTGTAAAACTGCCCGGAACCGCCCGACACATCCAGTAACCACAACAACACCTATCTAATGTGAGAGGTTAGTGGATCATGCCCAAGAAAAACCCGAGGTTAGATTGAGTGGCAATGTAAAAGCGCCCGGAACCGCCCTGCACATCCAGTAACTGCAACAACACATATCTAATGTGAGAGGTTGGTGCATTAATAAATCAATTAATGCTAATATAACAAGATGAATGACTAGGGTTAAGTTAATAGGAAACACTTAACCAGTATAGCATGATGAATGGGTAGGGTTAAGTAATAAGAAATACTTAACCAATATAACTTGATTTGTAGTAAGGTTAAGTTAAAACAAGAGAGCAATACTTAACCAATATAACTTGATTTGTGGTAGGGTTAAGTTAACACAAGAAGGCAACAATTAACCAAAATAACATGACAAGTATGTGGGTTAAGTTAACTTGAATTGATTGATGACACTTAACCAATATAACTTGATGAACGAATGGGGTTAAGTTAATAAGAAACACTTAACCAACATGACACGATGACTGGGTAGGTTAAGTTAACATGAATGGACAACACTTAACCAATATGACATAATGTGCGGGAGGGTTAAGTACATATCGGATTGGTGGGTAATATTAGAAAATATAGGCCCACAAACTTAACCATTAAATAAACATGCTTGAATCGATGGGAGGGTTAAGTACATCTCGTGTAGGTAGGTAATATTAGTACATATAGGCCCACAAACTTAACCGTTAAATAAACATGCTTGAATCGATGGGAGGCTTAAGTACATCTCGTGTAGGTGGGTAATATTAGTACATATAGGCCCACAAAATTAACCGTTAAGAAAACATGCTAGAATTTGTGGAAGGGTTAAGTTCATCTCGTATAGGTGGGTAATATTTGTATATATAGGCCCACAAACTTAACCAGCAGGAAACCTTAGTAACGGGGACCCATTCAAGCAGTAACCCACATAGATGTATCATGGTACCCTGAAACTAGGCAGGGCGGGGCACGATTACTGGGATGATTATAAGCGATCAAAACAGCGGCAGGGGGTACGTCAGTGTAGGTTCCGACGGTTTACGGGCGTGCACGTACTCCGGAGTGGGAAAAAGCAGGCACTAGATACCAGTAGTTATACACTGTGCATCTTGAATCGTGTCGGGTCGCTATCATAAGGATTGATACACCTTATGGTGGGACCAGCACAGGGTATCTACATGCAAGAGAGGGCCGATTGACACAGACACATGGAAAATTAATACAAGTAGAGAGCCGATCGATATGGTAGTAAGGGTACATCTAACATGTTCGTGGCAATTAGGCAGGTTGAGGTGGAATCCTCACGATAGATGTACGCCTGAAGGCTACCACAATTACGAGGATTGGGATCACATTATCATTTTAAACAGATTACTAGTTAGGACACTAGTTAGGTGGTGCAGAGATAGATATAGAAATCAGAATAACAAAAGTAGTAGCGAAGTAGAGAAAGACTAGAAGCATATTCAGTTTATCTTGCCTTATCATACCTTATGCTTATCCTATGTTATCTTGTTATCCCTGTTATCACGGTATTGTCTTATATTCAGTTTATTCATGTCATGATGCTTTTGCCTGTTTATATGCTGAAAGTCACTAGACTTACCAGACTTATGTTTGACCTAGTTTTGTTTCGCCTCTTTTCTTCCTCCCCCCCCTCCCCCCTCCCCCCCCCCCCAGGTTCACAGGGAGGAAATGTTGCCACTTACCTCAGTTTCCTTTCCAAGCTCGAAGATAGTGGATATATTGCTTTGGACTCTCTCTTCCACTGCTATGGTTGGTTCATGCTTTATTGCGGAATATCATTGTTGTTTTTATGCTTCTTTTATATTTGGAAGTTTTTAGATCAAGACAGAAGTTCTATGTATTACTTTTAAGTATGATTGAGACAACTGTTGTAAAAGCTTGACTGAACCACATTGTTTATAAAATGACTTTATTTTCCGCTGCTTTATTTGTCTGTCTTGTAATTTATCTGCATATTTTACCTAAAATGCTCCACCAAAGTTAAGGCATTACCTTTGTGAGTGAACTTAACGGAGGTGGGGTGTTTCAACATTCGCTATGACGATTAAAGTGAAAACGTCAAAGTTTGAATCTCACTCGGCTGGAGCCATCGCCTAGCGCATCCAGTCTGATGCTTGATGTAAAACCATTCGAGCTTCACATCTCCCACTTTGTTATATCCGTCATTGAAAATCTTCTTCTTGGGCATGAATTCTAAATATACGAAAGATGGAGTTTCCTTCGTTCGATGCTCGAAATGATAGAAGAAGTTTACATCTTCGAAAGTGAGCTCCACTCCTATGATTTCCATTTATGCGATGTATAACGTATACAGATAGGTGTAGGCATTAGGGTGGAGTTGCATGTGGGCAATCCGCATTCGTCTTAGAAAGTCGACAACGAATGGCGGAAATGGAGGAATGGCCCCTGTAATACACATAATCGACTCATTGCCATGTACCCTTCTGGTGGACTATGGGGTCCGCCTGTTTTAGTGGTTACTCCGACTTCTTCCCAAGAGATTTCATGTTTCATACATATACGCCTAAGCTTTGGGTTCGTTGATTATTGAGCAAGCATAATAATTGGGTACCTCTAGGATGGTTGCACTTCCTAACTTGTCGGGAGCACGATTGTCTCCTACTCCCCCTTCCTCCTCTTCAACTTTGGAAACCTCACCTCCAAATGATTCTGTGCTTTCATGAATTTCTATCAGGAAGTCCGAGCCAGCGCTGCCCATTACGGATCTGAATTTGACGAGATAGCCTCAAGGTGAGGGTTACTTGATGATCCCAAAACTGAAATCTTCTCTAATAATCTTATTGAGCGTCTTCCAGACAATTATCTCTACTATCCAAGAGATATCAAGGATTTGAGTGTAGTTGCCCGTGTCCACCGTATGTGTGTGTGAACTAATTTGTGCCAATGTGTGCAATGCTGAAATCATAAGATATAAAGTAAGCGGAAAAGAAAGCAGTAGTCATATATTCATTAAGTCCAAAATGCCCATTTTAGAGGGCTCTATCCTAACTGTCCGTGAATCCTTCAATGATATATAGAAAGACATATGCTTTAAGTCGAAGGTCATTAGATCAGATCGGAAGCGGATTGGGTCCCTGAACCGGATCGGGTCAAATCAACCCAACCCGAACCGATCATGGTGGAGCTGCCATCTCTTCTCCAATCATATGCTCCTGACTCCACTCGCTCCTCCGACTCGCTAACACATATTCATTTTGTCCCGTCGTCTTCTCTCTTCTCCTACTTCATCGAAAACCATTTCTGTATCATTCTCTTTTCATCGGGATAAAGGGAAAACCCATGCACTAACATCTTCGATGCTGAGCATAGATCACCAACGTCGCCACCTTGAGGTGCGATTACTTCGTTAATGGCGACGACAGGCCAGAGAAGCCTCGATACCAACACCGACGTCGGCATGGGAAAAATAACACAAACTGACACAAATTTCTAGTACTATTTAATTAAAATCGAAAGAAATAAGATTTCACACATACCTATGGATTTAATTCGAAGATTAAGCGGATTTATAAAATTTGGAGAATTAGGGTTTATGAATTTGGGAAGCAACATGAAATAAAATAAGAAGGAAGAGATAAAGGCTCAGCTTATATATATTGGATGGGAAGGCTATTCATATTCCCATGATTTGAAGGCTTAATCCAACCTGTTCCAATAACTGAAACAGTTAGAATTTTTTGTGCCAGAGAAGTGACGGTTCGGGTAGAAGCACGATCCGACCCGAGATGAGTTTCCAGCAATGAGATAATGGTGAAGACCTATCGGATTGAATGAACTAAACCCGATCCCTAGTGAAACCTTTGACTCGAACATAAAATCATAGAGGATGTGAGCAAGCAGAAAATTAAAAAGAATCATTAGGAATCATAAAGGAGTTACCTGGACATTCGTCTAAATCATAATTAGGTACTCCGAGTTGTCGAGAGCAACAAGAGTAGACACTACCATTGATTCTCACCAGTTCAAGAAATGATACATTGGCAATTTCGAAGCACGTCTCATCTCCAATAAAATGTACTTCGAGGGGGCAAAATGTTGGTCTACTTTGTGACTAGAACACGTGAAGTCCCGACGATCATTGATGAGTAATAAAGTCGGTTTGGATCGATGAAGGAACCTCAAGTCAAGAGGGAAAGCTTGTAGATCAATACATATTGAGTAGAATAGGGTCGGGTCGGGTAAGTCATAATCCGATCCCCACGTATACAAATGGCTAAGCTCCAACGCATCATTAGCGGGTCGGGTATTACTATACGATCTGATCCGCATCTACTACACTAAATCAGTTACACCACGTTCCTACAAAAACGGAGCGGTAGCCACCAACTAACCCATAAAGCTGATGCGCTGGCACCACATTAACAATTCCAAGTCCAAGAATTATGGGATGGGACCCACGTAGCACCCGACCCACCTGCCATCCAGGCCTATAAATACACCAGAACTTGCCATTTTGAAGGATCTTTTGGCATTCTAAGAACTTAACCTTCACCAATAACGATATTCCTCTGTTTTATTCAGATTGTACTCAAAATTATTGGGAATAATTTTATAGATTTGGAGAGATTGTCAATTGTACTCGTGAGGTTGAGTGATCGTTTGCCTTGTACTTGTATTCAATTTGTCAATCGAAGAATTATAAAGTGGACGTAGGCTTATTAATGCCGAACCACTATAAATCTTTGTGTTGATTGCTTTTTATCCGTTTTCAGATTATATTTCTTCACGGTTTCTAGTCAGTTGGGTGTTAGAACCACTTTTTGGTCTAATAGCTACAAAGTTAAAATGGTTTAATAATTAGAATGAGAAAAAGGATAAAAGTCCATGGTAGATAAAGTGAATATAAAACGTTCTACTTAACCACAATCGCATACGAAGCTCTTCTCATCTACCCCTGCATTCTAACATCCAATTGATTACATTTAATTAAGTAAGTTAATTATTAACTTAAATATATTCAAATATGTAATATTCATTAATTCACTTGTAAATCCTTAAAAATATATAAATAGCAGTCATGTAATTTTCAAACGTAAAGATTTTTAATTGAAGTGGTAGACTCCTTTAGTCGTTATCTTTAAAAAAAATAACAAAGTCATTTTTCATTATATAAAAAAAAAATACATATATCACATTGCACCAACTACTTAACAACATATGATAGTAACAACTATATATACACTCACAAACGATATTAATCCTGACAAAATATATAGTTAGCCATAACTAAACAATTAATTGTTTTAATTTATAAATTTGTTTATTTTTATACTTTACCATATATTGCTCAAATTTGTTTTAATAGTAACTAAATTTTAGTTACTATTTTTTTAAAATGTTATCATGTGCAATGCACGAGTTACATACTAAAATATAAAAAAAGGAAAAAAAATGAATAAACAGGTAAGTAAATTTAACTAAGGCGTTAATTCTTGTGCCTAAACCAAAATTACCTAACGAACAATATGAATAGACATGTTTAACATATATAATATCTTGCCAGTGAATTTCGTTCTTTTTAGATCGCCATAAGATTTAAATATTTCAATTATAATACAAATGATCCATCAAAACTTGAAATCTATATATCATCATCAAATATTTACTTTGATGATGTAAGGATAAAATTCTCAAAATGATTTTTATTATGTATTATATATATATATATGTATGTATGTATGTGTGTATATATATATATATATATGTGTGTGTGTGTGTGTGTGTGTGTGTGTGTATGTATGATTGGCAGCACCCCAAATAGTGCAACACTCCTACAAACTCTGATTTCAACTACACATTCTCGTTTCTCCTTGGCTGAAATGGTGTGCATTTAGAGTGCTTTCAAATAGTGGTACCATGGAGCATGTATCTCTCTCTCTCTTAGGCGTAACTGACCGGTTTTTATAGTGGCTGCAACCACTTTTTTATGGTAAGGTTGTCCGGGTTCTATAGTGCTCTGTAACACTATTTTATTAAAAACAGAAAAGAAGTACATTAGATTTAGATGATATGCCAGGCATATATCAACTATGCGCATTCCCGCACTGGGAACAAAGTTGAAAACTTCAACAAAGGAAAACAACATGACACAATACATTACAAATTACTAATCAAACAGAATTTCCTAGTGCCCAAACAAAGCACTCCAAGCTTGACAAAGGGCTACCCTTTATCCAGTTGAGCTCGCAACAGTTCTTTCTTCCTACTTTGTGTGACCGATGTCTTCACCATGACACTACCTGCAGCTACAGTTGTCTTGTCTTGCTGATTTGTTATAACCAAGGGCATAGGTGGAGCTTTGTAACCAGGTGGAGAAGCAATATGCAAATAAGGTGAAATCACTTTGGTGAAATTCTTTGGCGCAACAACACTAACATAAGAAGGAGATGATTTGTCAACCACTGCACATGGTTTCCTGGGACTCAAAGAATTAATAAAGTCTGGTTTAAAAGGAATCGAAGAGTGGTATTTATATTGATTCAAAACTAGTTTTTAGCAGTCTCCTCTAATTGTTTACCTTTGTCTTCAACTATAGCATTCGTGTTGGTTTGAAAAGTATTGAAGTCGCTTAGAATTTTTCTAACTTCAGTCTCTTGTCCGCACTAAAGTCTCCATTAACATCATCACCCGCTAACTGAGCACTAATACGTTCAGTAATCTCAAGTATCCCTAGGAAGTTACCACTAATAGGGTGCATTTCAACTTCATGGATATTGGTATCCCGCTCACTAACCTCATTAACATCAAGGTCGAAATTTTGGAGAAGAAAAGTACCAAGATGATCATTGTTACATTTAACACCATTGGATACATCAGTAACCACTTTCCAAAAACTACACCAAAAAAGAAAATTTGGCACGCGAAGATGCAGAGAATTGACAACGCTTTTAGTTGTATCAAATTTGATACAGCTTATAGCCGTATCAACTTTCCTCTTGGCGATCTGCATCTCTCCAAACATGTAAGATCTAACCGTACATCAAAAAAGCTCCGGATCAGTTCATTTGATACGCCTTTCGGTCGTATGAAATCCGTATCATATTTTTCCCTAGCTATTTTTCTTTCTAGCACCATCATGCTTTGACACTTCAAAACTTTCGGCCTGCTTCCCTCTTTTTAATTTCCATGGTGACCGAAAACCCAAATTAGGGTTTTGGAACTCGGCGCACCATCTTGCTTTGTCAATAAACCATCCACTGCTCGAAGCCTAGTCCACCGCTATACATCGTCAACTCGCACTGCCTTCAGATCACCGGGTGAAACGACCCGCAAATCCGTACCCTTTGAGTCGACTAATAACACCACACGTCCAACTCAAATTGCACAGAAATACGAATCATTATTAGAAAGAAGTTAGAGGGTGAGAAATAGAAAGAAAGAAATATTAGAATAGAAGAAGACGAAGATCACAAACTCACAGCGGAACGAATAAAATATATTAGATAATATAACTTTGAAGCACAAATCAGTATTTGTATATACATACCATTATCAGAGCACAACGGTTATTCCTGGAACAGTTATAAACACCTGTTTCCAGATACAACATAGTACACAGCGGAAATATGACAGTCTACAGCTAACTGGTGAAGCCTCCTGCTTCAAGCTCCTCCAAGTGAATCTGAAAAATCCCGACTACTTGACTGCCCGTACAAATTTGGGCACCCAAGAGTTTAGGGAAAACAAACAAAATAAACTCTGGGTCAGTCATGGGACTGGTGTGAGTAAACTCCAACCATTGGTTTAACTTTCAAAAATCCTTTCAAAAGAGATGATAATCGTAAGACCGATCCACACATAAACATGGATGGTTTTTACCTTACGATAACCCAAAACACTTTGGAAATCATATATTATTTGATATTATAATAATGTCTAATCACAAGTAATTAAAATCTAGTAGAACGCTTGCATCTCACGCTCTACATATATAATATACAATCAAACTCGCAGGCACTTATTGGAGATTGGATTCCAACTTGACAAGGTATGGGACCACCTTCCGAACGTGTATCTCTAGAGGCAAATACACTGGGTTCAACAAGAACATCTTGCAACCCGGCCCACACATGACCGACCACTCATTTCGCTTGAGTGTATCGAATGTATATCACCAACGGTTGGGATCAGCAACCGTCTCCCGATAAGGGACAGCATCGATAGATTTAAGAACAAAAGGAATTTCTCTAGATAGGTGATCATACATCCTAATGGGTGCGACCCACATAGCCATGCTGCCTGCCCGATTTTTGTCTAATTCCGGGTTGATGAGGCTTGAGGTTTGAATTATCTTCCAGAACATCTGGCCATCATTCACTTTGAATGCCGCATCATCAGATCCATCGGAAATCACTAATTGATTCCCACAAAAATACTCAGATTGTTAGGCTAAAGAAGTTTCCCTTCTATGCCCCAACTTCGTACGTTTGAAGGAATCAACGTACGTAACCCCCTTTGGAAATACTCTGTCAGACACTCGTCCATACAAGTTGTCCTGGGTCTGGACAAACCGAAGGCACTAACCCGTAAACAGGATAGCCCTTGCATAACTCCGTCTTCAATTTTCTTCAGCATAAGTTGCTTCATAATGCTTACGCAATACGGAGTGGTTTTCAGATATCAAATCTGATCCCGGTCTCTCCATATTGACAACGGAGGTATATAAAAATATAAAACTTTGATAGTCGGTGATTTAACTATCAAAGAAACATCCATACAATCAACAGTCCTATTTCCAAATGGAAATTCTATCAATCAAGCATCAAACAACACTGGGCCCTTTTTCTATTAGTTCTTTATTACATTATCATTTCCAATTCCATTTTCCACCTTCCGTGTTCTTTCAAAGCACTATTTTCTCTCTCGATCATTGGAAAACATTTCCAATATCTATAATTCCTTTATTGAGAAAATATCCCTTATTCCGGTTAGAAAACATTTCTAAATCCTTTGAATTAACTGATGTTATAAACATCGTTATTATAACTCAAATCATAAATCATTCGTTAACTAACGATATCACTAACCAACCCTTGCTATCGAGCCTTAACCATTTCTCCGTCAATAATGCAGTCAGTCAAGTTAGGGTATAATTACCTCTCAGACCTTAACTGAACGACATTCTTAGCTTTGAAATAGTCAGAGCTCACAACTTTAAACCAAACATTGCTTACGCGACTCTCGGATTTGATCTACGAACACACCTTCTTTATAAAAATATTGATTATAACGGTAGCGTTATAATCGCTGTCTTCAAATGTTTGGTTTATAAAACATTGCTTTCAACAACAGCGTTAAAACCGCTGTCTAGCATTATAGAATACTTATCATAACCATAGCATTAAGATTGCTATTAAAACAGTTATTATAACGGCAGCGTTAAAATTGCTATTTAGATTTACCAAGACATTTATTATAACAGCAGCGTCTAAAATTGCTGTATAGATTTACAACATCTATTATAACAACAGCGCTAAAATCGCTGTTTAGTTTTATAAAAGCATTTCTTACAAAGACAGCGTTAAAATCGCTGTTTAAAATTTAAAAAAAAAACATTTCTTATAACAACAGCGTTATGATTGCTGTTTTGAATAAAATACCGTGTGCGACGCACACGCTTCCGTTGTTCATTTATAAACTCTGTTTATTTAAACAATTCAAGTGCTCCTTTAAACATATTTATAAACTATACATTCTTCTAACCACTTAATTCGATTTCTATAAATCCCCTTTTTATATACATTTTATTTGCAAAATATTTCCTTGTTTTAAACTATTTATTCCTTTATTTTAAGCATTTGAAAATCTTTCTTTAAAACTTTCCTCTGTAATTTGCTAAATTCGGATCCATTTCCAAATATTGGTTTCAAAACCGATACTCACTTTCAAATATACATTCATATTTGAACTCACCTTTTAATTTATCCAATGGTTAATGATCCACTTAATTTATATCTTTATTTATAACATTTTCCTTGGTTTACCCAATGGAATAGGTTTCCATTTGCAACTCAATGAAAAAGAAATTATTTCTAATTTGGAAATAAACTCTGCTTTTAAATTCTAATTTCCTTTTTCACATTCGATGATATTTTACGGTATCTAAAATACCAGGTTCCTAAGGGCAGGGTAAATCAAACACACAAATTCAACCATGGATAATGTAGCATAACATATATCACTATTAAATAAAACAGTAAATAAAATGTTGAGGGATCCAGTTGGATCCCTCCAACCTGTTTCCCTGCACCCACAGATGTTAGTAACATCAAAAATATCGCATTAATGAAAAAAATCAATCAACGATGTGATTATATCAACCAATTTATCAACTATTCAACCAAGCAACCATTTCACATTATAAAATAATTTTAAACGAGTGAGTTTACTCACCTTTTTCCGCAGTTGACGGTTCTGCTTTTTGTTCCCTTTAAAATCAAACAACGTTTGATTTTACCATGAAATTCCAGTATTACCGTTTTCCATCTCAATATTTCCGCAACGTAAATTTCATTATCGCGTTCCCAACGTGACCAGTTCCGTTCAATTCTGTATACGGAATAAAAGTCATTCAATTTTTAGTTTACTCGATTTAATAAAAAAAACAATAATACTTTTCTTTCTAATCATATATTAGTTCGACCTAATTACTTGGGTCATTACCGTAATAAATCATCTCCTGCTTCAGTGCTTTTTCGCGTACCATTCAACCACGCTAGACCCACTTTCCCAACACAAAATCCACCGTAATGAAATGCCAGCACCACTCCATCCAGTGCCTCATCACGTCCTCAACAACCTCCATCAAACCAGTGCGTGCCATCCCAACTTTCCCTCCACTAAATACCCAAACAAATCCACCTGGTACCGTACTTCCCATCCACTGTTTCCAATCCATCCCACGGTCGAACTTTCCTGAAGCGCGGTCTCAGGTCCTGCCGTCAACACTTGATCTTACCAGGAACTGGAGCACTCAAAGTTTATCAAGGATTTGTTAGCATTATCAGTGTGTTTCTTAGTTCGGTTGCTAGAGCGTGAGACAGAGTGGAAAGCCGGAGCGGAGAATGAGAAGCACCAGTCGGAAATAGAAGTCATCACGAAAAGGAAGAAGGCATCAGATTCGAATCAACACAAGAAAAGCTATTTTTCCGTTTAACTTTATATATATTTTATTTTTATTTTTCTCGTTTCTGAAAACCGAATGAGAGATCGAAATCTTGGATATTTATAACTGCAGTTGCCTTGCCATGCACGGTTTATAGGCAAATAGGTTAGCTGAAAATAAAAGGGTAGGCTTGTGATTTTTATTACTTTGTCGGTAAGGATTCTAGTAATGGCGTGAAGCACAAACAAAGCTTACATCATGTCATAGTTTAGGTTGCTATTAAGCTTTAGGTATCAGTACGTTGGATTCTCTTCTTTTCTTCCTTCTATTTTAAAATATGCGCAAATGGACGAGTAGATTCGAAGTCCTAGCCGCAGTGTTTGACTTGCACACACAAAGATCTTATCAACTAGTTTGTGGTTACATTATATTATACGAAACTTCGCGGTGAAGTATCAAATAAAATAACCACAGTCGACTTCTGTTTACTGATGTAAAAGCTGATCTTGGTGTAAAAAGTTATTCTGAACCCAATGGGACAAGTTTCGTCGAATTCTGACATCGTTTGGAAAAAATTCCCTTATAAAACCAGAAATGAACTCACATTTTAATTTATCACGGTCACCAGATAAATCGAAACAACTCGAAACTGCGAACATCGACAATAACTTTTCGATACGAACCCAACGGCACTAGTTTCGTCGCATTCTGAGACTGTTGCCCCGGTAGACTGTTTTTGGCGCGTACCGCACTGCCCTTCTGAACACCAAATTTGCCGATCTCTAAAAATAACAAACTATATACCTACCCTGACTATATCCGACGCTACGAACTCACCGGAACTGGTTTCATGGCCTGATTCGATCGTCTGTTCAAGTTATACCCAAATATCTTTTTATTCAGTTGAATTAATTTAATTGCACTGAACGAGCGTTTACGGTTACCGTGGTCACATACGACATCGGCTTTCCACGCCACTCACCACCGTATAATAATTTAACGTTACGGTCCCAATGAAACTGATTTCGTCGAAATCTGAGTCCGTTTGCAAAACGGCTATTTTAACGCGTATATTTTAAATAACGATTTCCACAGCGACTATTTAAAAATTTGATTTGGCCATAACTAACAAATTATAACACGAAATCTGGATTTTTCTCTTTCATATGAAAAGTATAATCAATACGGTTCCAACGTGTCTTGTTTCACAGAAATCCGACTTATATCGGATCCTGTATCCTCAGTTGAAGTTCAAAACTCTATTTTACGAACTGCCGCGCGATTTCGAGCTCGTTTTATAATTATATTATAAATTAACGTTCAAACTTCGTTTTTAATTAACAAATTCCTATATGTAATTCAATTAAAATATTTAAAACAAATTTAAATATTCAGAATTCAACGGCCGAAAAATCCGGGTCGTTACATTCCTTCCCCCTTAAAATAATTTCGTCCTCGAAATTGCTAAGTAGGGAAAATGCCACGTATCCTATTAACTAGGTTTAAAATTCCTTTTTGTTTTTCCCACCTCTTAACTCCAGTTTAACTGGACCAATTTATTTCAATTAAAATATTCATTTATTCTTACTAACGGAAAAAAAATTCTGAAAATTTTCTAACACTTTAAATTCTGAAAAATTTCGGCAGCATCTCCTCTGCACAACTCAATCGGTACTACCACAACTCGCCTTTCTAGGCCTTCTCCAATTCAAAAGAAAATCAAAAAGACAAGTGGCTTGCCTCATAGGCTCATAAAATCATCAACCCAAACAATATCGTAAACATGTACCTTTTTGTCAGGCATAATTCTATCTCTTGCATTTGCTTTCATTCAACATCTGCTCTATATACATATATCCATTTCCAGTTGGTTTCAAATCAATCCAACCTTTGATCTTTAACTTCTGATTGGATCACTTCTATTCACTAATCCAAACTGAGTTCTATTTTCCAAAATCAACCCTCTTATTCTGCTTGGGCTCAAAAATAACTTAACTCCAATTAACGACATACAATATAAGTATTCAACTCGTTTAGTATAATTCGAATCTATTTTAATATTTCGAATTTCAACATCTCTATACTGAATTTCATTCGGGATTGCTTCTAATTCAATCCAGTTTTATTTAACTTAAGTTAAATTACAATTCATTTGATACATTTTGACCATTTCCAATCTATTCAACTTTTTCAAGTTAAAACATTTCAGAATTCAAATTCCTGGGTTTTATTTCAAATTAGTTTGAAATCATATATATATTTATACACATATTTATAATCAACTGAATTCAAAACATTTGAATTTCTAAAACAACTTTATATTTCTCAAACAAATTTCCATTAACAAACCTATTATGGTAGCAATCCATCACTTAGAAACTCGAAAATGAATACCGATAATGCTGCAGTCCATTATCAGAATTATTTTCTCGCCACTGAAGTGGTTTTAGTGCTTAATCACTTTCAAACTCATTAAAAATCATTTTCATTCAAAAATACCTTCAAGTAATGCTATATTACCTTTAAAATACTTCAGAAAATATTTCTAAACTCCCGGAATTCGATTTCTAATTCTGGTTTGAATTTAATTTCAGTTCATCTTATTTATGTATATTTCCCATATACAAGTCACATTTGGCTATATATAACCATTTCAATATTTATAATTCCATTTGATTGTAACAACAATCAACCCATTTGATAATTTCAGAAAATTATCCCTTTATATCAAAATAACTTTTGGGCAAATTATTTCACTTACCCATTTTAAAACGATACTGCGTCGAATTGTTCTGTTCGAGAGTTTAGAAACACCTATCGATACAGTTGTACATCCTGTATCGACCAGAATTCATAAATCACTCAACAAACCAGCCAACACAATATAAAACAATTTTATCTCAAATCTACAAATACGCGCTCATATATATACACTCACACTCAATCTAGGGTATTACTAACCCCATCTCTATTGAGTTACGCCACAGAGCCTAGGTAATCACTTAACCTTCAGCTCTGATACCAAATGAAACGACCCGCAAATCCGTACCCTTTGAGTCGACTAATAACACCACACGTCCAACTCAAATTGCACAGAAATACGAATCATTATTAGAAAGAAGTTAGAGGGTGAGAAATAGAAAGAAAGAAATATTAGAATAGAAGAAGACGAAGATCACAAACTCACAGCGGAACGAATAAAATATATTAGATAATATAACTTTGAAGCACAAATCAGTATTTGTATATACATACCATTATCAGAGCACAACGGTTATTCCTGGAACAGTTATAAACACCTGTTTCCAGATACAACATAGTACACAGCGGAAATATGACAGTCTACAGCTAACTGGTGAAGCCTCCTGCTTCAAGCTCCTCCAAGTGAATCTGAAAAATCCCGACTACTTGACTGCCCGTACAAATTTGGGCACCCAAGAGTTTAGGGAAAACAAACAAAATAAACTCTGGGTCAGTCATGGGACTGGTGTGAGTAAACTCCAACCATTGGTTTAACTTTCAAAAATCCTTTCAAAAGAGATGATAATCGTAAGACCGATCCACACATAAACATGGATGGTTTTTACCTTACGATAACCCAAAACACTTTGGAAATCATATATTATTTGATATTATAATAATGTCTAATCACAAGTAATTAAAATCTAGTAGAACGCTTGCATCTCACGCTCTACATATATAATATACAATCAAACTCGCAGGCACTTATTGGAGATTGGATTCCAACTTGACAAGGTATGGGACCACCTTCCGAACGTGTATCTCTAGAGGCAAATACACTGGGTTCAACAAGAACATCTTGCAACCCGGCCCACACATGACCGACCACTCATTTCGCTTGAGTGTATCGAATGTATATCACCAACGGTTGGGATCAGCAACCGTCTCCCGATAAGGGACAGCATCGATAGATTTAAGAACAAAAGGAATTTCTCTAGATAGGTGATCATACATCCTAATGGGTGCGACCCACATAGCCATGCTGCCTGCCCGATTTTTGTCTAATTCCGGGTTGATGAGGCTTGAGGTTTGAATTATCTTCCAGAACATCTGGCCATCATTCACTTTGAATGCCGCATCATCAGATCCATCGGAAATCACTAATTGATTCCCACAAAAATACTCAGATTGTTAGGCTAAAGAAGTTTCCCTTCTATGCCCCAACTTCGTACGTTTGAAGGAATCAACGTACGTAACCCCCTTTGGAAATACTCTGTCAGACACTCGTCCATACAAGTTGTCCTGGGTCTGGACAAACCGAAGGCACTAACCCGTAAACAGGATAGCCCTTGCATAACTCCGTCTTCAATTTTCTTCAGCATAAGTTGCTTCATAATGCTTACGCAATACGGAGTGGTTTTCAGATATCAAATCTGATCCCGGTCTCTCCATATTGACAACGGAGGTATATAAAAATATAAAACTTTGATAGTCGGTGATTTAACTATCAAAGAAACATCCATACAATCAACAGTCCTATTTCCAAATGGAAATTCTATCAATCAAGCATCAAACAACACTGGGCCCTTTTTCTATTAGTTCTTTATTACATTATCATTTCCAATTCCATTTTCCACCTTCCGTGTTCTTTCAAAGCACTATTTTCTCTCTCGATCATTGGAAAACATTTCCAATATCTATAATTCCTTTATTGAGAAAATATCCCTTATTCCGGTTAGAAAACATTTCTAAATCCTTTGAATTAACTGATGTTATAAACATCGTTATTATAACTCAAATCATAAATCATTCGTTAACTAACGATATCACTAACCAACCCTTGCTATCGAGCCTTAACCATTTCTCCGTCAATAATGCAGTCAGTCAAGTTGGGGTATAATTACCTCTCAGACCTTAACTGAACGACATTCTTAGCTTTGAAATAGTCAGAGCTCACAACTTTAAACCAAACATTGCTTACGCGACTCTCGGATTTGATCTACGAACACACCTTCTTTATAAAAATATTGATTATAACGGTAGCGTTATAATCGCTATCTTCAAATGTTTGGTTTATAAAACATTGCTTTCAACAACAGCGTTAAAACCGCTGTCTAGCATTATAGAACACTTATCATAACCATAGCATTAAGATTGCTATTAAAACAGTTATTATAACGGCAGCGTTAAAATTGCTATTTAGATTTACCAAGACATTTATTATAACAGCAGCGTCTAAAATTGCTGTATAGATTTACAACATCTATTATAACAACAGCGCTAAAATCGCTGTTTAGTTTTATAAAAGCATTTCTTACAAAGACAGCGTTAAAATCGCTGTTTAAAATTTAAAAAAAAACATTTCTTATAACAACAGCGTTATGATTGCTGTTTTGAATAAAATACCGTGTGCGACGCACACGCTTCCGTTGTTCATTTATAAACTCTGTTTATTTAAACAATTCAAGTGCTCCTTTAAACATATTTATAAACTATACATTCTTCTAACCACTTAATTCGATTTCTATAAATCCCCTTTTTATATACATTTTATTTGCAAAATATTTCCTTGTTTTAAACTATTTATTCCTTTATTTTAAGCATTTGAAAATCTTTCTTTAAAACTTTCCTCTGTAATTTGCTAAATTCGGATCCATTTCCAAATATTGGTTTCAAAACCGATACTCACTTTCAAATATACATTCATATTTGAACTCACCTTTTAATTTATCCAATGGTTAATGATCCACTTAATTTATATCTTTATTTATAACATTTTCCTTGGTTTACCCAATGGAATAGGTTTCCATTTGCAACTCAATGAAAAAGAAATTATTTCTAATTTGGAAATAAACTCTGCTTTTAAATTCTAATTTCCTTTTTCACATTCGATGATATTTTACGGTATCTAAAATACCAGGTTCCTAAGGGCAGGGTAAATCAAACACACAAATTCAACCATGGATAATGTAGCATAACATATATCACTATTAAATAAAACAGTAAATAAAATGTTGAGGGATCCAGTTGGATCCCTCCAACCTGTTTCCCTGCACCCACAGATGTTAGTAACATCAAAAATATCGCATTAATGAAAAAAATCAATCAACGATGTGATTATATCAACCAATTTATCAACTATTCAACCAAGCAACCATTTCACATTATAAAATAATTTTAAACGAGTGAGTTTACTCACCTTTTTCCGCAGTTGACGGTTCTGCTTTTTGTTCCCTTTAAAATCAAACAACGTTTGATTTTACCATGAAATTCCAGTATTACCGTTTTCCATCTCAATATTTCCGCAACGTAAATTTCATTATCGCGTTCCCAACGTGACCAGTTCCGTTCAATTCTGTATACGGAATAAAAGTCATTCAATTTTTAGTTTACTCGATTTAATAAAAAAAACAATAATACTTTTCTTTCTAATCATATATTAGTTCGACCTAATTACTTGGGTCATTACCGTAATAAATCATCTCCTGCTTCAGTGCTTTTTCGCGTACCATTCAACCACGCTAGACCCACTTTCCCAACACAAAATCCACCGTAATGAAATGCCAGCACCACTCCATCCAGTGCCTCATCACGTCCTCAACAACCTCCATCAAACCAGTGCGTGCCATCCCAACTTTCCCTCCACTAAATACCCAAACAAATCCACCTGGTACCGTACTTCCCATCCACTGTTTCCAATCCATCCCACGGTCGAACTTTCCTGAAGCGCGGTCTCAGGTCCTGCCGTCAACACTTGATCTTACCAGGAACTGGAGCACTCAAAGTTTATCAAGGATTTGTTAGCATTATCAGTGTGTTTCTTAGTTCGGTTGCTAGAGCGTGAGACAGAGTGGAAAGCCGGAGCGGAGAATGAGAAGCACCAGTCGGAAATAGAAGTCATCACGAAAAGGAAGAAGGCATCAGATTCGAATCAACACAAGAAAAGCTATTTTTCCGTTTAACTTTATATATATTTTATTTTTATTTTTCTCGTTTCTGAAAACCGAATGAGAGATCGAAATCTTGGATATTTATAACTGCAGTTGCCTTTCCATGCACGGTTTATAGGCAAATAGGTTAGCTGAAAATAAAAGGGTAGGCTTGTGATTTTTATTACTTTGTCGGTAAGGATTCTAGTAATGGCGTGAAGCACAAACAAAGCTTACATCATGTCATAGTTTAGGTTGCTATTAAGCTTTAGGTATCAGTACGTTGGATTCTCTTCTTTTCTTCCTTCTATTTTAAAATATGCGCAAATGGACGAGTAGATTCGAAGTCCTAGCCGCAGTGTTTGACTTGCACACACAAAGATCTTATCAACTAGTTTGTGGTTACATTATATTATACGAAACTTCGCGGTGAAGTATCAAATAAAATAACCACAGTCGACTTCTGTTTACTGATGTAAAAGCTGATCTTGGTGTAAAAAGTTATTCTGAACCCAATGGGACAAGTTTCGTCGAATTCTGACATCGTTTGGAAAAAATTCCCTTATAAAATCAGAAATGAACTCACATTTTAATTTATCACGGTCACCAGATAAATCGAAACAACTCGAAACTGCGAACATCGACAATAACTTTTCGATACGAACCCAACGGCACTAGTTTCGTCGCATTCTGAGACTGTTGCCCCGGTAGACTGTTTTTGGCGCGTACCGCACTGCCCTTCTGAACACCAAATTTGCCGATCTCTAAAAATAACAAACTATATACCTACCCTGACTATATCCGACGCTACGAACTCACCGGAACTGGTTTCATGGCCTGATTCGATCGTCTGTTCAAGTTATACCCAAATATCTTTTTATTCAGTTGAATTAATTTAATTGCACTGAACGAGCGTTTACGGTTACCGTGGTCACATACGACATCGGCTTTCCACGCCACTCACCACCGTATAATAATTTAACGTTACGGTCCCAATGAAACTGATTTCGTCGAAATCTGAGTCCGTTTGCAAAACGGCTATTTTAACGCGTATATTTTAAATAACGATTTCCACAGCGACTATTTAAAAATTTGATTTGGCCATAACTAACAAATTATAACACGAAATCTGGATTTTTCTCTTTCATATGAAAATTATAATCAATACGGTTCCAACGTGTCTTGTTTCACAGAAATCCGACTTATATCGGATCCTGTATCCTCAGTTGAAGTTCAAAACTCTATTTTACGAACTGCCGCGCGATTTTGAGCTCGTTTTATAATTATATTATAAATTAACGTTCAAACTTCGTTTTTTAATTAACAAATTCCTATATGTAATTCAATTAAAATATTTAAAACAAATTTAAATATTCAGAATTCAATGGCCGAAAAATCCGGGTCGTTACACCGGGAAACCGATCAGTCGCCTTCTTCTTTCTCGTCGCAACTGAAGGTGAGTATTAGCTCACAGTTTCATTTGAATTTAATTGGGTTTAAATTGGTTTTAATTTGAATTTGAAACGTGTTCAATCAATTTTCCATTTACGTGTTTAATTAGAATTTGAATTGGGTTTAACTTGAATTGGCTTTAATTTGAAAGAATTTTCTACTTCTTTGAGGCTTGTCTACTTCTGTTTACATTTCTGGCCATGGTTCTCGAGTATGCCACTTATGCTTGAACCCTTGACCTTGCTTGGCTTTGTGTGATGCAACCATGCTTTTATATTTGCAATGTATTGCCATTCCTTATTGTCTTTTGCTTAATTGGTATCATCTCCCCATGCATGCAATTTTGCTTGATGTAGCACTATTAATTTGTTGTTTGTGCTGGTCCATCTTGACTTGAGCATTTGTATTTGCAATTTGACTTTGTTTCATTTACCTGAACTCCTTATGTATTAGCAATGCATATACTGTTGCTTCTATGTATTTGTGAACTCATTGATGAAGGATGTGCATGCTATGATGTGTATGGCATTTCTTTCCATGTACATGCACCTCTGTCTTGTATTTGCATTCTTATGATAGAAACTGGTACTATACTTTCTTGTTATGTTTCTTGATTGTTCACTTGCTTTCCACTAAGCCATTCTTTGTGACTTATATCACTCACTTATGTGCATGTTGCACCTATGTGGATCTTCCATATCCTTAGTACTTGCATCATGCAAGTGACTGATGTTATTGTGCATGTTGCACATTTGCCTTGTCATCTAGTTTATAGCTGCTGCTATCATGTGAATATTTGCTTCCTTGTGCTTTGACACCTTGTGTTTGACCATAAAGGAGGCAGGCAAGTCAATGGCTCGATCACGATTAGTCGGCTAGTACTTGCAGTCTTATACTTGCACTCCTGTACTTGAATTTGTATATACCTGAATTTAATTCAATATGTATACCTAAATTGGTCGATCACGATAAGTTGACTAATACCAATTCAATATGTATACCTAAATCAGTGTAATGCTTACAGTCTTGTACGATGAGCCATCGACTTGCCTGCCTCCTTTTAGTACTTTGTTACTGTCACTTGTAACTTATTGTCCCAATATTTATTGTTGCACCATTAAGTCGAGTCGACAGAGGTCCAGCTAGTCGGCTAGTCGATTAGTCGTGGACTAGTCGATATACATGTTGCCACCACCAAAAATTTGTCAATTCAAATATATTGTTGCCAACAATTATATTGTTGCCAACAATTATATTGTTGCAGTTCTAATCAAGTTTAAATCAGATCTGCAGTTTAATTCAACATCTAGTATTTCCATTCAATATGTATATCTGAAAGGAGGTAGGCAAGTCGATGGCTCGGTCACAATTAGTCGACTAGTACTTGCAGTATTGTACTTGCAATATTGTACTTGAATTGGTTCATACCCTAATTAAATTCAATATGTATAATTGAATTGGTCGATCATGATTAGTCAACTAGTATCAATTCAACATGTATACCTAAATTGGTGTAATGTTTGCAGTTTTGTACTTGCAGTCTTGTACGATGAGTTGTGTGTTTTGTATATGTATGAACGTATGTGTGCGTGTCTGTGTGCGTATATATGTGTAGTGTGTGTTTGTGTGTCTGTGTCTTTGTGTGTGTTGTATATGTATGCAGTGTAAGTTTGTGTGTCTGTGTTGTATATGTTTGTGTGTGTGTTGTATATGTATATTCTGACTCATTGTTCTAATGCAAATCAGGTTGTAAGTATAGACGAAGAAAATGCATGTCTATTATGGTTAAGAATTTACTGGGTGATCCACCAGCGAAGCCTCACCAAGCCGACGGCTTTAACTCTCTAGTTAAGAATTACTGGGTGATTGACCAGGTAGATGCACTTTAACTCACACCGCAGGGTCAGGTATTTATCCTAACTTGTGCATTTAACTAAGCGTCGGGACTAGCAAAGGGGATAATATCAAGTGTCAAATGCTTTTTCTTAAGGTTTGGTGAAGCAGCATATGACACTTGATATTATCCCCTTTGCTTGTCCTGGCGCTTAGTTAAATGCATAAGTTAGCATGAATACCTAACCCAGGTGCGTGAGCTAAAATGCATCCACCAGGTTGATCACCCAGTAAATTCTTAACTACAAAGTTAAAACCTTCAGCTTGGTAAATGGATTAGTTCAACTGAAAAGAAGATCAAAGTGGTCAATCGCCAAAGTTGAAAAGCGGATAGTGGTCACCGAAGTTGCTAAAATACCGAGTTTACCTTCTTTATTGTAATGTAATTATGAAACATTATATATGAAATAGTATGTATCTTCTTTATTGTAATGTAATGAAACAACATGTATCTTCTTTATTGTAATGTAACGAAACAACATGTATCATTATATATGTTGTTGGATTGGTATGAAATATTTCGAACAACTGTTTCGTTTACTGTTATAATTTTTGAAATAGAGTTTGCAAGATATTTACTAGACTTTTGTATATATTCGTATCCATAGATAATTTAGATACGGTTTATATTTGTATCTTGTAATAATTTAGCTACGGCTTAGAGTCGTATGTTATTTGCAGTTAGATACGGTTTATAGACGTATCTATTTATACTTTAGATACGGCATAAAGCCGTATTAAATTTGTGGTTTTGACATGACTTATGGAAGTATTTAATATTTAAGCACACCATTATTTGATACGGCTTAGAGCCGTGTCTAATTGTAGTAGATACAGCCCAAAACACAGCCTAATTTGCATTTATGGTGTAACGAAACCAAAAAATATATGTCATAGCAATTTCCTAGGCATCTAGGGCATGATTTTTTTAATTCATCAGTGTGTAGTGGAACAGACGCATCATATACGGTAGCACCAATATCGTAAATACTACTAACTTTCTCTTGCTTTTCTTGTGTCCCATCACCCATTATCATAAGACTGCTCGAGAGGAACACAACAAAAAGCATTTGTGAGGAGTTCGTTAATATTGACGATCTCTCCTTCCTCAAAAGTCTCATTATCAACATGATTGTTAAGCCACAACCACTTTTTAATATAATAAATAATCTATACAATGGGGTATAGGAGTTGGACAATTCACCTAATAACTAGGAGCTGATTTGAAGTGCCAAGACACTGGAAGCTGGTTTATGGTGACAATGCACTATAATATATAGGAGTGGAGAACAGTGCGTCCACTTCTATTAACATGAACACCTAGGCAGGGTTGCAAGCACCCTTAACAATGGTGGATTGCGTCGTGTGCCAGTCGTGAATTGCAAAATGGCCAACCAAGCTAGTAATATTGTCAGACGACTCTGAATGGAAAAGAAATCGCCTATCCCAAAAGACATTTTGCACGATCAAATCATTATCTTCACCAAGTTCACTCTCATCCCACATAACCAAGTCATTACCAATCTGACGATAAAACATTCTGCATTCATCAACAATATTTCCAATATACTTGTCGTAGTAGACGCCATCTATCGCAAAGTGCATATTGGAAATTGTGTGGACCCATTTTCTTTCAATTTTAGCCTATATAAATCTAGTTCCTTTTCTAATATCGATATTGCCAAATTCATCTAAAATAACGAGATCAGGCAGAATGAGGATAGCAGGATCCATGACATCATCCAAAATAACTTGATAAGCAGGAGGATATGGGTCCACCAAAGAGACGTTTGGGACCCAACAACTATCAGGTGGCTTCGAAAGAGGAATCTTCATTGGTATATATCTATTAGTCGTTGCCTTGCAGGATTCTGCAACACGTCCAAAGTGCTGGCCAGTAGAACATGTGTCGGATTCCCACTTATACTTCACATCAACGAAGTAAACATGTTTATCGATGCATTCTTTGATCTGCGAGGGAAGGGGTCTATTTGGAGTAATTTCAGTTAGTGCTCTAGCATAGACTAGATTCCTTCTTGCTACTATATTTGAATCAAAGCATTTAATCTTACTTATATGACATGCCAGCCAATTCAGGCTAAGAAGGGGATTTAAAGCTGAAGGGACATGGGTAAACTATATCCAAAAAGGGATAGACAATACTTGCTCCCTAGCATTATCAACAGAGGAACTCCATGTTGTAACAATGAAAGGTTTCCCACTAGTAATGGAAAGGGCAGCTTATAACACTTTAATTCTTTCCTCGATAGACGTAAAATTTAGGTAAAACATACCATCTATTGGCGTAATTTGCAATCAACCATGAAGTTTTCAAGCGTTACAGAAAGCTAGGAGCATATCAACATCCGGTGGGTGTGCATATAGGAAGAAACCCACAAGTTGGTTCTTTTAAAAATGAAGCAGCTTTTACAAGTATTTCAGGAGGCAGATTTGAGGTTGATTCGAAAAACGAGATAATGAAATTTGTAGGTTTAACACGCCGTAAAATATATCCTAAATAAACATAGATATTCAATTAAATGTAAACAATAATAAGTTAATAAAATATTAATGGGATAAAAATAAAAATTTGGGGTAGTTTAGAATTTGTCCACGAGAATATTACTATTGTATTCATGCCGAGATTTTGATCTATTTTCATGTTTTATTTATCGAGAACGGAGTCTGTCTGAAGAAGTTATTAATAAAACAAGTTATACTTAAATTATATACATATAAAATTTGCAATTCAAACTGAATGAATACAAATCAAGAATATAATTAGAAACTGATTGGTATAATGGAATATTCCCTAGACATTTGAAATTGTGTATGAATATACATTTGCAAGAGGGACAATCAAATAACAGAAAGAATCAATCATATTTAATAACCAAATTAATAAAATAAAACGTACAGGGAGATAAAACCTTCCCATGCTCGACCCAGAAAGGGGGTTGACTGCCCCATAAGAGGGGGGTCAACCGCCCACCTATGGAGGACGTAAATTGCCCTGTTATTCGAGGGTGGGAGAGAGGCACTATTTATTAGGGATTTTTATATAGTTTTTCTTCCACGCATTGTCCATATTAAATCTAACTAATCCTACGGTCCACAACACACAAGAAACTTTAAAAAGACCCATATTCTATCCTTTAAATCATACATTCATTTTCCTCTCCGCCTTTATTTCGTTCTCTCCACTGTTTTCTTAATTCTAGAAACAGGTTAGGTTTCTTCTCTTCTTCTAACCTATATTTTATCTCTTCTTAATCCGAATTCTCAAAAATAGGTTCTGGAATTAGTATAATATATTTGAGATTCTAAATTCGATTCATATATATATATATATATATATATATATATATATATATATATATATATATATATATATATATATATATATATAGTTTAAGGAGGATTTAGGGTACATTGGTTCGAAAGTCTCAATCCAGATTTGTTAGATTCAATACTAAATTCACTATCCTTCTCTATTTGTCTTTGTGAGTGGAAATTATATGAGTTTTCTATTTACTATATTATGAAGTGTAGATTTGGATTGTTATGCCTAAAGAAATTTGGATTTACATAAAAACAAAATATAAATGAATCCACCAAATCCCTTATATCTTGCGAAAATGGCCAATCAATTAATGTAAATAGGGTTTTGGTTATCAATATAATAAAAGATATTCTTTTGGTACTATATAGTTTCTCATAATGGTTTGATTCACTATCTTGAAAAATTACAAATTCATATATGTGGGCGCAAAGGAATAAGACTTGAGTGTTGTAATTTTAATAGGTTTAAGCATCTATTTTCAAAATAGATAGTTTGAACGTATTATATACAAATCACTAAAGTCTCAAGTTCTTGTGTGTATATATATAAATCATATAAAAAGGTGAAGCGGTACCAAAAAGGAATTTACATATTATTGCACCTTGTCTTTCTTTTGTTATTGAAATTATCTTTTAAACCTTGGTTACAAGTTTTTATGTATATGTTATTATTCCCTGTCGTTGATTGAATGTGAATATACATGTTTATGCCATGTTGATGAAGTTAGGGAAATAAACTTGAAAACCTTTTTTTGATGTTAGGATTGACATTTCAACGGTTTAGGATGTTTCTTATGTGCGCTTGATCTACATTTTATTTATTACTTTTTATAACGTAATTAATGTATCATAAATGTGTATTAATTAAATTCATATTAAGAGCGTACTAAATGCATTAAAATAGGAAATTAGAATTATAAATGTCCCCATAGGAAATTTGTATGTATGTGAGTATTAATGGTTTTATTAGTATTAATGACACATAGACTTGAGGTTAATCCCTACTTATAGTAGAAGCCTGCTTGAAATCGATAAATATACCCAGCATCCACAAGTTAGTCGGGTTAATGTGAGAGATCGAAGTGCCATAGGACATCATAATTATTGCACAAAGTAGCGAGGTTAAGCTCAACTTATAGTAGAAGCCTGCTCGGAACCATCTGAGAAATCCAACATCTGCAAATGGTCGGCTTAATGTAAGATGTCTTATGCATATATATATATATATATATATATATATATATATATATATATATTTGAAAACTGGTACGCTTTATTACTTATACCAATCATATACTTTGTTTATATGCTCATCAAAACCATATTCCCCTAACCTAGGTGGGTACCACATAAGGGAAAAGAGTACATATAAACTCCATATATTAGCAATACAAAAGACCATCAACTTACAAATCTCTCTTGACATCATACCTTTTTTCTACTTACAACACATGCAAAACCAGAAAAACAAGAAACATACAACAAATTTATTACAACCATATAACAAGCATCCCTCTCGCAAACAAATAAATCAAAAGTTCAACACCTTCAATCTGCATTAAAAAGTTATATTCCCCATCTTCTTTGTAGCTCCTCTTTCATTTGTGACCTTATAGATTTGTACCATTCTCCTTTACCAAAAAATGCACAACTTTCTCTATCATCTCTCAGCTCTTTTGAAATACATTTATGCTTAAAAATTCTCAAATTTCTCTCATTCCATACATGGTAAATCGTAGAGGTTAAACAACACAAGCTATGTCATATAGCTGATCTTTTTCTTTAAACAAACTCAAAATCTTCTCAGTCTCAAATTCCAATGTACCAATATCATGAACAGACAAACCCAGTTTCATAACAATAGTATCCCAAACATATCTTGTATATTCACATTCAAAATATAAATGCTTGATAGACTCTTCATGGCCCTTACACAAAGGACAACTGTTTTCTTCTAACAAACCAAATCTATTCAGCCTCTCCTTCATAGATAGTCTATCATTTAAGGCCAAATAAGTAATAAAACTCATTCTTTTAGTATTTTTATTATGCCAAATGACTTTAAAGCACTGTTTCTCAGACTCTCTATTTCTTACTTTATTCCATGCCTTATGAAAAGTGAATTCTCCACCTTCACACCATTCGTAATAATCCTCATAATGATTTAGATTAATATTAATAGAATTAACATCATTTAGAATTTCACGTGTATCAGAATGAAGAGAACCATTAATTCTACCATCAGCAATTATAGAAGATACTAAATCATCATGTCTACCTAAATAAGAAAATCTAGAGATACCAATCTTATCCAAAAGACATTTACTATTAATCCAAGGATCAAACCATAGAAAAGTAGATGTTCCTGAAGCAATAACTCTATTAAAAAGTTGATTACCTAATGCTAGTCTGAGAATGCCTTTCCAAGTGCAAGATGCATTATTGTCTATCTGGATATTCCAGAAGTACTTGCAATTGCAATATTTCCTCTCTATCCAAGAGCTCCACAGAGAAGAATCACTTAAATATTTCCACATGAGCTTAAGAACTGCAACTCTCTTTAACTTTGAAAATGATTTCAGCCCTATACCACCTTCTGCTTTAGGTAGACAGAGTTATTCTCATTTAATTTTATGAGAGGAGCCACCCCAAAGAAAATCAGCACACATGGACTGTAACTTGTCTATAACATGTTCAGGTAGTTGGAACACAAATAACCAATACAAAATTGTTGGAGTGATCACAGACTGAATCAATTGAGCCCTTCCAACAAAGCTAAGAAAATTAGCATCCCATGACTGGATTTTCATCTGTACTTTATGAAATTGTTTATGTGAAAAACTGAAATTGTTATTACTATATAGTGAAGAATCAATTGGCACACCAGACATAAGGGCATGTGAGTCGGAGTTTTGTGCTAAATAATAATATGCTTTATGTATCATAGTGTGGACACATTATATATTTTAATTAGTTATCTTTAGCTTTTTTTAGTATTACATGTACCCTTCCAGATTACGTAAAAATTATCTTAGTTAAACAATTTTAAGGATGATATCAGCTTACTGCAGTTATAGGATTTGAACATTTCTCTTAAACTTGGAAACCAACATAACTTAAGGCATTTTGCCTTAATATACTCACAGACATTCAGATAAGCAACTTCTACTTTAGGTAAGTTTCAATAATTTCTTCTATAAATTTTGTTTGAGAATTGTCTTGTTAATGTCATTATGTGAACTTCTTAATGTAGGAGAGTTGAAGATTAAGGGCTGACTCGGCTAACTGGGAAGATCATTAAATTAAGCAAAAGGGATAACAAGAAGGATTTGCCTAACGAAAAAATTAATCCTTTTTTACTTACATTTCACTGACATAATGATTACGGAATGCTTTTTTAAGCGTACCTTCGACAAGAACCATCATTATCGAAATTGAAGCCACGCGAGTCATCCTCGTCGTCAATGCATGTTTGAAAATTTGGAATAAAACAGCTGATACGATATTGATGTAGGTTCTCAGCTTCCGCTAAGGTCTAACTGGATGCAGAGCGTTCCTGTATTTTTGTCAAAAGAAAAAAAATGGTTAGAAATAACACCAATAAGTGATTTATCAACATTATCGGGTTGTTAACAAAAAAGGTAAATAAAACAAAACTTACTTTTGAGAATGTATAGACTTGGTTTACCAATATAAAAGGGATGAAATTAGGTTACTGCAACAACACGTTGTATGATATAGAATGGAATCATTTATAATGCTGACAGGAAGCATTTATTATGCTACAACAGCTGCAAAGCATCTATTTTAGTATATTCATACTTCGAAAGCATTAAAATAAAATTTATATGGTTACATCTATCTACTAAGAAACTTACAAATGGTCTGTAATTGACAATACCATCATTGCCTGGCTTATATCAGGCCCGGTCCAAAGTGAAATTGGGCCCTGGACAAGGATTTGGACTGGGCCCTAAGATTACCTTGAAATTGAAAAAAATACATTGTAACCCAAATCTTTGAGCCAACAGTTGCTGGCATAAAAGCCAACCTTGGAAGGATTTGAACCCCGATGCTTAATTACAAAGTGCTACACCTTACCAATACACCAACATCTCTTTCATAGCAAAAGACAATTCTTGCTACATGCAGTATAAACATTACAAAATGTGCCCCTTCTTCAAATTGGGCCCTGGGCCGTCGCCCTGACAGCCCGGGCCCAGGGCCAGCCCTGGCTTATATATATATATATATATATATATATATATGTATATGTATATATATATGTGTGTGTGTGTGTATGTATGTATATACGTGTGTGCGTGCATACGTGCGTGCGCGCGCACGTGTGTGTGAGGAGCGTTCCGGGGCACCCCTTTAGCACCTATACCCTACCATAAACTATTGTGAAATCTTGCGCCTTTGCGGAAGCGTCCAGAATCTTATTCACTCAATTACTTAAAGATGATTTATATGAAAACAAACACAGATATGAAATCACACGCGCAAACACAAAATATTCCACCCAACCACCCTCTTTATTGATTCTCAAAACAAATTTTGTTTACACACACTGGTTCAACAACCAACAATAAACAAACTACAAGAATCAATAATCTTATTGAGAAAGGGAAAGAATATCTAGATGACTACAACTCTTGTTGGAGGAAGGAGAAAAATGAAGAACGACGGCTAACCCTTGGATTAATTAATTCGGTCTCAATCTCATGTCTTTAATCCAACCCTAGATGCTGATTTTATAGGAGAATAGAAGCCCTAGGAAAATACCCAATTTTCCCCTTCATTACTTGCAGAATAAGTCACAGAAAAAGACTAAGTCAAGCCGTAGAAAAACCCGCTCAGACGTCTGACCTAAATAGGTCAGACGTCTGACAATGCTCTCGGGTTAAAAACCCTGTATACTCAGACGTCTGACAGGCATAGCTCAGACGTGTGAGCTGAAGCTCACCCCAAAACTGCTCCTTCTTGCCTTCTCTCTGCCGCTGTTCCATCTCCTCTAACGCCTAACACATCCACGTCTCGTCTTCATCAACATATGTGATTTCATGTCACAAATCACAACACTCCACCGTGATATGAAATCGCATCACATCAAGTGAACTTCCAACACACAAGTCATCCAGCTCTTTCAACGACACCTTCTCTCATTTAAACCATTACAAACACAACCCACCGCCTGCCAAAGATGCATCTTCCCCTCGAGATGCACCATGCAATACCATCGGTCTAAAAATGCTTGTAATACCACAAGGATCTCCACCTTGTGGATTTTCTGCATCGACACCCGTCTATTACTTGATCTTAGCTCATTCCTTGATCACTCCGGATCCCTTGAGCATCATCAACATGAAGACCCCTATCTAGCACATCAGCAATGACCAAATTAACCTCTCCACCTTGATGTGGACTAGGTTCTTCAACCGTCACTCGCCTTCCACCGTCAACCACAAAACCAACCAATCTATACAGGTTTCCTGCCTCCAAGACACCTCTCATCACAATACGACCACCATTCTTCACTCTCAAAACTCCACCTCGAGTATCATAAGTGCAACCACGGCGATCTAACTGACCGAGAGAAATGAGGTTATGCGAACTAGCGGGCACATGTCTAACTCCAGAGACTTCCCTTACCATGCCATCATGCATACGAAACCGGATAGATCCAATACCACAAACTGGTAGCTCTACTCCATTGGTTGTTCTAATCATGTCGACATTCTTCTCATACGAAGAGAAATACTTCATATCCTTACAAATGTGAAAACTGGCTCCTGAATCCTTCTTCCAAGGATTAACTTCGCTAAACAGGACATCACTAGAAGTATCGCTAATGGAACTTGCAGCAATATCTGCCTGTGCCTCATTACTTCCATCACCATCCGCAGCCTTCTTCTTATCTCTCTGATAAGCATAACAATTCTTGTGTATGTGACCTTCCTTACCACAATAATAACAAGCACCTTTACCATTAGCCCCTTTCTTCTTCCTTCTTGTATCTTTCCCCGGATCCTTTGCTACCATGACTTCACCTTGAACTGATTTAAAACCCGACCCTTTTCTCCTTAGTTCCTCATTCAAAAGGCTGCTTCGAACAGTGTCCAAAGAGATGGCTCCACCTGCATTGGAGTTACTCATTGAAACAACCAAAGTCTCCCAGCTTTCTGAAAGCGAACTCATCAGCAAAAGAGCCTGCAACTCATCATCAAAATTGACCTTCAGATTTCCCAATTGATTGATCACATCTTGAAATTCATTCAGGTGCCCTGCAACAGACTTCTCCTCATCCAATCTCAGCTGAACAAGCTTTCGAACCAGAAAAGCCTTACTTGTAGCACTCCTCGACTCATACAAAGATACCAACTTGTCCCACAAATCCTTCGCAGATTCACAATTAGCCACATGATGGAATACCGAATCATCAAGGTACTGCCGAATCAAGGTACTGCCAAATCAAGGCAATAGCCTTCTATCCATCTTCTTCCACGTTCCCTCATTCACACCTAAGGGCTTCGCCGCATTTCCAACAATCGGATCATGAAGATCATTGAGGTAAAGCACATCCTCCATCTTAGGCTTCCAAATCCCCCAATTTCTTCCATCAAAAACAGTCATCTTCGGAAACGCCATCATAAAAAAAAATTGATTTTTCCAATCCAAAATCACTCTAAGCTTTGCGATGATCTAGCTTTGATACCAACTGTTGTGAAATCTTGCGCCTTTGCGGAAGCGTCCAGGATCTTATTCACCTAATTACTTAAAGATGATTTCTATGGAAACAAACACAGATATGAAATCACATGTGAAACACAAAATATTCCACCCAACCACCCTCTTTATTGATTCTCAAAACGAATTTTGTTTACACACACTCGTTCAACAATCAACAATAAACAAACTACAAGAATCAATAACCTTATTGAGAAAGGGAAAGAATATATAGATGACTACAACTCTTGTTGGAGAAAGGAGAAAAATGAAGAACGACGGCTAACCCTTGGATTAATTAATTCGGTCTCAATCTCATGTCTTTAATCCAACCCTAGATGATGATTTTATAGGAGAATAGAAGCCCTAGGCAAATACCCAATTTGCCCCTTCATTACTTGCAGAATAAGTCACAGAAAAAGACCAAGTCAAGCAGCAGAAAAACCCGCTCAGACGTCTGACCTAAATAGGTCAGACGTTTGACAATGCTCTCGGGTTAAAAACCCTGTATACTCAGACGTCTGACAGGCATAGCTCAGACGTGTGAGCTGAAGCTCAACCCAAAACTGCTCCTTCTTGCCTTCTCTCTGCCGCTGCTCCATCTCCTCTAACGCCTAGCACATCCACGTTTCGTCTTCATCAACATATGTGATTTCATGTCACAAATCACAACATAAACTACACTAATCCAAATCCAAAAAGATTTTATAGATGCTCAATCCACATATATTATCATCTATCCAAAATTGGAGCTCATCTCAGTATTCATAGAATAATATATTTGATGTTTAAATTTAACGGTTCGAATAAATGTTTGAACGGTGAATAATTGAGCTAAGATTTTGAAAATGTTACGAATGTCAGAACGAGCTCAAATTTTGAATAGATGATAATATATATGTGGATTAAACAACTATAAGATCTTGTTGTATTTGAATTAGTGTAGCTACCCTATCTTGAGCAAGCAAAATCCAATCAAATAAATACTTCTACAATGTCTTGTATTTTCAAACGGTCACAAACTAGTTTCTGACTTTCCAGTAAGGCAAACCACACTATGATCAACATGTATAGCCTAAGAATTGAAACGCACATGCATATCCTATCCTCACGCATATACTAGTATAGCTACCCCCATGCCTAAATATGAAATAGACAGTCTACCCTCTACCCCTAAGTAATATACAAGCCTACTATCTGGTATACGCAGCTATGAAATGAGGAGAAACAGCTCATGCACATGGAAGGCAAAAGTACCCCAACAGTGAGAACACAGCAGCAGGCCAATCCCTTTCCCTATCGTAGCTAACAATGTACATATCCATCACATGCCAAGCTGTTTCGATCATTTGCCTACCAAGCTTCTTCCGTGTTTGCCAAGGCTCTCGCACCATATATATATATATATATATATATATATATATATATATATATATATATATATATATATATATATATATATATATATATATATATGTGGCCATAGACCACTTCATTTTTGCCAGGAAAGCAAGTGAAACAATGGAGCCGAATAAGGAATGCAAGCCATATTATTATAGTTTAACATAATCAAGATATCACCCAGTACCCTGTCACGTGGAGTGGAGAGAAATTGGTGACCATGTGGACTGTGAGGGTGCGCGAGCTGTGACGTGGGGATTCAGGGAGGAGGAGGTCAGATAGAGCTTTTGAAATACTCATGGGGGAAGAATGTGAATTAAGCTGGAGAAAACGAACACAGCAGTAGTTGAATAATATAGAAGGGAAAGTTACAATGTGAGGGAAAGAATATGGCGTGCGTGGAGTGTGGAACAGCGGAGTGGGGTTGCCGTCTGTGGTTGGAGCACAGTACGTCGGAGGTGGCATGTTGGCGTCGGTGATGTCATGCGTTCTGATAGGACATAGGAGGTTTGTTGCGGAGCTAGTCGGTGAATGGGGGATGTGACATGCGGTGACGAGTTGAAGCTCGTGTGAGTGGTTTCGGCTGATAGAAGATTAAGGTGGGGAAGAATATGAACAATACTTGCATGGTATTGTTTTATAAATTATGCGGGCCTAATCCTTATATTAAAATACCCAATAATATTACATTTAATGTGGCCGAGTAATTATTAGTTGATAACATGGACTGTAAGGTTTAATTTTGGCCAATTCCTTTACAATGCCTAATCACATTATATGTATATCTTAGGAACGACGTGAACTGACATGTGTCTCATAAGCCTAATCTTTACATAATAAATGCCTAATCTTAATTATGATTTTCCTAAACGTGATTATCATCATTCCTAATTCCAGAGTTATTAATACCCAACTTAGAGTATCTGAAGTGGCCTAAATAGAAGTTCAAATATGCGGTGCCTAATCATATAACATATTCCCTAATTAATTACGTAACGATGGCCTGTTTACTATAAAATGATTATGGTTCTCTGAGCCTAATCTATATTTTAACATGCCCAGTTTCGAAACATGGCTAATCGAACTTGAGTTTTGGCTATATTAGACACACCTAATTATATATATATTTATATGTGGTCAATTTATATCATGTCACGGACTAATTATTTTATTATGATTAACATTAATTAAAATTTAGTTAAGGTTTAATAAATTTAATATAAACCGTGACCGGTAAATTCTGTAACGTGTTCATTTGCTATCAGAATTCGACAAGATTAGAAACACTGTAACTCATTTGTGTAAATGTCTGTATAGTAAGTTTAAATATGATTACAGCTTAGATATTGTTAATTTAGGTGATTAACTCATGTTGCATATACGGCAAATGTTGATAATCAGGTGGTTATTTTGGTAGTACCATGTCAGTAATTATTGTGTGGATTTCTATATACTGACTATATGGATTTAGCACCAATGCAACAGAAAAATGTTTTAATGTTTTCGTAAGCATGATACTTTATTTTAGTATTGTTGGCATTTTGATTTCTTGTGGTTCGAACCCACTATGAAGTGTAAAACAATTAAAACAAAACTTAAGAAAGCAGGAAAGAATAGTGAATATTGGCTCAACTTGTTCTTCTAAAATAAAACTAACCATACTTTCATCAAAGAAAAAACAGTTAAAATGAAGTTTCTTTTCTTAGTTACAACCTCCAAAGTCCAAAATTATATTAAAATTGATGTTACACGACATATGAACCAAAGTTCAACACAAAATCATAGTGCATTTATTTTGTACTGCTTTGCACCAGTAAAACATCCATAATACGTATACCAACGAAGATACTTTATCAGTCTTTGAATTTGGGACAGTGTTATGTCATCAGTTGGTTCACTGGATGGTTTGTACTGATAAACCATGACTTTTCATTTGCTGTGAAACTTGCACTATAATACTTGTAAGATGCGGTACTTCCTTGATAATACAATATATAGATAAATGGTGAATTTTAAATGACAAATACCTTGAGATATAACAGATGAGTAATGCTACTGCTGCGCTTACAGCTGTTTCTCTTTGCATTCCATTACATTCATTATTTTACTACATACCTATCTCCTTCTATTGACTTATTCCCAAGACATTACAGTAGTGCGTCCTAATATATATTCATTGCTTAAATTGTATATATTGCTCTCAGCACTGTAAGTAATTTGACCTCCTTTCCCATAATAGTGGAAACGCATGTAAGGAAAACCAAAACCTGGTAGCCAAATTTACACCACCTTCCGAAACCAAAAGGTAAACCTGAAGGATTGAAACATACGTGGATCGAATATTAAAAATTGAAAAGTGTCTTTAAAATCAGATCCTGGCATGGCAAATCGTGAAGTAAAGGTCTGAACTCGATTAGTAAGCTCAGCATCATCCTGACTGTTTTGAAGACATGTAAGAAATTCTTTTGGATGTCATACATAACCACGGAGGAATGTTGTATGTGATGGGCATTGCGGGCCAACAACTATAAGTCGATCTAGGGTCACTGAAGGACTAAATCCATCGGTCGCAATCCCAAATCTCAAATTTCTTGGATCAAAAGCAAACCAAGGTCATTTTTAATCGATTTTCTTCCAGGCTAAAGAATCAACTGGAAATTGTAATTTTCCGTCTTCGCTTTTGTTTATATCATGCCACCTTGTTTCCTGGGTTCCTCCATACTGTACTGAAGTTGGCATACAAATATAATGCAATAAATAATTGGGTTGTTCCCTAGTTTCCAACTTGTATTAGTTTATACATTGCATACATGTGTAATTGCTGGTTGTACATATAGTTAGCAACATATAACAACAATATGAAGACAAAAATAAGACTCTCTGTTAACATGTGTTTATGATGTACTTTATATAATAAATACATACACATATTGAGTTAAAAGTGATGAAATTAGCTTAAAGCATGGAATGGTAAATATTGCATACAAAAGGGATTCCCCTATGCAAGCTTTTTAGAACATAGGTAAATAGTCAACTGGTTTAAATTAATCAGGCCTATCTAGCACATTAAATAATAAGGAAAATAAAAAATATATAATATATTGTAGAGGGAAGAAGATGATACATATGATGAGTGAGAGGTCTAGGGATGTGTAAAAGGCTGCAATGGTTCACGAGGTTCACAGCTGTAGCCTTTGATCATTGGGGGGGGGGGGGGGGGGGTGCCTTCCCTATCCTCCATTGCTACCATATCTCATTTCTATATTATTATTTTATTCCTATCACCATACCATTTCCCTAAACTTATTAAATCTACTAGTATCCCCCGCTATATCTTGGTGTATAATTATACCACATGTTGTCATTTTTGCTATGTAATAGTAATATACTTGCTGAAATAATTACATTTCCCTAATGACAATCTTCCAGTTTCCTTCAAGCAAGAGTGGCATGCACATTTGATAAAACATTGAGATAACAATAAAGATGGTATCAGATTTGAATCCTAAATGAGATAATATTTGACAGTGCAAAGCAAATAAATTGGAACACATTCTCTAGTGTAGAAATAAAAAGGAAATCCATCCACAAAATCTTATCACTCGATTATGAGTTCAGTGGTTATGATTTAATTATGGTCTTTTTTTTAAGTATTAATATTTTTTAATTCCATAAGTGATCATTCATTTAAAGGTTCAGTTTATTAAAACCATTTAAGTTGAGTGTAATAGTTTGGTACCCAATGAGCTACTAGATAGCAATAATGTATAGCTATTTATCTCCTTTTATGAAAGTATTATGGTATATGTTTATATTAAATCCATTTTAGAAACTTTGAAGTATGGCCCTTCCAATGTAGTGAGGGGGAGACCTACATATGATATTGCGGCTGTAACCAAGTAAATCACCACTGATTAAATAATGACTGCAAAAGTGAACTATTTGCCTTTTAAATACTTTAATCAATTTCAAATATGTTATCTCTTAGTCATGTGTATAAACTTGCATAACTATCCCGCATGTACAGATCTTATCCTACAATATACAACTAATCCCAATAGTGATAATAGAACATCATGATATCAACTCTTTACATTTCATTGCCCCGAACAACTGTTCTGAGTGATGATATATCGAGCAATATTCTACACCCTAATTTTTCTATATATTGTTACATTATTCTATTGTTTTGTATCGTTTTGTTTTTTTTTTTTTTTTTTTTTTTTTTTTTTTTTTTTTTGACAACCACAATTGCATTCACTCTTCGTAGAACTGTCGTTAAGCCCAAATTAGGCGTAGAAGAATTTGGGTCTGTTTTTCACTTGTTTGTCAGGGGAACCTCTCTTGCCATGACTGTGATTTACTGTACTAGCTGTGTGTGTTATATTTTACAGTTCCTGTTTATCAATAAAACCAATTTAACGAGTGGTTCTATATGTACGGTGGATCCGCTGAAGCTCTTTGTCTTAAAAAAAAAAAAAAAAAAGAGTATTTCGCAGAGAAGTTCATTAAATTTAAGACATGGAAATAAAACAACCTTGTCCACGATTAGCCTCTGGAAAATGCAACGGAATTGAATAGGTTCAATTCCTTTATTTTACCAACACATGTCACTTTTTATTTCTCTTGGAAAAGGTAAACTACATAGTGCTTAGTTAAGGTAGAAATTTTTAACTGAAGCATGGCTTTAAGTTTTAGTGATATATCCCTGGGCTGCTTGATGTTTAGGAGATTTAACCAGCTTATTTATAAGCAAAATGGTTGCAGCTCTTTCCTTATGAAAGCATAGAATCATAATATCAAGTAAATTAGTTACAATCGTGTATCATTTCTTTTAGCAGATGTGTGACTCTCTTTAGAAATATTGTGTTGATTTTGGCTGACTTTGATGGCACCATGAACCATCCAATGTGATTCAACTCATGTAAGGTTCTATTTTTTTTCCAAGTATGCTTATGATCTAAAAAAACAAAAAAAAATCTTGTGGCGTACATGATTAAACTTCAAAAGTTGCTTACTGCACGAACGTTACTCTTCTATTCAGGGTTCCCAGTTTTGTTTATTAACTATTTTGTCTAAATTCGAATCATGTGCCTTTTTCCCTTATAGTGGGTTTCACTTCCCCTTAAAGGGTTGCATGCGTGTTTCTTGCTTTGTTTGCTCTAAAGATTAGATTTTTGAGCTCTGTTTTTTCGTAATATTGAAATTCATGTTCGTTTGTGAACCAAATCTGTGGAAACAAAGATTTTTGTGGCTTCTTGAGCCAGTTTATGCTTTACGGTTCTGTATTTTAATATAGGAAGTTCGTCTTTTTTTCAGTTCAAATTTTGAGTACCCCAGTTATAAAAAAAAATTGTTTTGCGAAGCTTGAAATATTTGAGTTAACGCAAATTTCAGTTACAATTGTTTAAATTCTGATCTTCATAAGTTTATACAGCTAAGTACCTTCCAGTTTAATCTTGATTGTCAGTTTCCTTCCTCTTTTGGCAATGGCATCATCTCCTTCTAAATCTATTTCCAAACATGCATAATTGAACAAAGTGATAATAGAATTCTTTGCAAAAAGCCTTCATATAATACTGGTGCAACTAGTCGGTTCTATTGTCTAGAACTGGTGCAATGGTCAAGGCTTGCCTCTTTCACCTTTGCATAACAGTTAAAAGCTCCTAAGAACTCAAATGAATGCTCATAATTGTTCTCCAGATAGTATGTTACAAGTGAAGAAAGGCATGGGAGAGTTCCATACTGGTATGACTTTGCAAAAGATTTTATATTCTGGCAAGGATGAAGTAGGAAATTTATCTGGGTGAAAGCTATCATCATGTTCTTCTCCAAGAATTCATTCTAAAGCTTTAGCAGATTTTACTTCATGGATGATGATCTTGAATTTACCTGTCCATTTGATGTGGATGATGAACAACTTGCTATTCCAAGCAGGTATGATTTGCATTCCATCTGAATATTTCTATACCGGCTTCGGTTGTCATGTTTAATTGATGTTTGAATTTTTTGTACTGGTTCCCCTAATTTCGTTTACTTTTCATTCTTATATTTAATTTCCTGAAAATCCTAAACCTAATTTCTCCACTTCATTCTCAGATTTTGCGGTACTGTATTTTATTTGGAATTTTTGTTAAAATTTTGTGTTGAGTATAAAATTTTAGCTGGAGTTACCAGTAGTGTCGTTTCAACTCGAATTGATCCAAGATAACATGCTTTGAACATGCTGCAACTGTATAAACGAAGTTGGAATTTCCAATATTGTTGGTTTGCTGCATTATATTTATACAGCTTTTCTTACAGTATGGTCTTTCAAAAGATCAATATTTTGATTAAATCATGTTCCTACACTATATTAAAATTCAGGCTGTTTTAGTTAAAGCACAACAAGTTCAGTAGTTATATAGTGTGATGACTTCTGTAACATGCAAATTCCTAGATGTATTACTATAAATACACTTCTAGAATATGTGCAGTGAATTTATAGTAATTTGTGATAGCCTTTTTCCTAACGTGCGATAGGGTAGTTGTTACATAAAGATGAGATGCTTTGGGTACCAGGCTAAACAAGCAAATTATGTTGTCATATGTAATCAATAAATATAAATATAGGCTTTTTGCTACAATTGTTAGTATCCTCTTCTTGTTAATTTATTGATATAATATTTGATACTTGCAGATTTTTGTAAAAAACCACTGATCTATGACTTTCAATGCAAATTACGAAAGGATGGACTAGCTGACTAGGAAAAGATTCTAAATCCATTTTGATATAGTATTTGCAGGTTTTTGTATGCAATTTAGTGTTTTTTTACTTGAAAATTAGATAGATTCTAATTCTTTGTGAAATTCTCGCTAAATTTCAAAGTCTGTGTATTAAGTCATTTATTTCACGTATGTTTGCATGGCTGTTGTGTATAATATTATTTATTTCATGTCTGTTTAACAGCAATGTGTTCTTTATAAATGCATGACAGTTTGTTGTTTGGAATGTATTCTTTGGAATGCTGGATTAACAAAATATTTTAAATAAGCTTTTAAAACAGTGATTACCAGCGAAGTATTGTCTGAACTAGCAAACTTGCGTTATTATAATTTATATTTATCGCTGTCAGTAAATTTCCTCGATTGAAGAAAATCGACTTTGTATAGAGATAGAAAACCTCACGTACCTGTTTATCAAAGGCAGAATTTTGTGTTCCAACTGGTATGACTTTGCAAGTGTATGTTATTATACGAGTAAATTGTTCTGGTATAGTTTAAGGTAATGTCCTAAGATCTAATGTATTCTTGTAACATCAAATATTGTTTAGGATAATGTCCTTTTAATTATTCTAAATAATGGTACATTGATATGGATTGATGAGGTCTGCACTAGCCTTTGTTTGAAGTTCGTGGCTACCCATCTATTTGAACATGTTTATCGACTTTGTACTCTATTTGAATAAATGACTCTGTATATTATAAAAATAATAATTCATAATTAAATCCTTACAGGTGAAGTTTTCCAACATTTAACTTCAATCTGTAGCTTTTGTTATCTTTCACAACAATAATGTAAAGCTAAATAGCTTCACAAAATTTGATTTTGGTTTAACGTTATAGATCATAAAAAATGAATGAACGTTAGTACTGCATCGTTTGTAATAAATTAAACTACATTTTATCTATCCTACTTCAAACCATAGAGTGACTTGCTCAGCTTGCAAGCCCAATTCTCGCGTCCTGGAACTTTGAAGCCATCCGGTTGAGTCATGTAGATCTCTTCATTCAAAGTGCCATGGAGAAAAGCTGTTTTGACATCGAGTTGAGCTAACTCGAGATCAAACTGTGCAACCAAAGCCAACAAAATTCGAATAGATGAATGCTTAACAACAGGTGAAAATACCTCATTGTAATCTATTCCTTCTTTCTGAGCGCAACCTTTTGCTACAAGTCTGGCTTTGTATCGGATGCTATCTTTACCAGGTACACCTTCCTTTTTGGCATAAACTCATTTGCAACCAATTGCTTTCTTTCCTTTGGGAATTTGAACCAACTCCCAAGTCTGATTCTGGTGTAGAGACTTAATCTCTTCATCCATTGCCATCTTCCACTTCATACTGTCAATATTCTGCACGGCTTCTCTATAAGTACATGGGACGTCATCATCAGTTACTGGAAGTGCGAATGCTACCATATCTGTGTATCTGGCAGGCTTTCTAATCTCTTTTTTTGGTCGAGTAGTGACAATAGATTCTGATTGTCGATTGATCGGTGGTGATACTGAGGGAACCTCCACCTCAACTGAGATCTCTTCTTGATCGTTGCTTTCATGTTCATCATGATCGGCAATCGGAACAGTCCTTTCTGGATCTTCTGGGGTCTCAAGCACCACTTTAGAAAGAGTATTTGGGTTTCCATTCTCTTTCTCTGAAGTTGTCTGTTTCAGCATGACGGACTCGTCAAATGTGACATCTCGGCTTAAGACAATCTTCTTTGATTCACCACACCAAAGTCGAAATCCTTTAACTCCTTCATTAAAACCCAACAAAACAGCTTTCTTTGCTCTAGGATCCAGTTTGGATTCTCTAACATGAAAATATGCAGGACATCCAAATATTCGTAAGGTATCATAATTAGAAACAGGTTGTCCAGATCATACCTCTTTAGGAGTTTTCCCATATAGTGCAGTAGCAGGAAGTCTGTTGACAATATGGGTTGCATATGACAAAGCCTCAGCCCAAAATGCTTTGCTCAATTTAGATTGAGATAGCATACATCGAACTTTCTCAACCAAAGTACGATTCATTCGCTCTGCTACTCCCTTTTGTTGTGGCGTACGAGGAACTGAAAAGTGTCTAATTATCCCTTCATCTTCACAAATTTGTAAGAAAGGATCTGATTTGTATTCTCCACCATTGTCAGATTTGAGCCTCTTGACTTTTCCTGCCTGTCTGAGTTTCAATCATTTTCTTCCATTTAAGAAAGATATCCAGAACTTCATCTTTGTGACTCATGGTGTATATCCATACATATCTAGAGAAATCATCAATAAAAGTCACAAAATATCGTTTACCTCCCAGTGAAGCATTCTTGGATGGTCCCCAGACGTCCGTGTGAATGTAATCCAATGTTCCTTTGGTACGATGAATGGCAGTACCGAACTTGACTCTTGTTTGCTTTCCCAATACACAATGCTCGCAGAAATCAAACTTTCCAGTCTTGGCTCCTTTCAATAGACCTTGCTTTACTAAGCCTTCTCTCCTGCATGCCCTAAGCGCATGTGCCACAGGCGGGATGAATCAGAAGATGTCTTTTCTTCAGAACTGCTAGAGACAGCTGCTCTTCCTGTAACAGTACTCCCATCTAGGAAGTATAGATTCGCCTTTCTAATACCCTTCATCGCAACAAATGCACCTCGTACAACTTTCAAGACTCCATTTTCCATTGTTACCTTGTAACCAAGAGAATCTAGAATACCTAAAGAAATAATATTTTTCTTTAGATCAGGAATATACCTCACATTCGTAAGTCGTCTGATTGTTCCATCGTGCATCTTCAAACGTATTGTTCCAATCCCTTTTGTCTGACAGGCGTTATCGTTGCCCATAAGCACAACTCCTCCATCGAGCTCTTCAAAACTCGAGAACCAATGTCTTTTCGGACGCATATGATAAGAACATCCAGAATCAAGGATCCATTTGTCTGAATACGTGTCTGATGATGAAACTGTAAATGCTGAATCTTCTTCGTCATCAGTCTTCTGTGCAACATTTGCCTTTGCATTGTCCTTGTTTGGATAATCCTTCTTCCAATGCCCCTTTTGGTGAAAATAAGCACATTCGTCCTTCGCAAGATGTTTCCTTGATGACTCTCCTCTGGACTTTGATCTGAATCGACCCCTATTGTTTGATCCACCTAATTTTTTGTTGTTCGTCCTTCCTCTGGCTACAGTTAGTGCTTCTGAGTCTCTATGATCCTGTTGATCCTGCTTCCGGTACTCATTATTAACCAAAGCATTAGAAACATCTATAAACTTAACCTCATCTTTACCATACAACAGAGTCGTGGTTAAATGTTCATAGCTTTCAGGTAATGAATTTAGCAACAACAAAGCTTTATCTTCATCAGTAATTTCAAAATCTAAATTTTGTAAATCAGCCAAAATTTTGTTAAAATTATCTAAATGTTCAATCATAGGGGTACCTTTCTTGAACTGGAAACGGAAAAGTTTCTTCTTCAGGTAGAGTCGGTTATCTATACTTTTTGTCATGTACTTGTCCTCTAGCTTCTTCCAGAGAACTGCAGCTTCATTCTCTTTCATGACAAAGTACTTCTGATCTTTTCCCAAGCACAGTCGGATTGTGCCACAAGCTTGACGGTTGACATAATTCCAATCTTCATTGGAATAATTTTCTGGCCTGGACTCCAAGGCAATATTAGATCCTTCTCTGAATAGGAGATCTAATACTTCACATTGCCATATACTAAAGTTATTGGTGCCATCGAATTTTTCCACCTCAAACTTTGCATTTGATAACATGGTTCTTCGAACAAAACCACTTTGTTCGCTAGAACTTCTGATGTCAACTTGTGCATCTTTTCCGGTCTCTTCGGTGTTAGTCATAAGTGCAAATAAATAACAGAAATTTGAAATTTATAACTATACCTGAAAAGGAGCTTGCAGTTGAATATGAAATGATCCAATTTGCTAGAAATCAATCTGACTCAGCTTTGATTTGAGCGATTCTGAGGCGTTAGATTTGCCTTGTTGATCGCTTGTCTTTGATATATAATACCGTTAAACCAGGCTCTGATACCAATTTGTTGTGCGCGGAAACAACAGATAGCGGTATAAGATATATCAATGCGGTAAAAATAAAACGCACAGAATTTACGTGGTTCGGCAATTTGCCTACGTCCACGGGAGGCAGCTGTTATTATTAAACTAAATAGGAAATATACATATACCGATTTCCTAATAATAATAATTCTCTCTTACTTTCTTTGAATCTCTCTTTCCTCTCTTTGATTTCTTTTGCTTTCTTTTGAATGTGGATGATTTTGATTTACAAACAAACTAACATATTTATAGAAGAAGAAAGGAGGGTTGGTGTGTGGTCGGTGGCTTGGTAGGTGGAGATCAAAGTGGGGAGGCTGGTCAAATGTTTGGTGGCAGCAAGAGGCAGCACATGGGCTGCTATTTTGAGACACATTTTCAACAAATTTGACCTCATTTCCCATAATAGTGGAAATGTAAATAAATTAAATACATTTATGACAATTTGAATTGTGTGAATTAGTTTTATTTAACTCCCTCAAGTTTTGAATCCCAGAACATAATTCTGCTTGATTTAGTTTTGAATACTGTTTTCACCATCTGAATTGATGATGGACGAAAATCTTTGCAAGAAAATGGTCATACATACAGGGAATAATATTTCCGTATGTTATACTACATTTGGATTATAAAAAATTCTCACATATGTTCCATACTGTACAATTAAAAAAATGATTTTGCTTTGGAGCAATTTCCATTACCCGACCAATTCAGTAGTATGGGGTAAGCGTTTGTGAGAAACTAATTGACGGTGAGGATTTATAAAAGCATACATCTTCATGTTTCATTTCTCAATAATTCATAGAAACGACTTATTCTTTCTATCACGTACCTTTGTCACTTACGTTTCGTGGGAGATTTGACTTATATTTGGAAAGATCCTTGAAAAATTGTATCAGGTGAAGTAGAACACATATTTTTTTGTTCCTAATTACCTTAGTTGGCAGCAACCCGACAATCCATGAGGAGAAGCTTTATTTTGAGTCTTGCATATTTTTTATATCGTCACTGTCCATCTCTGCAGTAACAACGTCAATGCACATGAGCAATAACAGGACATGCTAAAGTTGGAATTCCTATAGGCTGACAATGTAAAAATACGACGAATATCGGAAAAATTATTATAATCCGATAGTTTTTATATTATTTTTCATGTAACTAAAAACTGGAATATAACCTTAGCATTATAATTCAATCATGGAAAACTTGAAACTTAACATTTGGTTCCCGTAAATTATATGGCTAATTGCACCATGACTCAAGCCCGCAAGCAAACGCATGTAAGGAAAACCAAAACCTGGTAGCCAAATTTACACCACCTTCCGAAACCAAAAGGTAAACCTGAAGGATTGAAACATACGTGGATCGAATATTAAAAATTGAAAAGTGTCTTTAAAATCAGATCCTGGCATGGCAAATCGTGAAGAAAAGGTCTGAACTCGATTAGTAAGCTCAGCATCATCCTGACTGTTTTGAAGACATGTAAGAAATTCTTTTGGATGTCATACATAACCATGGAGGAATGTTGTATGTGAAGGGCATTGCGGGCCAACAACTATAAGTCGATCTAGGGTCACTAAAGGACTAAATCCATCGGTCACAATCCCAAATCTCAAATTTCTTGGATCAAAAGCAAACCAAGGTCATTTTTAATCGATTTTCTTCCAGGCTAAAGAATCAACTGGAAATTGTAATTTTCCGTCTTCGCTTTTGTTTATATCATTCCACCTCAAATTCTCTGATCTTTCTTAGGGTTAAAACATTCTTTTAAGTCTAGGTATAATTGAAAAATATCTACGCATCTTAAGCGGAATTTTTTTCTTCTTCTCATTACCTTTGTCACTTTTTTTTATCTAGGAAAACTACATTTTGGACATTTATCAAAGTTTGCAATCTCTTTTCTAAAAAGACAGCAATCATTTTCACAGCCATGTATTTTTTCATAACTGAGATTAAAATGATTGAGAAACTTTTTTTTTATCTCATAGCCACTTTTAGGAAGCAAATTTTCATTTGGTAACATATGGTCATGTATTTCCTTCAAAAGTTCATTCAAACTTTTAGTTGATAATCTTGGTTTTGATTTGGTATAAAGCTAATGTAGCATAAACCTTTGTAGATTTGTTAAAGCCAGAATATAAAAGATGTAAAGAATCTCATACCATATTATCTCGTATCATGCTTGTACCGTTCATTTCATCGTCAAACGCATCGGTGTACATTCTATATGTACTAAAAAAATCATTATCCTCACACACAGTTTCAACATTAGTAGGTTTTATCCGTTGCAAAATCCATGTAGCGTAAGTTGGATCCATACTATCACAAACTAGGTGCTCAAATACAACATAACCAGTTAGATGTGAACCCAAGTTACGACATTTTGTGCAGGGACAACTAATTTTATTTGGTCGTTCCATCGTTTCAGAATCAGACTATGCATTCATTTTATTAACAATTTGCTCATTGTACTTTAAAGACGTGTTTACGAAATTCCATGCCCCTTTTCTATATTCGCTTGTGATTCAAAATACATTGAAAAAACTGAGACACGAAAACAACTGAAAAATATCCAAATATTATCAATAGATTGATGTACAGTACTTACCTAGGTAGATGAACCCAAGATTTCTCCAAGTCCAGGGATGTAACTACATGGAGATTGGGGTGGGCAGCTGCCCGGGGCAAGATTCAGAGTTATATCAATGAAGATGGGTAGAATAGATGACATTGATATATTTCTTGCAGATGGACTGTGGGTTTGAGTGGAGAGGTGCTCCGGGGAAGCTTGAAAAGGGAAGGCGGAGATTGCTTTGAGGGGACAGAAGCGAGGAGATTTGCGGTTTTGCAGTTTCGATGCAGGGGAGTATGAGTTTTTGGGCGAAGAACTTGCGCGAGAACAAAGGGGGTGAAGGAAAACTGGAAGCAGTTGCTAAAAATAGAGTGGGAAAGGAAATTACACGTGGTGAAGAATTTCATACCTCAATTGCCAAATGCCTCACATGCCAAAATAATTTTTACACGTACTATACATCACAAATGGTGATTGTCCTGGGACCTGTGGGTTATTACATACTGTATACTTTTGGAACCTTGTCATTTTGGGTGCGAATGTTCGTAATACTTTGTTCGTAAATACACTTATTAATGTTGGTTATTTTGATATGCATGAATATGATAAATTTATGTTTTTTAAATCGCTCGTATAATCCGCCCACCCCAAGTTAAATTCCTGGTTACGTCCTGTCTCCAGCCTATGGTAAACATGTGACATACTTTCTTCAACTGCAAAATAATAATTGATTATTATATGTAGATGTGATATATAAACTGTAAAGCATAGGTTTTTATTTCATAAAATTTATTGAATAAATGTAAGGAACAAAAAGGGATCTCAAATCATATAACATTTGCACTACAATTTAAGATGAATTTACAAATATTCAAGTACTATATTGCTTCCCAGTCAATCGATTTTCAAATATTCAAATTAGGATCTCTCTCTATATTATTGAATCCAACTATTTCCTTTTCTGTCTTGCATTTACACATCTCAATATATAACATTTTCTGTTTTCTCATTCAACTTTGGTCTGATCCTGTTGTTTACTCATTCATTTTCTCATATGGCCTTCAATCGGTTTGTTGATGTCTAGTATTTGGGAATTTTCTATTGATTAGGTATTAACACTGTATGTCTATTTGAACAATCTCCATTCAGTTTAAAACCGAGACATAGAATCACGATCCTATGCAAACAACGCTAAATATTTACAAGCACCACAAAAAAACTTTTTGTCTAGGATCTATGAAATCTAAAGTGTTCAAGATACCCAGCCAATTTTTACCTTTTGCCAAAGTAACAATCGAGTCGAGAGGTCGGAACTACGGTGGACTTGAGTTGCCCAGCAGATTTACCTTATGTCGATGGATCGTTGGGAAGTAATTTGACGAGATATTAGGTTTAAATTTGAAAGCGACTGATTTGGGGAAAAAATGTTTCATGCTATATCTGTTTGCTCATTTAATTGATTAATAAGTGGAATGCTTTGGCAAAATACTAAATTACCTAAACCCATCTTCAATAAATTTTATGACAAATATGTAAAATACCCTTATTCTATGTAAAAAAAATAATCAATTAAAGAATGCAAAAAGTAAGCCAGACAAATCCTTTTTTGCTCGTATTGTATATGAATAATATAATTTATTTCACAAAATTTATACAAAATCTCAACAGAATTAAAATTTTGTTTCGTATTAGCATCATATTATAATGCTCTATGTTATATTGGCACATAATCAATTTTAATCTGTTTCACTTCGAAGTGACCGTAAATAGTTAAAATTCAAAGTCCAATACTAATTTAATTTACAAAATATCAAATTCTTCTCATTTTTATTTTGTTAAAGTAAATCAAGTATAAAACAGAAAGTTACATAGTTTAAAATTTTAATATTCATAAAGTAGATTGAACTTCTCGTGTTTATATAAATTAAAGTTTGTCTTAAAGCGCTTAAGCTCGAAATTTAAACTTGGGAAAGTGATTTTGGGAAAATTTTGAATCAATATTCCATAGCGCAAGTGAAATGCAAGGGAGACCGTTAACCAGCCTTTTGACAAGGCCGTTACAATTTGGACTTAGACATCCAGATCGCTCGTGGCTGGAGCGCGAACTTGTACGAACACAAATTACATCAGAATCGATATTCATAAAAATGGTGATCAATATATTGTTAGAGTTTGTGCCATAAAGGCAATTTATTTGATGGGTTGAATAACATTATTGATATTATTTTTTATTTTGAATAAAAGATTTTATTATGTTACATTTACTATGTAATATAGATATTAACGTAATAGAAGTCCTTAGAATAATAATACAAAATTATATAGTTTCAAGTAAGTGACTTGAACATGAGATTATATAATATAATAAGTATTGTAATTCTTAAAAGTCCTTAGTCAAGTTTTGTTGTAAATAGGATAACAATGAAGCATTCAAACTAGTATGTTGATTGACTGACGATCATATCTCGTTGATCATTAATACATGAGATATTAACGTCAATACATAAATATGTGTTAGAGAACCGTATATAGACCCAACGTGAGAAAACTTCATGGAGCATGATAATCGTGTTAGAGGTAATTTTCACATTGACAATGATGCAATGGTCTTCAGACCTGAAATCATTATGTTACTACCAGATTTCGATACCGAAACCAAAACAGAGATGAAGGGGTATTAGAATGAAACTAGCATCAAAACGGAAGGCAGGGAAACCTAAGGTCGATACCGAAGGCAAAAGAAGGGAAAAAATGTAGTCTATGCGCTATCGGTACCAACGTAGAAGGCAGAAGCTTGATACCGATACAGGAAGGATGGCGGCTCAGAGGTACCCAAACTAACAACACAATAAGCCTCCCATAATGGTTATGACACTGACACCAAAAGCAATCAACGTGATCTTAATTTCGGAAGTAAGTAATTTGACAACGAAGTTTCTATAAAAGTGAAGGCATCAGACGAATTTGGGTTGGAGCAAAGAGTTATCTATACCAATATACTTGGTATTCATACCGTTACCAGAAATTAGCTTCGGAGACATCAGGAAGAATCCATAAATAACACAGATACAAAGACGATACTGAAATCAAAGACTAGTGACATAGGCCAGAATTCATGAAATGGAGAGAGAAGGAAGGGTCATCCACACCAACGTGCTTAGTGTCGATACCGATACCAAGAAAGATGCCAAAGTCGTAAGAAAGGAAGTACAAAGACAATACTCAGAAGCCACTTGAGCAGGATAAATCTTAAAGCTTGCTACCAGAACAAATTCTTATCATCGAAACCGAAAGAAAAAGAAGTTATACATACCAATTTACTTAGTATCGATACAGTGCATGGAAGCGGCACTGGATTCACAAAGCCATACAAAATCAATGACGACACCTATAATACAATGCGTGATTTTAATGTATAGGTATACTTATGTTGGTTTTCTTAGGAATGAAGGAAGACAAAAGGTACAAGAATTTATTTGATTTGATTATTAAACTAACCTATTTAATTTTATAATTAAATACCTTGCGGTTTCGGACTCCTATTTAAACTTAACAACCATCGTTTCTAGGGTTATACCACTATTTTGAACACAATAAGACAAGTTTTGAAGCCTAATTTGATCGTATGGAGAAGATATCAATTTAAATCGATATAATATAAATTAAATTCAAAACAATTAATTCATTGATAATAAATTATTATTATTATCATCTATATTCAAATAGAATTTATATTGATAATCTGAATCATCTCGATTCAGTTTTAAATTTGAATTCAATTATATTTCGTTTTCGGATTACGATAATTCAATATATTCGAAATGTAATCGTATATCAATTATTAAATCGATAACTCAATATAAATATCCATTTATATTATCAACTCAACATTTAAAACAATATTAAATGTTAAAAATTAATTAACCAAAAATCTGGATCGTTACATTTTTGTGGTAAAAATCAGGGATCGGTACGACTCCTAGGATAAATCAGCATAAACTCAAAAGTGATCGACCACTTATGGTGCCAGGGGTAGATCTCTCAAAAAACAGTGATTAAGTGTCCACCCAATCATTTAAAGGTTCGTGATCGAGCAGAAGTACATGCATCCGAATTTTCACATGAACATTGGAATATGAATTTTGTTCAGGAAGGGGATATGAAGTTTTGATCAAGCGACACGGGGGAGCATGCGGGTCCGAGCAAAACAATGGATCAACACGTGTTTTTGACACAAAGTGCATGATCGAGAGGAACTTGGGATACAAAAATAACATGAAGTAAAATGTGGGAATCAATGTTCGCTTGAAAATTAAAGTTCATTCAACTCATATTGATCGCCTCTGGGCGTCATCTGATCATAGAAAAATCTTGATTGGCTCATTGGACCATACAACTTTCCCATGATCGATCATGCAAAGGATCGAAAAATCACTTCAAAAACATCTAATGGCATAGGCCAATCACCCTGAAAATCAATGAATCAGACCGATCCGACACTTGCCCGATCACCAAAAGGCCTGATCGGTATAAGAAAAATGTGTAATCAACTCAAACCACTAAAATTACATGGATCGACGCATGGAGATGACAACCTATGATCGTTATAAAGATTGATCATTGGATTATCACGAAAATACGGATCAGGACATGAAAATTATGGAAATTGGCTAAGCGTGTAAGTCTTTCTGATCCGGGCATCTGTACCGATCCCTACATAAAGATTAGATACGAAAATTTATAGGATCCACAAAACTTATGATCCACCTTTTCCTTTGATATTTTAGGATGAGTACATACTTTCTGCATCTATAAATAAGACATCTCCAGGCCATTTTGAGCGATCTTTTCTCAACTTTTGAAATCTACTACTAGAGGACACTGTTGAGGATTAATTGCAACTATCTTTCTCTACATTTTTAAGAATAAATTGCATGTGCTTGTAATCAGAAGTATAATCAATTGATTGCTACAAGTGGACGTAGGCATAATTTGCCAAACCACTATAGAACTTGTTTGTTCATTTACTTTTACGCTCTCTACGACTGTTCGGTGATTGCTCTGTGATTGTTCTGTGACTGATAACTACGATTTATTTCTGATTCTAATACAGATTAGGTGTTGGCGTGCGATTAACTAAAATCTAGCGTCAACATAACCAATATAAATTTTGCGTCTTCATTTACTTTACTAAGATCTGTAACTGGTTTACAATTAATATTCGATTTACATACGAATCAGGTGTTGGCGTTCGACTGACTAAAATTTAGCATTAACATATCCGCTATCAATTCAAGACTAATGAAATTTGTAAAATTTTCATTGTTACGAATTTGTAATCGACTAGATTGTGTGATAATGATATTATTCGTCACAAATAATGGCCAATTTTGTGATGACACAATATATAAATACTCTGTAGATCACTGATTTGGGTAAGTTGAACAAATTATATACGATACATTTTGAAGAAATCTGTAACTTATATGGTCTTAAATCTTTGTCGCTTTCAATATATATGAAAGTTTGAAATCTTGAAGTTTTCAAATTTAAAAATATTTTTTTTTTGCTAAATAACATTTTGACAATTGTAAATAGGCAAATTCTATTTAAACCCGTAAATGTGCTGAGTATACCCATGAAATTCTAAAAAAATGGTTAAACCCAGCGTTTTGCTGAGTTTACCCATACACAATTAAAAAAAAGACAATTTTGCCCTTCCACGTAAGAACACTACGTGGTGCCATAAAGGCACCACGTAGAGCAACTACGTGGTGCCTTTAGGACACCTCGTTGAGCCCCTACGTGGTGCCTTCATGGTACCACGTAATGGTCCTACGTGGTGCTCTAAAGGCACCACGTACATTTTCTACGAGGTGTGCTGAGAAACAAAAAAAAAAATTTGTCGAGCAGGGGTAGTTTTATCCTAATTTTTTTTATAAAAAAATGGGTATACTCAGCAGATTTCTGGGTTTAAATAGAATTTGCCTTGTAAATATGAACTTTTAGTCGACCAACTTAGAGGTATGTAATTTGAAAATCTTGATTATTCACATAAACGAAATTTGCAATTACATAAACTCTTATAATTAAAAGTTTGTGATTCAGTTTAATTCCACCACTAAAGTTGAATGTCACTTCCTCTTTCCTCAATATGCACGTATTCATTTTCATATCCTGGACAAAAATTATATGGGTCCGTCTATTAGCACCCCGTAATTTACTCTTCACACCCCGTTGATTAGAAAATAAAATGCACACCCCATCGTTTTCTTTTCCCACCCCGTTTTCTTCCAAAAACGCCCTTACTTTATTTTCATTCATATTTGTTTTTTTCTTTTTTCATTTTTTCTTCTTTTCTCCAGCTTGCAAATTGTTAATGCTGCTCTCTTTAAAATCATGATCAAATTAATTAACGTTTGTAGGCGACGTCATTGATTGCCTGATGTTGATTATGAAAATTAACGTTGCATACCGCTAACTTTACAGTTTTCAAATTTTTAATCATTATTTGTAATTTTAATGGTTGTTTTATTCATTCTTAATCACTGCTTGTAATTCTTGTCTTAACTTAAAAAAAAAATCACGTATACTATTTTTTATTTTAATTATTGTGTGCGATTTAATCTCAAACATCCATAAATATATATAGTTGATTTTATTATTATTTTTAATCGTCATTTAATATTAGACAAGTTATTAAATTAATTATTAAAGGGTATAAATGGAAATAAGATTTTAAAACTTTAGCTGGGGTGTGAAGAGTAATTAATGGGGTGTCAATAGCCGGACCCAAATTCTATATAACTTTTCATGTTGTTCCTTTAACCAACTTTATATTTCACGGAAATTATTTTTGCCAAATTTATTAATTCCGCAGAAAAAAATCAGGCGGCAGAATTTGGCGCGCTGTGGATGCATTATCAACCCTTATTTCGGCCACTAAACCTTATTTGCTATCTATATTTCTGATATAAAGTTGGACTTCCCCAAAGGAGAACCTACAGCCGATCTAAAGGGCTGCACGATCTCTTAATCGCCTCTAAGCTCAAAATTGGTAAATTTGATTTCAACTTCTTCTTCGATTTTACTGGTTAATCTGATGTATTAAGAGGAATTGAAAATCACTAGTTTGTGCGAGTTTCAGTACTTTTTAATATGTTAACAGATTAGCTCTTAATACATCACCCATACTAGGTACTATGGAAAAAAGCTTTGTGTATCAGATTGTTATTGCAGAAAGCGTTCTCCAATTCAAATAGATTACCACTGGTATGTTTATTCATAAATTTGAATCATTTGTAAGCATTTATTTGAGGCGTTATTGCTTAAGAAGTGTTCATTATTCCTTTGGACGTACCAGGGGCCTATTAGGCCGTCAATTTGCAACGCAAGTAAGCTAGTTGATAAAGCTTATTCTGACCTAGAATCATCGTGCAAAGAATGATGGACTTGGAAGAGGTATTTCTTCCTTTTTTGCTTGAATTTTCCATTTTTACATTTATATGAAATAAGTTTTCAAACTCTCAAATTTGATCAGACTTTGTTGGCACAAAATCCATCAATCACTCAAGGAGCAACTGGTATGGTTATGGTGGCATTATTAACTTTTGATGTTCAAGCAACAGAACAAAAATGAAATAAATCATTTGTTCTTACATATCCACTATTTTAGATAATATGCCTTGTTGTGTTTGACTAGCTAGCTATTAACACTTGTGCCTGCTTGAACAAGTTTAGTTTGACTTATGAAGCATAGGCAGTCCCTATAAGTAGACGATCGCACCCTGTGTTTTTGTTCCAGCTGAAAAGATAATTCAAGTGTTGTGCATAAAAAGCAACAGAAGAGCAAAAATATCCAGCTATTTTTTAATAAAACATAATTTTGTGGTTAGTTTTGTTTGTTAAATCTCATCATAAGTCAAGTTGCAAGGCGCACATGCCTTGAACTTTTTGGTGGGCCTTGAGCATTATTATTTGTATTTTTGTACAGAAAATACTCCTCTCTTGCTTTGGTATGGGATTCATTAGACCTAACTCTTTAACTCTCCCTCTCTCTTCTTATTTTTCTTCATTCTAGCTTTCATGTATACATTGCCCACACTTCTTTCATCACTTCTCAAACCAGTCGCATACAATTATATACTTATTTAATTATTTACTTAGGAGAATGGAGATAATTAGCTCAAGTTTTACTTCTCAAACCAGTTCTTGAAAATAACGGGGTTGTTTAACACAGCATAGGAAATTAATCATGAATTATGTACACTTAGAATTTTATTCACATATATTCTTGCATGTTCTTTCTACTCTACAACATACAAGGATGATGAATACTTTATCTCTCGTCCATGTTAAGGAAAAAGTAGCTTTAAAAGAAACAAAGTACCTCTCGTTGAATACTCACAAACAAAGGCATTGCTTTGAATGCATCCTGAACTTTTTCATTCGTAGCAATTAAAATGTGATGCATTGCTGAGGGGATAATGATAAAGTACATAATGCATAGCCATACCTAGCCTCAACTTTCATCAAAACTTAGAAAAAGAAAACGAGTTAGCTCTTACCAAGTTCTTGTGTGAATTTCTTGATCACAATGATGCCACAATTTCTTTTCTAAGCTTTGATTCTTTTCATTAAAGGACTACCTACTTTGAAATCTATGACCCTTAATATGACTATAACTCATCAAAATCCAACTCTTCAACCAAGTGGTCGAGTAGCGATTATCGCTTTTAACTAAAGATTCCTTTACTTATCATGAATGCAATGAGGCACTATGACAAATTTCGGATGATCGATCACATCTTGATCAATGTCATATGTTTGACAAATGTTAGCTTGCGTCTTAATTGTTGTAACTATCATAAACAAACGTGCTACGCGTGTTCATTCTTGTCGACAATCAAGTTATATTGACATGGATGTTTCATTTGCTTAGAATAGATAGGCGATAAGCTATTATTATCATTGTCGAAGATTCATGATTATCCTTGCGATATGTCATGATTTTTTTTTTTATAAGATCATACAGCTGAGTGTTTGAATGAATTTTGTTGAAATGTTCAGTGAAAGTGTTATCTTCTTGAGTTATTTCATGAATTTGATGAATAGTTAATTTAATACATAACTAGAGCAATGTGATTGACCTCCCATCTTTAAATGATTATGATTTAGAAATTAAGCTAAACATAAGCTTGATTAATTAATGTATTCAAGGCTCAATGAGAAAAATAAAATAAAAAGTAAATAAAGGAAGGCAGTAAAGAAAAGAAATAATGAAAGTAGATTGGTTAAATTGAATCTGAGAAGCACCTATGTAACATGTATGCTTAATTATATTGAATTTTGTTCTAATTATGTTTAACTAAACACTGAGCCTCCATATGGAGTATACACTTGCAGCTGTCAAATTACAATCAAGCATTAGGAAGTAACTAAATCTAGCTTTATATACATTTGAACAGTGCCATATAGTTTGAACTTTGAAATGCGGACATAATTAAAATTTCCATAATATATTAAGAATATGATTATTTAATTCAGTCTTTCGTATTATAATGTTTCCTGGGTTCCTCCATACTGTACTGAAGTTGGCATACAAATATAATGCAATTAATAATTGGGTTGTTCCCTAGTTTCCAACTTGTATTAGTTTATACATTGCATACATGTATAATTGCTGGTTGTACATATAGTTAGCAACATATAACAACAATATGAAGACAAAAAATAAGAATCTCTGTTAACATGTGTTTATGATGTACTTTATATAATAAATACATACACATATTGAGTTAAAAGTGATGAAATTAGCTTTAAGCATGGAATGGTAAATATTGCATACAAAAGGGATTCCCTTATGCAAGCTTTCTAGAACATAGGTAAATAGTCAACTGGTTTAAATTAATCAGGCCTATCTAGCACATTAAATAATAAGGAAAATAAAAAATATATAATATATTGTAGAGGGAAGAAGATGATACATATGACGAGTGAGAGGTCTAGGGATGTGTAAAAGGCTGCAATGGTTCACGAGGTTCACAGCTGTAGCCTTTGATCATTTGGGGGGGGGGGGGGTGTGCCTTCCCTATCCTCCATTGCTACCATATCTCATTTCTATATTATTATTTTATTCCTATCACCATACCATTTCCCTAAACTTATTAAATCTACTAGTATCCCCCGCTATATCTTGGTGTATAATTATACCACATGTTGTCATTTTTGCTATGTAATAGTAATATACTTGCTGAAATAATTACATTTCCCTAATGACAATCTTCCAGTTTCCTTCAAGCAAGAGTGGCATGCACATTTGATAAAACATTGAGATAACAATAAAGATGGTATCAGATTTGAATCCTAAATGAGATAATATTTGACAGTGCAAAGCAAATAAATTGGAACACATTCTCTAGTGTAGAAATAAAAAGGAAATCCATCCACAAAATCTTATCACTCGATTATGAGTTCAGTGGTTATGATTTAATAATGGTCTTTTTTTTAAGTATTAATATTTTTTAATTCCATAAGTGATCATTCATTTAAAGGTTCAGTTTATATTAAAACCATTTAAGTTGAGTGTAATAGTTTGGTACCCAATGAGCTACTAGATAGCAATAATGTATAGCTATTTATCTCCTTTTATGAAAGTATTATGGTATATGTTTATATTAAATCCATTTTAGAAACTTTGAAGTATGGCCCTTCCAATGTAGTGAGGGGGAGACCTACATATGATATTGCGGCTGTAACCAAGTAAATCACCACTGATTAAATAATGACTGCAAAAGTGAACTATTTGCCTTTTAAATACTTTAATCAAGTACAAATATGTTATCTCTTAGTCATGTGTATAAACTTGCATAACTATCCCGCATGTACAGATCTTATCCTACAATATACAACTAATCCCAATAGTGATAATAGAACATCATGATATCAACTCTTTACATTTCATTGCCCCGAACAACTGTTCTGAGTGATGATATATCGAGCAATATTCTACACCCTAATTTTTCTATATATGGTTACATTATTCTATTGTTTTGTATCGTTTTTTTTTTTTTTTTTTTTTTTGACAACCACAATTGCATTCACTCTTCGTAGAACTGTCGTTAAACCCAAATTAGGCGTAGAAGAATTTGGGTCTGTTTTTCACTTGTTTGTCTGGGGAACCTCTCTTGCCATGACTATGATTTACTGTACTAGCTGTGTGTGTTATATTTTACAGTTCCTGTTTATCAATAAAACCAATTTAACGAGTGGTTCTATATGTACGGTGGATCCGCTGAAGCTCTTTTTCTTAAAAAAAAATGAAAAAAAAGGAGTATTTCGCAGAGAAGTTCATTAAATTTAAGACATGGAAATAAAACAACCTTGTCCACGATTAGCCTCTGGAAAATGCAACGGAATTGAATAGGTTCAATTCCTTTATTTTACCAACACATGTCCCTTTTTATTTCTCTTGGAAAAGGTAAACTACATAGTGCTTAGTTAAGGTAGAAATTTTTAACTGAAGCATGGCTTTAAGTTTTAGTGATATATCCCTGGGCTGCTTGATGTTTAGGAGATTTAACCAGCTTATTTATAAGCAAAATGGTTGCAGCTCTTTTCTTATGAAAGCATAGAATCATAATATCAAGTAAATTAGTTACAATCGTGTATCATTTCTTTTAGCAGATGTGTGACTCTCTTTAGAAATATTGTGTTGATTTTGGCTGACTTTGACGGCACCATGAACCATCCAATGTGATTCAACTCATGTAAGGTTCTATTTTTTTTTCCAAGTATGCTTATGATCTAAAAAAAAAAAAAAAAATTCTTGTGGTGTACATGATTAAACTTCAAAAGTTGCTTACTGCACGAACGTTACCCTTCTATTCAGGGTTTCCAGTTTTGTTTATTAACTATTTTGTCTAAATTCGAATCTTGTGGCTTTTTCCCTTATAGTGGGTTTCACTTCCCCTTAAAAGGTTGCATGTGTGTTTCTTGCTTTGTTTGCTCTAAAGATTAGATTTTTGAGCTCTGTTTTTTCGTAATATTGAAATTCATGTTCGTTTGTGAACCAAATCTGTGGAAACAAAGATTTTTGTGGCTTCTTGAGCCAGTTTATGCTTTACGGTTCTGTATTTTAATATAGGAAGTTCGCCTTTTTTTCAGTTCAAATTTTGAGTACCCCAGTTATAAAAAAAAATGTTTTGCGAAGCTTGAAATATTTGAGTTAACGCAAATTTCAGTTACAATTGTTCAAATTCTGATCTTCATAAGTTTATACAGCTAAGTACCTTCCAGTTTAATCTTGATTGTCAGTTTCCTTCCTCTTTTGGCAATGGCATCATCTCCTTCTAAATCTATTTCCAAACATGCCATAATTGAACAAAGTGATAATAGAATTCTTTGCAAAAAGCCTTCATATAATACTGGTGCAACTAGTCGGTTCTATTGTCTAGAACTGGTGCAATGGTCAAGGCTTGCCTCTTTCACCTTTGCATAACAGTTAAAAGCTCCTAAGAACTCAAATGAATGCTCATAATTGTTCTCCAGATAGTATGTTACAAGTGAAGAAAGGCATGGGAGAGTTCCATACTGGCATGACTTTGCAAAAGATTTTATATTCTGGCAAGGATGAAGTAGGAAATTTATCTGGGTAAAAGCTATCATCATGTTCTTCTCCAAGAATTCATTCTAGAAGCTTTAGCAGATTTTCCTTCATGGATGATGATCTTGAATTTACCTGTCCATTTGATGTGGATGACGAACAACTTGCTATTCCAAGCAGGTATGATTTGCATTCCATCTGAATATTTCTATACCGGCTTCGGTTGTCATGTTTAATTGATGTTTGTATTTTTTGTACTGGTTCCCCTAATTTCGTTTACTTTTCATTCTTATATTTAATTTCCTGAAAATCCTAAACCTAGTTTCTCCACTTCATTCTCAGATTCTGCGGTACTGTATTTTATTTGGAATTTTTGTTAAAATTTTGTGTTGAGTATAAAATTTTAGCTGGAGTTACCAGTAGTGTCGTTTCAACTCGAATTGATCCAAGATAACATGCTTTGAACATGCTGCAACTGTATAAACGAAGTTGGAATTTCCAATATTGTTGGTTTGCTGCATTATATTTATACAGCTTTTCTTACAGTATGGTCTTTCAAAAGATCAATATTTTGATTAAATCATGTTCCTACACTATATTAAAATTCAGGCTGTCTTAGTTAAAGCACAACTAGTTCAGTAGTTATATAGTGTGATGACTTCTGTAACATGCAAATTCCTAGATGTATTATTATAAATACACTTCTAGAATATGTGCAGTGAATTTATAGTAATTTGTGATAGCCTTTTTCCTAACGTGCAATAGGGTAGTTGTTACATAAAGATGAGATGCTTTGGGTACCAGGCTAAACAAGCAAATTATGCTGTCATATGTAATCAATAAATATAAATATAGGCTTTTTGCTGCAATTGTTAGTATCCTCTTCTTGTTAATTTATTGATATAATATTTGATACTTGCAGATTTTTGTAAAAAACCACTGATCTATGACTTTCAATGCAAATTAAGAAAGGATGGACTAGCTGACTAGGAAAAGATTCTAAATCCATTTTGATATAGTATTTGCAGGTTTTTGTATGCAATTTAGTGTTTTTTTACTTGAAAATTAGATAGATTCTAATTCTTTGTGAAATTCTCGCTAAATTTCAAAGTCTGTGTATTAAGTCATTTATTTCATGTATGTTTGCATGGCTGTTGTGTATAATATTATTTATTTCATGTCTGTTTAACAGCAATGTGTTCTTTATAAATGCATGACAGTTTGTTGTTTGGAATGTATTCTTTGGAATGCTGGATTAACAAAATATTTTAAGTAAGCTTTTAAAACAGTGATTACCAGCGAAGTATTGTCTGAACTAGCAAACTTGCGTTATTATAATTTATATTTATCGCTGTCAGTAAATTTCCTCGATTGAAGAAAATCGACTTTGTACAGAGATAGAAAACCTCACGTACCTGTTTATCAAAGGCAGAATTTTGTGTTCCAACTGGTATGACTTTGCAAGTGTATGTTATTTTACGAGTAAATTGTTCTGGTATAGTTTAAGGTAATGTCCTAAGATCTAATGTATTCTTGTAACATCAAATATTGTTTAGGATAATGTCCTTTTAATTATTCTAAATAATGGTACATTGATATGGATTGATGAGGTCTGCACTAGCCTTTGTTTGAAGTTCGTGGCTACCCATCTATTTGAACATGTTTATCGACTTTGTACTCTATTTGAATAAATGACTCTGTATATTATAAAAATAATAATTCATAATTAAATCCTTACAGGTGAAGTTTTCCAACATTTAACTTCAATCTGTAGCTTTTGTTATCTTTCACAACAATAATGTAAAGCTAAATAGCTTCACAAAATTTGATTTTGGTTTAACGTTATAGATCATAAAAAATGAATGAACGTTAGTACTGCATCGTTTGTAATAAATTAAACTACATTTTATCTATCCTACTTCAAACCATAGAGTGACTTGCTCAGCTTGCAAGCCCAATTCTCGCGTCCTAGAACTTTGAAGCCATCCGGTTGAGTCATGTAGATCTCTTCATTCAAAGTGCCATGGAGAAAAGCTGTTTTGACATCGAGTTGAGCTAACTCGAGATCAAACTGTGCAACCAAAGCCAACAAAATTCGAATAGATGAATGCTTAACAACAGGTGAAAATACCTCATTGTAATCTATTCCTTCTTTCTGAGCGCAACCTTTTGCTACAAGTCTGGCTTTGTATCGGATGCTATCTTTACCAGGTACACCTTCCTTTTTGGCATAAACTCATTTGCAACCAATTGCTTTCTTTCCTTTGGGAATTTGAACCAACTCCCAAGTCTGATTCTGGTGTAGAGACTTAATCTCTTCATCCATTGCCATCTTCCACTTCATACTGTCAATATTCTGCACGGCTTCTCTATAAGTACATGGGACGTCATCATCAGTTACTGGAAGTGCGAATGCTACCATATCTGTGTATCTGGCAGGCTTTCTAATCTCTTTTTTTGGTCGAGTAGTGACAATAGATTCTGATTGTCGATTGATCGGTGGTGATACTGAGGGAACCTCCACCTCAACTGAGATCTCTTCTTGATCGTTGCTTTCATGTTCATCATGATCGGCAATCGGAACAGTCCTTTCTGGATCTTCTGGGGTCTCAAGCACCACTTTAGAAAGAGTATTTGGGTTTCCATTCTCTTTCTCTGAAGTTGTCTGTTTCAGCATGACGGACTCGTCAAATGTGACATCTCGGCTTAAGACAATCTTCTTTGATTCACCACACCAAAGTCGAAATCCTTTAACTCCTTCATTAAAACCCAACAAAACAGCTTTCTTTGCTCTAGGATCCAGTTTGGATTCTCTAACATGAAAATATGCAGGACATCCAAATATTCGTAAGGTATCATAATTAGAAACAGGTTGTCCAGATCATACCTCTTTAGGAGTTTTCCCATATAGTGCAGTAGCAGGAAGTCTGTTGACAATATGGGTTGCATATGACAAAGCCTCAGCCCAAAATGCTTTGCTCAATTTAGATTGAGATAGCATACATCGAACTTTCTCAACCAAAGTACGATTCATTCGCTCTGCTACTCCCTTTTGTTGTGGCGTACGAGGAACTGAAAAGTGTCTAATTATCCCTTCATCTTCACAAATTTGTAAGAAAGGATCTGATTTGTATTCTCCACCATTGTCAGATCTGAGCCTCTTGACTTTTCCTGCCTGTCTGAGTTTCAATCATTTTCTTCCATTTAAGAAAGATATCCAGAACTTCATCTTTGTGACTCATGGTGTATATCCATACATATCTAGAGAAATCATCAATAAAAGTCACAAAATATCGTTTACCTCCCAGTGAAGCATTCTTGGATGGTCCCCAGACGTCCGTGTGAATGTAATCCAATGTTCCTTTGGTACGATGAATGGCAGTACCGAACTTGACTCTTGTTTGCTTTCCCAATACACAATGCTCGCAGAAATCAAACTTTCCAGTCTTGGCTCCTTTCAATAGACCTTGCTTTACTAAGCCTTCTCTCCTGCATGCCCTAAGCGCATGTGCCACAGGCGGGATGAATCAGAAGATGTCTTTTCTTCAGAACTGCTAGAGACAGCTGCTCTTCCTGTAACAGTACTCCCATCTAGGAAGTATAGATTCGCCTTTCTAATACCCTTCATCGCAACAAATGCACCTCGTACAACTTTCAAGACTCCATTTTCCATTGTTACCTTGTAACCAAGAGAATCTAGAATACCTAAAGAAATAATATTTTTCTTTAGATCAGGAATATACCTCACATTCGTAAGTCGTCTGATTGTTCCATCGTGCATCTTCAAACGTATTGTTCCAATCCCTTTTGTCTGACAGGCGTTATCGTTGCCCATAAGCACAACTCCTCCATCGAGCTCTTCAAAACTCGAGAACCAATGTCTTTTCGGACGCATATGATAAGAACATCCAGAATCAAGGATCCATTTGTCTGAATACGCGTCTGATGATGAAACTGTAAATGCTGAATCTTCTTCGTCATCAGTCTTCTGTGCAACATTTGCCTTTGCATTGTCCTTGTTTGGATAATCCTTCTTCCAATGCCCCTTTTGGTGAAAATAAGCACATTCGTCCTTCGCAAGATGTTTCCTTGATGACTCTCCTCTGGACTTTGATCTGAATCGACCCCTATTGTTTGATCCACCTAATTTTTTGTTGTTCGTCCTTCCTCTGGCTACAGTTAGTGCTTCTGAGTCTCTATGATCCTGTTGATCCTGCTTCCGGTACTCATTATTAACCAAAGCATTAGAAACATCTATAAACTTAACCTCATCTTTACCATACAACAGAGTCGTGGTTAAATGTTCATAGCTTTCAGGTAATGAATTTAGCAACAACAAAGCTTTATCTTCATCAGTAATTTCAAAATCTAAATTTTGTAAATCAGCCAAAATTTTGTTAAAATTATCTAAATGTTCAATCATAGGGGTACCTTTCTTGAACTGGAAACGGAAAAGTTTCTTCTTCAGGTAGAGTCGGTTATCTATACTTTTTGTCATGTACTTGTCCTCTAGCTTCTTCCAGAGAACTGCAGCTTCATTCTCTTTCATGACAAAGTACTTCTGATCTTTTCCCAAGCACAGTCGGATTGTGCCACAAGCTTGACGGTTGACATAATTCCAATCTTCATTGGAATAATTTTCTGGCCTGGACTCCAAGGCAATATTAGATCCTTCTCTGAACAGGAGATCTAATACTTCACATTGCCATATACTAAAGTTATTGGTGCCATCGAATTTTTCCACCTCAAACTTTGCATTTGATAACATGGTTCTTCGAACAAAACCACTTTGTTCGCTAGAACTTCTGATGTCAACTTGTGCATCTTTTCCGGTCTCTTCGGTGTTAGTCATAAGTGCAAATAAATAACAGAAATTTGAAATTTATAACTATACCTGAAAAGGAGCTTGCAGTTGAATATGAAATGATCCAATTTGCTAGAAATCAATCTGACTCAGCTTTGATTTGAGCGATTCTGAGGCGTTAGATTTGCCTTGTTGATCGCTTGTCTTTGATATATAATACCGTTAAACCAGGCTCTGATACCAATTTGTTGTGCGCGGAAACAACAGATAGCGGTATAAGATATATCAATGCGGTAAAAATAAAACGCACAGAATTTACGTGGTTCGGCAATTTGCCTACGTCCACGGGAGGCAGCTGTTATTATTAAACTAAATAGGAAATATACATATACCGATTTCCTAATAATAATAACTCTCTCTTACTTTCTTTGAATCTCTCTTTCCTCTCTTTGATTTCTTTTGCTTTCTTTTGAATGTGGATGATTTTGATTTACAAACAAACTAACATATTTATAGAAGAAGAAAGGAGGGTTGGTGTGTGGTCGGTGGCTTGGTAGGTGGAGAGCAAAGTGGGGAGGCTGGTCAAATGTTTGGTGGCAGCAAGAGGCAGCACATGGGCTGCTATTTTGAGACACATTTTCAACAAATTTGACCTCATTTCCCATAATAGTGGAAATGTAAATAAATTAAATACATTTATGACAATTTGAATTGTGTGAATTAGTTTTATTTAACTCCCTCAAGTTTTGAATCCCAGAACATAATTCTGCTTGATTTAGTTTTGAATACTGTTTTCACCATCTGAATTGATGATGGACGAAAATCTTTGCAAGAAAATGGTCATACATACAGGGAATAATATTTCCGTATGTTATACTACATTTGGATTATAAAAAATTCTCACATATGTTCCATACTGTACAATTAAAAAAATGATTTTGCTTTGGAGCAATTTCCATTACCCGACCAATTCAGTAGTATGGGGTAAGCGTTTGTGAGAAACTGATTGACGGTGAGGATTTATAAAAGCATACATCTTCATGTTTCATTTCTCAATAATTCATAGAAACGACTTATTCTTTCTATCACGTACCTTTGTCACTTATGTTTCGTGGGAGATTTGACTTATATTTGGAAAGATCCTTGAAAAATTGTATCAGGTGAAGTAGAACACATATTTTTTTGTTCCTAATTACCTTAGTTGGCAGCAGCCCGACAATCCATGAGGAGAAGCTTTATTTTGAGTCTTGCATATTTTTTATATCGTCACTGTCCATCTCTGCAGTAACAACGTCAATGCACATGAGCAATAACAGGACATGCTAAAGTTGGAATTCCTATAGGCTGACAATGTAAAAATACGACGAATATCGGAAAAATTATTATAATCCGATAGTTTTTATATTATTTTTCATGTAACTAAAAACTGGAATATAACCTTAGCATTATAATTCAATCATGGAAAACTTGAAACTTAACATTTGGTTCCCGTAAATTATATGGCTAATTGCACCATGACTCAAGCCCGCAAGCAAACGCATGTAAGGAAAACCAAAACCTGGTAGCCAAATTTACACCACCTTCCGAAACCAAAAGGTAAACCTGAAGGATTGAAACATACGTGGATCGAATATTAAAAATTGAAAAGTGTCTTTAAAATCAGATCCTGGCATGGCAAATCGTGAAGAAAAGGTCTGAACTCGATTAGTAAGCTCAGCATCATCCTGACTGTTTTGAAGACATGTAAGAAATTCTTTTGGATGTCATACATAACCATGGAGGAATGTTGTATGTGAAGGGCATTGCGGGCCAACAACTATAAGTCGATCTAGGGTCACTAAAGGACTAAATCCATCGGTCACAATCCCAAATCTCAAATTTCTTGGATCAAAAGCAAACCAAGGTCATTTTTAATCGATTTTCTTCCAGGCTAAAGAATCAACTGGAAATTGTAATTTTCCGTCTTCGCTTTTGTTTATATCATTCCACCTCAAATTCTCTGATCTTTCTTAGGGTTAAAACATTCTTTTAAGTCTAGGTATAATTGAAAAATATCTACGCATCTTAAGCGGAATTTTTTTCTTCTTCTCATTACCTTTGTCACTTTTTTTTATCTAGGAAAACTACATTTTGGACATTTATCAAAGTTTGCAATCTCTTTTCTAAAAAGACAGCAATCATTTTCACAGCCATGTATTTTTTCATAACTGAGATTAAAATGATTGAGAAACTTTTTTTTATCTCATAGCCACTTTTAGGAAGCAAATTTTCATTTGGTAACATATGGTCATGTATTTCCTTCAAAAGTTCATTCAAACTTTTAGTTGATAATCTTGGTTTTGATTTGGTATAAAGCTAATGTAGCATAAACCTTTGTAGATTTGTTAAAGCCAGAATATAAAAGATGTAAAGAATCTCATACCATATTATCTCGTATCATGCTTGTACCGTTCATTTCATCGTCAAACGCATCGGTGTACATTCTATATGTACTAAAAAAATCATTATCCTCACACACAGTTTCAACATTAGTAGGTTTTCTCCGTTGCAAAATCCATGTAGCGTAAGTTGGATCCATACTATCACAAACTAGGTGCTCAAATACAACATAACCAGTTAGATGTGAACCCAAGTTACGACATTTTGTGCAGGGACAACTAATTTTATTTGGTCGTTCCATCGTTTCAGAATCAGACTATGCATTCATTTTATTAACAATTTGCTCATTGTACTTTAAAGACGTGTTTACGAAATTCCATGCCCCTTTTCTATATTCGCTTGTGATTCAAAATACATTGAAAAAACTGAGACACGAAAACAACTGAAAAATATCCAAATATTATCAATAGATTGATGTACAGTACTTACCTAGGTAGATGAACCCAAGATTTCTCCAAGTCCAGGGATGTAACTACATGGAGATTGGGGTGGGCAGCTGCCCGGGGCAAGATTCAGAGTTATATCAATGAAGATGGGTAGAATAGATGACATTGATATATTTCTTGCAGATGGACTGTGGGTTTGAGTGGAGAGGTGCTCCGGCGAAGCTTGAAAAGGGAAGGCGGAGATTGCTTTGAGGGGACAGAAGCGAGGAGATTTGCGGTTTTGCAGTTTCGATGCAGGGGAGTATGAGTTTTTGGGCGAAGAACTTGCGCGAGAACAAAGGGGGTGAAGGAAAACTGGAAGCAGTTGCTAAAAATAGAGTGGGAAAGGAAATTACACGTGGTGAAGAATTTCAGACCTCAATTGCCAAATGCCTCACATGCCAAAATAATTTTTACACGTACTATACATCACAAATGGTGATTGTCCTGGGACCTGTGGGTTATTACATACTGTATACTTTTGGAACCTTGTCATTTTGGGTGCGAATGTTCGTAATACTTTGTTCGTAAATACACTTAGTTAATGTTGGTTATTTTGATATGCATGAATATGATAAATTTATGTTTTTTAAATCGCTCGTATAATCCGCCCACCCCAAGTTAAATTCCTGGTTACGTCCTGTCTCCAGCCTATGGTAAACATGTGACATACTTTCTTCAACTGCAAAATAATAATTGATTATTATATGTAGATGTGATATATAAACTGTAAAGCATAGGTTTTTATTTCATAAAATTTATTGAATAAATGTAAGGAACAAAAAGGGATCTCAAATCATATAACATTTGCACTACAATTTAAGATGAATTTACAAATATTCAAGTACTATATTGCTTCCCAGTCAATCGATTTTCAAATATTCAAATTAGGATCTCTCTCTATATTATTGAATCCAACTATTTCCTTTTCTGTCTTGCATTTACACATCTCAATATATAACATTTTCTGTTTTCTCATTCAACTTTGGTCTGATCCTGTTGTTTACTCATTCATTTTCTCATATGGCCTTCAATCGGTTTGTTGATGTCTAGTATTTGGGAATTTTCTATTGATTAGGTATTAACACTGTATGTCTATTTGAACAATCTCCATTCAGTTTAAAACCGAGACATAGAATCACGATCCTATGCAAACAACGCTAAATATTTACAAGCACCACAAAAAAACTTTTTGTCTAGGATCTATGAAATCTAAAGTGTTCAAGATACCCAGCCAATTTTTACCTTTTGCCAAAGTAACAATCGAGTCGAGAGGTCGGAACTACGGTGGACTTGAGTTGCCCAGCAGATTTACCTTATGTCGATGGATCGTTGGGAAGTAATTTGACGAGATATTAGGTTTAAATTTGAAAGCGACTGATTTGGGGAAAAAATGTTTCATGCTACATCTGTTTGCTCATTTAATTGATTAATAAGTGGAATGCTTTGGCAAAATACTAAATTACCTAAACCCATCTTCAATAAATTTTATGACAAATATGTAAAATACCCTTATTCTATGTAAAAAAAATAATCAATTAAAGAATGCAAAAAGTAAGCCAGACAAATCCTTTTTTGCTCGTATTGTATATGAATAATATAATTTATTTCACAAAATTTATACAAAATCTCAACAGAATTAAAATTTTGTTTCGTATTAGCATCATATTATAATGCTCTATGTTATATTGGCACATAATCAATTTTAATCTGTTTCACTTCGAAGTGACCGTAAATAGTTAAAATTCAAAGTCCAATACTAATTTAATTTACAAAATATCAAATTCTTCTCATTTTTATTTTGTTAAAGTAAATCAAGTATAAAACAGAAAGTTACATAGTTTAAAATTTTAATATTCATAAAGTAGATTGAACTTCTCGTGTTTATATAAATTAAAGTTTGTCTTAAAGCGCTTAAGCTCGAAATTTAAACTTGGGAAAGTGATTTTGGGAAAATTTTGAATCAATATTCCATAGCGCAAGTGAAATGTAAGGGAGACCGTTAACCAGCCTTTTGACAAGGCCGTTACAATTTGGACTTAGACATCCAGATCGCTCGTGGCTGGAGCGCGAACTTGTACGAACACAAATTACATCAGAATCGATATTCATAAAAATGGTGATCAATATATTGTTAGAGTTTGTTCCATAAAGGCAATTTATTTGATGGGTTGAATAACATTATTGATATTATTTTTTATTTTGAATAAAAGATTTTATTATGTTACATTTACTATGTAATATAGATATTAACGTAATAGAAGTCCTTAGAATAATAATACAAAATTATATAGTTTCAAGTAAGTGACTTGAACATGAGATTATATAATATAATAAGTATTGTAATTCTTAAAAGTCCTTAGTCAAGTTTTGTTGTAAATAGGATAACAATGAAGCATTCAAACTAGTATGTTGATTGACTGACGATCATATCTCGTTGATCATTAATACATGAGATATTAACGTCAATACATAAATATGTGTTAGAGAACCGTATATAGACCCAACGTGAGAAAACTTCATGGAGCATGATAATCGTGTTAGAGGTAATTTTCACATTGACAATGATGCAATGGTCTTCAGACCTGAAATCATTATGTTACTACCAGATTTCAATACCGAAACCAAAACAGAGATGAAGGGGTATTAGAATGAAACTAGCATCAAAACGGAAGGCAGGGAAACCTAAGGTCGATACCGAAGGCAAAAGAAGGGAAAAAATGTAGTCTATGCGCTATCGGTACCAACGTAGAAGGCAGAAGCTTGATACCGATACAGGAAGGATGGCGGCTCAGAGGTACCCAAACTAACAACACAATAAGCCTCCCATAATGGTTATGACACTGACACCAAAAGCAATCAACGTGATCTTAATTTCGGAAGTAAGTAATTTGACAACGAAGTTTCTATAAAAGTGAAGGCATCAGACGAATTTGGGTTGGAGCAAAGAGTTATCTATACCAATATACTTGGTATTCATACCGTTACCAGAAATTAGCTTCGGAGACATCAGGAAGAATCCATAAATAACACAGATACAAAGACGATACTGAAATCAAAGACTAGTGACATAGGCCAGAATTCATGAAATGGAGAGAGAAGGAAGGGTCATCCACACTAACGTGCTTAGTGTCGATACCGATACCAAGAAAGATGCCAAAGTCGTAAGAAAGGAAGTACAAAGACAATACTCAGAAGCCACTTGAGCAGGATAAATCTTAAAGCTTGCTACCAGAACAAATTCTTATCATCGAAACCGAAAGAAAAAGAAGTTATACATACCAATTTACTTAGTATCGATACAGTGCATGGAAGCGGCACTGGATTCACAAAGCCATACAAAATCAATGACGACACCTATAATACAATGCGTGATTTTAATGTATAGGTATACTTATGTTGGTTTTCTTAGGAATGAAGAAAGACAAAAGGTACAAGAATTTATTTGATTTGATTATTAAACTAACCTATTTAATTTTATAATTAAATACCTTGCGGTTTCAGACTCCTATTTAAACTTAACAACCATCGTTTCTAGGGTTATACCACTATTCTGAACACAATAAGACAAGTTTTGAAGCCTAATTTGATCGTATGGAGAAGATATCAATTTAAATCGATATAATATAAATTAAATTCAAAACAATTAATTCATTGATAATAAATTATTATTATTATCATCTATATTCAAATAGAATTTATATTGATAATCTGAATCATCTCGATTCAGTTTTAAATTTGAATTCAATTATATTTCGTTTTCGGATTACGATAATTCAATATATTCGAAATTTAATCGTATATCAATTATTAAATCGATAACTCAATATAAATATCCATTTATATTATCAACTCAACATTTAAAACAATATTAAATGTTAAAAATTAATTAACCAAAAATCTGGATCGTTACATTTTTGTGGTAAAAATCAGGGATCGGTACGACTCCTAGGATAAATCAGCATAAACTCAAAAGTGATCGACCACTTATGGTGCCAGGGGTAGATCTCTCAAAAAACAGTGATTAAGTGTCCACCCGATCATTTAAAGGTTCGTGATCGAGCAGAAGTACATGCATCCGAATTTTCACATGAACATTGGAATATGAATTTTGTTCAGGAAGGGGATATGAAGTTTTGATCAAGCGACACGGGGGAGCATGCGGGTCCGAGCAAAACAATGGATCAACACGTGTTTTTGACACAAAGTGCATGATCGAGAGGAACTTGGGATACGAAAATAACATGAAGTAAAATGTGGGAATCAATGTTCGCTTGAAAATTAAAGTTCATTCAACTCATATTGATCGCCTCTGGGCGTCATCTGATCATAGAAAAATCTTGATTGGCTCATTGGACCATACAACTTTCCCATGATCGATCATGCAAAGGATCGAAAAATCACTTCAGAAACATCTAATGGCATAGGCCAATCACCCTGAAAATCAATGAATCAGACCGATCCGACACTTGCCCGATCACCAAAAGGCCTGATCGGTATAAGAAAAATGTGTAATCAACTCAAACCACTAAAATTACATGGATCGACGCATGGAGATGACAACCTATGATCGTTGTAAAGATTGAGCATTGGATTATCACGAAAATACGGATCAGGACATGAAAATTATGGAAATTGGCTAAGCGTGTAAGTCTTTCTGATCCGGGCATCTGTACCGATCCCTACATAAAGATTAGATACGAAAATTTATAGGATCCACAAAACTTATGATCCACCTTTTCCTTTGATATTTTAGGATGAGTACATACTTTCTGCATCTATAAATAAGACATCTCCAGGCCATTTTGAGCGATCTTTTCTCAACTTTTGAAATCTACTACTAGAGGACACTGTTGAGGATTAATTGCAACTATCTTTCTCTACATTTTTAAGAATAAATTGCATGTGCTTGTAATCAGAAGTATAATCAGTTGATTGCTACAAGTGGACGTAGGCATAATTTGCCAAACCACTATAGAACTTGTTTGTTCATCTACTTTTACGCTCTCTACGACTGTTCGGTGATTGCTCTGTGATTGTTCTGTGACTGATAACTACGATTTATTTCTGATTCTAATACAGATTAGGTGTTGGCGTGCGATTAACTAAAATCTAGCGTCAACATAACCAATATAAATTTTGCGTCTTCATTTACTTTACTAAGATCTGTAACTGGTTTACAATTAATATTCGATTTACATACGAATCAGGTGTTGGCGTTCGACTGACTAAAATTTAGCATTAACATATCCGCTATCAATTCAAGACTAATGAAATTTGTAAAATTTTCATTGTTACGAATTTGTAATCGACTAGATTGTGTGATAATGATATTATTCGTCACAAATAATGGCCAATTTTGTGATGACACAATATATAAATACTCTGTAGATCACTGATTTGGGTAAGTTGAACAAATTATATACGATACATTTTGAAGAAATCTGTAACTTATATGGTCTTAAGTCTTTGTCGCTTTCAATATATATGAAAGTTTGAAATCTTGAAGTTTTCAAATTTAAAAATATTTTTTTTTTGCTAAATAACATTTTGACAATTGTAAATATGAACTTTCAGTCGACCAACTTAGAGGTATGTAATTTGAAAATCTTGATTATTCACATAAACGAAATTTGCAATTACATAAACTCTTATAATTAAAAGTTTGTGATTCAGTTTAATTCCACCACTAAAGTTGAATGTCACTTCCTCTTTCCTCAATATGCACGTATTCATTTTCATATCCTGGACAAAAATTCTATATGACTTTTCATGTTGTTCGTTTAACCAACTTTATATTTCACGGAAATTATTTTTGCCAAATTTATTAATTCCGCAGAAAAAAATCAGGCGGCAGAATTTGGCGCGCTGTGGATGCATTATCAACCCTTATTTCGGCCACTAAACCCTATTTGCTATCTATATTTCTGATATAAAGTTGGACTTCCCCAAAGGAGAACCTACAGCCGATCTAAAGGGCTGCACGATCTCTTAATCGCCTCTAAGCTCAAAATTGGTAAATTTGATTTCAACTTCTTCTTCGATTTTACTGGTTAATCTGATGTATTAAGAGGAATTGAAAATCACTAGTTTGTGCGAGTTTCAGTACCTTTTAATATGTTAACAGATTAGCTCTTAATACATCACCCATACTAGGTACTATGGAAAAAAGCTTTGTGTATCAGATTGTTATTGCAGAAAGCGTTCTCCAATTCAAATAGATTACCACTGGTATGTTTATTCATAAATTTGAATCATTTGTAAGCATTTATTTGAGGCGTTATTGCTTAAGAAGTGTTCATTATTCCTTTGGACGTACCAGGGGCCTATTAGGCCGTCAATTTGCAACGCAAGTAAGCTAGTTGATAAAGCTTATTCTGACCTAGAATCATCGTGCAAAGAATGATGGACTTGGAAGAGGTATTTCTTCCTTTTTTGCTTGAATTTTCCATTTTTACATTTATATGAAATAAGTTTTCAAACTCTCAAATTTGATCAGACTTTGTTGGCACAAAATCCATCAATCACTCAAGGAGCAACTGGTATGGTTATGGTGGCATTATTAACTTTTGATGTTCAAGCAACAGAACAAAAATGAAATAAATCATTTGTTCTTACATATCCACTATTTTAGATAATATGCCTTGTTGTGTATGACTAGCTAGCTATTAACACTTCTGCCTGCTTGAACAAGTTTAGTTTGACTTATGAAGCATAGGCAGTCCCTATAAGTAGACGATCGCACCCTGTGTTTTTGTTCCAGCTGAAAAGATAATTCAAGTGTTGTGTATAAAAAGCAACAGAAGAGCAAAAATATCCAGCTATTTTTTAATAAAACATAATTTTGTGGTTAGTTTTGTTTGTTAAATCTCATCATAAGTCAAGTTGCAAGGCGCACATGCCTTGAACTTTTTGTTGGGCCTTGAGCATTATTATTTGTATTTTTGTACAGAAAATACTCCTCTCTTGCTTTGGTATGGGATTCATTAGACCTAACTCTTTAACTCTCCCTCTCTCTTCTTATTTTTCTTCATTCTAGCTTTCATGTATACATTGCCCACACTTCTTTCATCACTTCTCAAACCAGTCGCATACAATTATATACTTATTTAATTATTTACTTAGGAGAATGGAGATAATTAGCTCAAGTTTTACTTCTCAAACCAGTTCTTGAAAATAACGGGGTTGTTTAACACAGCATAGGAAATTAATCATGAATTATGTACACTTAGAATTTTATTCACATATATTCTTGCATGTTCTTTCTACTCTACAACATACAAGGATGATGAATACTTTATCTCTCGTCCATGTTAAGGAAAAAGTAGCTTTAAAAGAAACAAAGTACCTCTCGTTGAATACTCACAAACAAAGGCATTGCTTTGAATGCATCCTGAACTTTTTCATTCGTAGCAATTAAAATGTGATGCATTGCTGAGTGGATAATGATAAAGTACATAATGCATAGCCATACCTAGCCTCAACTTTCATCAAAACTTAGAAAAAAGAAAACGAGTTAGCTCTTACCAAGTTCTTGTGTGAATTTCTTGATCACAACGATGCCACAATTTCTTTTCTAAGCTTTGATTCTTTTCATTAAAGGACTACCTACTTTGAAATCTATGACCCTTAATATGACTATAACTCATCAAAATCCAACTCTTCAACCAAGTGGTCGAGTAGCGATTATCGCTTTTAACTAAAGATTCCTTTACTTATCATGAATGCAATGAGGCACTATGACAAATTTCGGATGATCGATCACATCTTGATCAATGTCATATGTTTGACAAATGTTAGCTTGCGTCTTAATTGTTGTAACTATCATAAACAAACGTGCTACGCGTGTTCATTCTTGTCGACAATCAAGTTATATTGACATGGATGTTTCATTTGCTTAGAATGGATAGGCGATAAGCTATCATTATCATTGTCGAAGATTCATGATTATCCTTGCGATATGTCATGATTTTTTTTTATAAGATCATACAGCTGAGTGTTTGAATGAATTTTGTTGAAATGTTCAGTGAAAGCGTTATCTTCTTGAGTTATTTCTTGAATTTGATGAATAGTTAATTTAATACATAATTAGAGCAATGTGATTGACCTCCCATCTTTAAATGATTATGATTTAGAAATTAAGCTAAACATAAGCTTGATTAATTAATGTATTCAAGGCTCAATGAGAAAAATAAAATAAAAAGTAAATAAAGGAAGGCAGTAAAGAAAAGAAATAATGAAAGTAGATTGGTTAAATTGAATCTGAGAAGCACCTATGTAACATGTATGCTTAATTATATTGAATTTTGTTCTAATTATGTTTAACTAAACACTGAGCCTCCATATGGAGTATACACTTGCAGCTGTCAAATTACAATCAAGCATTAGGAAGTAACTAAATCTAGCTTGATATACATTTGAACAGTGCCATATAGTTTGAACTTTGAAATGAGGACATAATTAAAATTTCCATAATATATTAAGAATATGATTATTTAATTCAGTCTTTCGTATTATAATGTTTCCTGGGTTCCTCCATACTGTACTGAAGTTGACATACAAATATAATGCAATAAATAATTGGGTTGTTCCCTAGTTTCCAACTTGTATTAGTTTATACATTGCATACATGTATAATTGCTGGTTGTACATATAGTTAGCAACATATAACAACAATATGAAGACAAAAATAAGAATCTCTGTTAACATGTGTTTATGATGTACTTTATATAATAAATACATACACATATTGAGTTAAAAGTGATGAAATTAGCTTTAAGCATGGAATGGTAAATATTGCATACAAAAGGGATTCCCTTATGCAAGCTTTCTAGAACATAGGTAAATAGTCAACTGGTTTAAATTAATCAGGCCTATCTAGCACATTAAATAATAAGGAAAATAAAAAATATATAATATATTGTAGAGGGAAGAAGATGATACGTATGACGAGTGAGAGGTCTAGGGATGTGTAAAAGGTTGCAATGGTTCACGAGGTTCACAGCTGTAGCCTTTGATCATTTGTGGGAGGGGGGAGGGAGGGTGCCTTCCCTATCCTCCATTGCTACCATATCTCATTTCTATATTATTATTTTATTCCTATCACCATACCATATCCCTAAACTTATTAAATCTACTAGTATCCCCCGCTATATCTTGGTGTATAATTATACCACATGTTGTCATTTTTGCTATGTAATAGTAATATACTTGCTGAAATAATTACATTTCCCTAATGACAATCTTCCAGTTTCCTTCAAGCAAGCGTGGCATGCACATTTGATAAAACATTGAGATAACAATAAAGATGGTATCAGATTTGAATCCTAAATGAGATTATATTTGACAGTGCAAAGCAAATAAATTGGAACACAATCTCTAGTGTAGAAACAAAAAGGAAATCCATCCACAAAATCTTATCACTCGATTATGAGTTCAGTGGTTATGATTTAATAATGGTCTTTTTTTTAAGTATTAATATTTTTTAATTCCATAAGTGATCATTCATTTAAAGGTTCAGTTTATTAAAACCATTTAAGTTGAGTGTAATAGTTTGGTACCCAATGAGCTACTAGATAGCAATAATGTATAGCTATTTATCTCCTTTTATGAAAGTATTATGGTATATGTTTATATTAAATCCATTTTAGAAACTTTGAAGTATGGCCCTTCCAATGTAGTGAGGGGGAGACCTACATATGATATTGCGGCTGTAACCAAGTAAATCACCACTGATTAAATAATGACTGCAAAAGTGAACTATTTGCCTCTTAAATACTTTAATCAAGTACAAATATGTTATCTCTTAGTCATGTGTATAAACTTGCATAACTATCCCGCATGTACAGATCTTATCCTACAATATACAACTAATCCCAATAGTGATAATAGAACATCATGATATCAACTCTTTACATTTCATTGCCCCGAACAACTGTTCTGAGTGATGATATATCGAGCAATATTCTACACCCTAATTTTTCTATATATGGTTACATTATTCTATTGTTTTGTATCGTTTTTTTTTTTTTTTGACAACCACAATTGCATTCACTCTTCGTAGAACTGTCGTTAAACCCAAATTAGGCGTAGAAGAATTTGGGTCTGTTTTTCACTTGTTTGTCAGGGGAACCTCTCTTGCCATGACTGTGATTTACTGTACTAGCTGTGTGTGTTATATTTTACAGTTCCTGTTTATCAATAAAACCAATTTAACGAGTGGTTCTATATGTACGGTGGATCCGCTGAAGCTCTTTGTGTTAAAAAAAAAAAAAAAAAGAGTATTTCGCAGAGAAGTTCATTAAATTTAAGACATGGAAATAAAACAACCTTGTCCACGATTAGCCTCTGGAAAATGCAACGGAATTGAATAGGTTCAATTCCTTTATTTTACCAACACATGTCACTTTTTATTTCTCTTGGAAAAGGTAAACTACATAGTGCTTAGTTAAGGTAGAAATTTTTAACTGAAGCATGGCTTTAAGTTTTAGTGATATATCCCTGGGCTGCTTGATGTTTAGGAGATTTAACCAGCTTATTTATAAGCAAAATGGTTGCAGCTCTTTCCTTATGAAAGCATAGAATCATAATATCAAGTAAATTAGTTACAATCGTGTATCATTTCTTTTAGCAGATGTGTGACTCTCTTTAGAAATATTGTGTTGATTTTGGCTGACTTTGATGGCACCATGAACCATCCAATGTGATTCAACTCATGTAAGGTTCTATTTTTTTTCCAAGTATGCTTATGATCTAAAAAAACAAAAAAAATTCTTGTGGCGTACATGATTAAACTTCAAAAGTTGCTTACTGCACGAACGTTACTCTTCTATTCAGGGTTCCCAGTTTTGTTTATTAACTATTTTGTCTAAATTCGAATCATGTGCCTTTTTCCCTTATAGTGGGTTTCACTTCCCCTTAAAGGGTTGCATGCGTGTTTCTTGCTTTGTTTGCTCTAAAGATTAGATTTTTGAGCTCTGTTTTTTCGTAATATTGAAATTCATGTTCGTTTGTGAACCAAATCTGTGGAAACAAAGATTTTTGTGGCTTCTTGAGCCAGTTTATGCTTTACGGTTCTGTATTTTAATATAGGAAGTTCGCCTTTTTTTCAGTTCAAATTTTGAGTACCCCAGTTATAAAAAAAATTTGTTTTGCGAAGCTTGAAATATTTGAGTTAACGCAAATTTCAGTTACAATTGTTTAAATTCTGATCTTCATAAGTTTATACAGCTAAGTACCTTCCAGTTTAATCTTGATTGTCAGTTTCCTTCCTCTTTTGGCAATGGCATCATCTCCTTCTAAATCTATTTCCAAACATGCATAATTGAACAAAGTGATAATAGAATTCTTTGCAAAAAGCCTTCATATAATACTGGTGCAACTAGTCGGTTCTATTGTCTAGAACTGGTGCAATGGTCAAGGCTTGCCTCTTTCACCTTTGCATAACAGTTAAAAGCTCCTAAGAACTCAAATGAATGCTCATAATTGTTCTCCAGATAGTATGTTACAAGTGAAGAAAGGCATGGGAGAGTTCCATACTGGTATGACTTTGCAAAAGATTTTATATTCTGGCAAGGATGAAGTAGGAAATTTATCTGGGTGAAAGCTATCATCATGTTCTTCTCCAAGAATTCATTCTAAAGCTTTAGCAGATTTTACTTCATGGATGATGATCTTGAATTTACCTGTCCATTTGATGTGGATGATGAACAACTTGCTATTCCAAGCAGGTATGATTTGCATTCCATCTGAATATTTCTATACCGGCTTCGGTTGTCATGTTTAATTGATGTTTGAATTTTTTGTACTGGTTCCCCTAATTTCGTTTACTTTTCATTCTTATATTTAATTTCCTGAAAATCCTAAACCTAATTTCTCCACTTCATTCTCAGATTTTGCGGTACTGTATTTTATTTGGAATTTTTGTTAAAATTTTGTGTTGAGTATAAAATTTTAGCTGGAGTTACCAGTAGTGTCGTTTCAACTCGAATTGATCCAAGATAACATGCTTTGAACATGCTGCAACTGTATAAACGAAGTTGGAATTTCCAATATTGTTGGTTTGCTGCATTATATTTATACAGCTTTTCTTACAGTATGGTCTTTCAAAAGATCAATATTTTGATTAAATCATGTTCCTACACTATATTAAAATTCAGGCTGTTTTAGTTAAAGCACAACAAGTTCAGTAGTTATATAGTGTGATGACTTCTGTAACATGCAAATTCCTAGATGTATTACTATAAATACACTTCTAGAATATGTGCAGTGAATTTATAGTAATTTGTGATAGCCTTTTTCCTAACGTGCGATAGGGTAGTTGTTACATAAAGATGAGATGCTTTGGGTACCAGGCCAAACAAGCAAATTATGCTGTCATATGTAATCAATAAATATAAATATAGGCTTTTTGCTGCAATTGTTAGTATCCTCTTCTTGTTAATTTATTGATATAATATTTGATACTTGCAGATTTTTGTAAAAAACCACTGATCTATGACTTTCAATGCAAATTACGAAAGGATGGACTAGCTGACTAGGAAAAGATTCTAAATCCATTTTGATATAGTATTTGCAGGTTTTTGTATGCAATTTAGTGTTTTTTTACTTGAAAATTAGATAGATTCTAATTCTTTGTGAAATTCTCTCTAAATTTCAAAGTCTGTGTATTAAGTCATTTATTTCATGTATGTTTGCATGGCTGTTGTGTATAATATTATTTATTTCATGTCCAGCAAGACAGTTTGTTGTTTGGAATGTATTCTTTGGAATGCTGGATTAACAAACTATTTTAAGTAAGCTTTTAAAACAGTGATTACCAGCGAAGTATTGTCTGAACTAGCAAACTTGCGTTATTATAGTTTATATTTATCGCTGTCAGTAAATTTCCTCCATTGAAGAAAATCGACTTTGTATAGAGATAGAAAACCTCATGTACCTGTTTATCGAAGGCAGAATTTTGTGTTCCAACTGGTATGACTTTGCAAGTGTATGTTATTATACGAGTAAATTGTTCTGGCATAGTTTAAGGTAATGTCTTAAGATCTAATGTATTCTTATAACATCAAATATTGTTTAGGATAATGTCCTTTTAATAATGGTACATTGATATGGATTGATGAGGTCTGCACTAGTCTTTGTTTGAAGTTCGTGGCTACCCATCTATTTGAACATGTTTATCGACTTTGTACTATTTGAATAAATGACTCTGTATATTATAAAAATAATAATTCATAATTAAATCCTTATAGGTGAAGTTTTCCAACATTTAACTTCTATTTGTAGCTTTTGTTATCTTTCACAACAATAATGTAAAGCTAAATAGCTTCACAAAATTTGATTTTGGTTTAACGTTATAGATCATAAAAATTGAATGAACGTTAGTACTGCATCGTTTGTAATAAATTAAACTACATTTTATCTATCCGACTTCAGCACATAACTTTGATGCAACCAAAATTGCATTTACCCCCTACAGCTCAAAATACATTTAAGAGAATTATGAAGGAAAAAACATGATTATTGTATAAACGTAGCATATCTTATAAAATTTATGATTTGGACTAATGATGATAAAAAATCGTTTAAGCATGGTATTGCATAATGAACTATTCGAACTAGTAACAAATCAATTAACAAAATATTTCACAATACCAATTAACTTTACAAAATACCATGTACTTTTACAATATCAAGCAAACATCATTAAAGGCTATTAAAACATTTTTGTCTAGTACAAGATTACATCATCAAGTTGAAGTTGTTAAAAACTTTATTTTCTATATTCATAGTTTGATGTCTTTATTACGATTTTGAACAATAACATATAAAAGTCATACAATGTACTTATAACAATGTTACTAATACATTGTTGAAATATGAATATTAACAATATAAGTCAAATGTTGTTAAATATAATGTCAATAATAACGTGAAATAAACATTGTCTTAAAAAGAACTGAGATAACATTATGCAAATGTTGTAAATTGAAAAATAAATAGAATATACAACTATTTTTTGTTGTTATAAAACACTGAATTTAAAATGTTTAGTAAGTATTGTTGAATACTACGAATTTACAATGTTTAAGAATTGTAGTCTTAGTTGCATATTTCAATAACATTACGTACATGTTATGAAAAAGCAAATATAATACAACGTTAAAAAGTCACTGTTAAAATTATTTTTTACAACATTTTAAGTAAACATTGTAAATATTTATTATTTTACAACATTTGTGAAAAGAATGTTGTTCGGAAAAATTTATTACAACATTTTTCTTAACATATGTTATGAAAAATATAACATTTCTACAACATTTCAGTAAACTCTCGCAGAATCAGAGTTGTAAAATGGTATTTTTGTTGTAGTGTTTATGCATAATATGACATACGAATCTCCTATTCATCACGTCATAACCGTTATAAAGATCAACCTCAATGCCAAATTTGTTAACACCTACTTTCTTAAAATCCCTAAGCATCTCATGGGCGCAGTGCCGGCCCTAGGGCAAGGCCCATCAGGCACCAGCCTTGGGCAACCCCCCTTAAAGGGGGCAACAAGGTGGTGGGGATGATGGTGATGTTAAAAAAATATATGTTAAATATGTTTATGTACCTTAAGTTTAATAAGGCGTGCTTGGTGAAGTTGGTTGGGTATGCAAGTTTGGTGTCTTAGGTTCTGTGTTCAATACCCATGGGCAAAATATTTTGCCTGCTGCTTTTTGATGGTTGCCCATCTGCCTTGGGCAACCCAAGGTGTTGGACCGGCCCTGCATGGGCGAATAAAATATTATCTCCAATATAATGGGAAGGTATGAAGGCACATTGATTGGGAGAGACTGAATGGGGTAAAACCACTTGATTCTATTACATAAAATTTACTGAAAATCTTGTAATAAAGATTACAACATGCAATATGACAGTAATGAGCAATTTCCGATGGCTTTTCTACTTTAGGGATTAATGTGATAAAGGTGTGATTAATCCTTTTGGTAGTTTCGAAGAAGTAAACATTTCTTGCAAAGCAATTAAAAGTTCCAATTTAATACTCTCCCAACGTAATTTATGAAATTTCAAATTAAGTCCATCTGGACCTGGACTTGAATCCTCACAAATTGAAAAAACTGCAGATTTTACTTCTTCTAACGTAATACTTTGCATTAATACCTTTTCCCATGCTCAATGATAACCGCTAATGCTTGGAATGAAGGGAGCTCTACTTCATTTGAACAATTGAATAATCCAAAATAGTAATTGATTGCCTTATCAGCTACTTCCTCAGGTTTAAAAAGAAGATTACCATCACAATTAATAAGAGCTTTAAAATTATTGGTATGTCTTCTAGCAGACATTTCGAATGAAAAAACCTTGAATTGGTATCACCATCCTGAAGTCAAGACACCTTTTCCTTCTGCTTATAGCTCCAATATTTAATCTACTTTTGAACATCTAAAGCGTGTTTAGCCTCTAACATACTTTCATATAAAGATAGATTTTCTGGATCTAAGTCACAAGCTATTTCCCTTTCTTTAAATAGAGCTTCAACTTCTAGAAGTAGAGAATTGTCTTTGGGTCTATTTTTATTCCAACTTTTAAGCTCTGATTTACATGCATTCAGTTTCTGTTAAAATCCATAACTAGCAAAGCCCCACCCATTAGACTAAAGGCCCCTCATAATACAATCCTCATAACCTTCTTTCAAATGCCACTCATTTGAGTACTTGAAAGGAAAACCCTTACTTAAAGAAGTAACTATTAGTTCCAACAGTAAGAGGTTGTGGTCACTTGGTACCTGAGACAATGATAGAGCTCTCATATCTGTAAATTTTAGCAAACAGGCATGATTTACAAAGTTTTATCAATATTATTCGCAATTCCCCTCCTTCTCCAAGAATAATTAAATCCAGAAGCTTTTATCTCATATAAACCAGACTGTATCAAACAGTTATTTAATGCTCTAATCTGCAGATACGGTATAGGTAGACCTCCCCTCTTACGTAAATGTGAAGTAGAATTATTAAAATATCCAATCAACATCCATTCATCATTGATAATACTACTTCCTGAATTATATGTTGCCATAATAATTGCCTTTCAGAAAAACTGTTACTAGCATAAACAAACGTCACAAAGATAGAAAGACCCCCTTTATGTAATGCATGTACTGAGATGTGGTGATTAGAAGAAGAAATTACATTTATGGACCAAATATCGGAATTCCAAATTAGTAGAATCCTACCTGAAAAAACAGATCCATCACAAGGAAGAAATGTCCATTTATTTAGCAATAATCTACTAAAGACATGCAAGTTATCACTACTAAGCTTGTTCTCTACCAAACCAACAAATGTTGGTTTGAAACTTGTCAGCAGGGATAACACAACTTGCATACGCTTTGATGAATTCATCCCTCTGACATTCCAAGATATTAGTGTCATTTAATGGAGGAGTTTCTACTTAATTGTCTTTTAGGAGGAGCAAGGGTAGAGGTAACAACCTTGTCTTTCCCTTTCAAATGTGCTAGATACTCTACATTCTTAGTTATGTCGTCTGAAACATCATGATGCTCTTCTGTAGGAAGATCTCTGTCAAACTGTGGGACACATGATTCAATTCATCAGGAATAATATTATGAGGTAACTCTGAATTAAGAAAATCTAAATCAGCTCCCTCATTATGCCTTCCATTGAAAAATCTGTTTGGAATTCAGTTGCTGCATTGGCAGTTGCATCATTGTTTTGTTCAGTAGTCCAGGTAGGTTCCTTAGAGACTTCATGAACTGCAGATCTATGCCCAAATACTTTACAATGTTCACACTGATGTACATGTAAAAATGCACATTTATATTCACATATTTATTCTTGTTTAGTGCTAATAAATGTCATATATGGGTATTTTATCATGTTTAAACAATCATTTAATTGATTTCAGAACATCGTGCATTTATCATCATATAGGAGGAGAATGGTCATTTTTGTGCTTATATTATTTTGAGAATGTTTACTTGGACATTTTTCATATTTTTGCAGAAATTGGATGCATGTAGAAGAGGATTTCATAACGACATATGCATACAAAAAAAGGAAATCAATCAATGGAAAGGGAATCAATTCAAAAGGAGGAAATCAGTGCCTTGCCAAAAAAGATGAAAGAGGGAATCAATTCAAATAGAGAATTAATGGTGGACCCTATTCACTATCCTTCCTTCTTTAGTGGAGACACAAAAATAGGGCTTCATGAATCATTATTGCTAAAAGACAAAATGAAGCTTAAAGAGGGGGCATTCTTGGTAGCACGCAAAAAGTTAATTTAGGGTTTTCTCTCATGTATAAATAACCCATGTATGATAATGTAAAGGGGATCTTGGATTTTTAGTTTAGAGTGAGGTTGAAATGAAAACCTCCCTTTTTCTGCCATGGCTTCTTAGCCATTTCTTTTTTTTTTTTGTAATCTGTCGCTTAAATGCAATATTAATCTGTTGTTTTTAATTTACATGTTATTTTCTCTTCTACAAGTAGAATAGATTTTTATCTTTATTTGCTCTTTATTTTGTTCTCTTTTATAATGAAATATCTTTATGTTATCATTGAATCCATTATGAGTAGCTAAACCCCTTCAATTTAGTGGTAGTGAAGCTCTCATGATTCATGAATAATTAACATAAGAATTTCTTGTTTCTAACTCTCTTATTTGAGCTTAATCTATAATTGGATATTGATAAAGTAACGATTTTATATGGTGAAAATTGATAGCACATGCTGGTTGATTATTCCCAAATGCGTTATACTCATATCATTAATAGAATCATACTTTATCACAATCTAATTCATATTAAAACTATTATTTTCTATGTGATAATTAGGGCTTTAAGTTCATATTGAAAATTGATGATTTATGTAGCTTGAATTTTCTAGCATATAAATCATGCGTGTATGAATACAACACTTAATGTGCTAGTTATCAAAGAGAGTTAGAACCATTTTTTATGTTAATTAGATTGATGTTGATAGTGAATCTACTCCTAATTGTCTCCTAGTCTCATATTTGTATTCATTTTAACATTGTTAGTTTTCTTTTAGTTTATAGTTAACAAGTTCACTCGCTTTCAGTTAAATTTGATTAAGATTAGAATAAATTCTTTCCCTGCGGATCGACCCGTATTCGCCATGTACTACGATTGTACGTCGTGCGCTTGCGGTTATTATTACAATATTTTGTCAACGGTTTTCTAATTCCATAGAAACGCCATTTGTCGAACAAGTTTTTGGCGCCGTTGCCGGGGAGAGAAATTAGTTTTAATTTTATTCTTCGAGTTAATTTTCTTATTTGTTGTTTTTCTAAAATAAAAATTGTGCGTTGTTCATTGTTTTTCTGTTTTGTTTTGATCTTTTGTTGTTTCATTTTGTGTTTGTGTTTTGTTTTACTTTTGTTTGTGTGTTTTTATTTTGTGTGTACGTGTGTTGATAGATTTCATATTGTGTTAGTTCTTCTATTTCCTCTCTCTTAAAAAAAGAAAAGAAATATACACATGCCTTTTGTTTTCAATCCCTTTCCCATTTTTGTGTTTTCAATTTCCTTTATTTCTTTCCCTTTTTTCTTTCTCTCATTTATTTATTTCCTTCCCTTTCTCTCATTTATTTCTTTCCTTTTTCTTTTTCTTACAAACAATTATAAAAAAAAATTACTGCTTCCCTTTTCTTCCCTCTTTAATATTCTTTCCGTTCTTTGCCTTATTTCTAATCCAAATTTCTACCTCCTGCCATCTTTCTCTCATCTACATCTTCTCTCATCTTTAAAAGCCAAAACATTAATAACCATCTTCTCTTCATCACTTCCACACAACACACATAATTCACCAATACAACGTCATCCGCGGCCATACCCACCCCTTCTCACCACCAAACAGCTCCTACTCGACCGACTTCTCCTTTTTTCCTTCATCATACCGCCCTATGCACAAACAAACTACATAGCCTTTTCTTTACAAACCGACTTCACAGATCACCAATACCGCAGTCTTCTTCACCAGTCACTACAACCATCCAGAATAGCCATCCACCAATTATCACACGCACAAGTCTTCAACGTAGCTGGCCCCTATCATTTACAAATCTACAAGCCTGCATCAACAACCACACTTGCGCCTTCACCAACCCTCTCATCTCCTTCGCAGCCACCTCGACTTCCCAAGCCCCTCACGCAATTGAAGCGCATCCTCCTTCCCCTGTAACCGCAAATCCAATTTGAAATTGATTTTTTTTTTGGTTGAAATCATCTAATTTGAGTGTGGTAATTATGTTATTGTTTTAGGAACGATTTGGGAGAAAATACTTTGTTATTTTGGGCTTATTGATTTAGTGTACACCGGCCTTTACCATTTGGGCGTTAGCCGGTTGAGTATCATTTTGTTTAGATTAGTGTAAACGTATTGCCTTGGTTTGGTTACTTTCCCTTACAAAAAAAGAAAAAAGCCTTGGTCTGATTCATTTTCAGGTTGCAGAAATTCTCTAGGAGGATTGCTTGCTTAAAAACTGCTTTGCTCGGATTTGCATTGCTTTGCGTGGAACCGTGCTGCTTGCTTGCTCGCTTAAAAAAATGCTGCTAAAAAAATTGCCGTTAAAAAAAAAATTGCTAATAAATTCAAATCCTCTGATATTGTTCTCTTCTCCCTTGCTTTTATTTAATTGCATTATTGTTTGCTTGCATTTGCATCAAAAAAAAAAAATCATTTGTAGTTGCATCGTTATTCACGTATAATTTCTGTTTTGCATTCATTTAGTTGTGTTTTTATCTTTTTAAGGACATCAATATATTTTGACAAATTGGTTAATTTTTAGCGATTTATTTCTCGGTGTCTAGACTACGGCAGATTAATAACTGTTTATAAATATTACGGTGATTCGTAAATATTATATTGGTTGTTTCTCTGAAGGTACTTAAACCTTTGGTTGCATTGCTATGGTGATTCCTGGTGCACCGATAACTCCTGTCCGTTAACTGGCTGAGAAATCTTTTATTAAAATAAATCTAACCGTCATTATATAATTTTAGAAAATTGTAAATAAGTAATTTGCATTCATATATTTGCATTAGGCTCATGCATACATTAAAAAAAAACTCAAAATCTAAAAAAAAAAAACATTTTCTTTTTGTAAATTTTGTTTTTTTTCCTTTTCTTTTCTCTTAAATAAAATTCAAAAAAAAAAACGAGAAGCTTTCTTAAAAATGTCTCAGTTTCCTTATTCATACAAATTTTACGATGGTTGTGAGAATCAATATAATCCATATAATTTTGCACCAAATTAATATGTATATTTTAATAACAACTATTGTACAAGCAATTTGGACTTTACGCCACCAACTTTTCAAAATTTTCAAAATAGTCCTGATTTTGCACCACAAAATTTTCAAAATGATGATCAACCCTCAAGTCTTGAAATAACTGTTCAAGCTCTACGTGAATCAAGTCAAAGATTTAATGAATCAAGTCAAAGATTAATTGAATTAATGTGCAACAATTCAATTCAAAGTTTTCTAAATAATGAAAATCCAATTTCACCTCCAAATTCAAATGAATTTGATTATAACCCTTGTCAATTCAATTTTGAACTCCAAATTAATTTCAAATTTAAAATGGAAATGCAAATCAATTTTCAAATGATTTTGACAATGGGAATAATTTCAATTGTGGTGCTACAAAAAACTTTTGCTCTCAACAATTTCAAATTGAAAATTCTCATGTAAATAATTATAAATTTGATTTCGTTGAGCAAACGAACATACTTGACGATTACTGAAGTTTCGTGAGAAACAAAATCGAATCCAAACTTATGACGATTCGAATAAAAATCCACCTTTGCCCGTAATCGACGATTTTCAACTAACAACTTTTGAAGTTGATGAAAATATTAATAAAGTTGTTGAAAGCCCTGTGCTTGATTTGAATTTGAATTCTCTTGAAAACGAAGACGTCAATCTTCAGTTTGATCTTCCTCTCTCAGATTCTGAAAATTTTGAAAATTTAGCAACTTTAGATTATCAACATGACAAAAATGATAACGTTGTTAACAACTGTTTATGTGAGGACGACTTTGATGAGCGAAAACTTCTTAAACTGATTGATGATGATGTTGTTGGGTCTAAAACTGAAAATGAAATATTTGAAAACTTTTAAATTCTTGAGGTTGAAAACAATTAAACTGCTGAATGTGATCTTAAACACAATAACGATTTTTCTGACATTGTTCGAACCCCTTGCGACTTGATCGTTTCAACTAAAGCTCACTGTGATCACTTGTTTTTCAGTAATAAATTTTTGTAGTATATGGACTCTTTTTGGAATAACACTGTTTTTGAGAAAACACGATTTCGAAATTTACTAAAAATTCATTTGTTTGGTTTTGACTTTAGGTTTACGAATGAACCTTTAGTTAACAAAATTTCAAATATCAAAGAAAAACCGAACAATATTTCTCAAAACAAGTGTGGGCGTGAGAATGATGCACACGTCGCTCAATTTATACATCATCTAAACAAATCAAACTTTGTTTTTGAAACTTTTACTAAACCCCGGCTCGATGACCTCTCTTTAATTGCTACATAAATTCAATTTGATTTTAGGATCAATTGTAAGCTCAAAATTTTAAAATTAGCAACTCAAAATCTTAAAAAAAACAGAATTTGTTTTTCCAAATCTGAAAGGTAATATAAAATTCTTTATGATTTGGTTTTTTGTGCTTAATCTGTGTCTCATAATCCTTATGAGGCTAATCCATTGGTCCATTGTGGACCGGTTCATCTATTCGATGACTACATATTTTCTGCACGCACATTCGGTGAGTCGCACTAACCCTTTTTTGTACATATGTAAATATTTCTCTTCCATTCACTCATTGTGTCATGCATTGACTATGGGGACACAGTCGAAATCAAGTGTGGGGGGAGTTTCATTTTCATTATGTTTTGCATAGTTTAAGTTAGCATTTTTTTTTCCTTTCTCTTTTTGCATTTTTTCTAAAAAAAGAGAGTAAAAGTTTCGCACTTCTATTTGCTTTTATATAAGACATGATGGAGTTAGCATATAATTTTGGTCGTTCGATTTAAACATTTGGAAATTTACTTCTCTTAGCGGATAACGAAAGGAAAGTTTGAATTATGAGCAAATTTGGTGTAACTGGTATATTGGGAGATTCGTGGGTGATGAGTATGAAATGTTTTCTGAATTGTAATCCGATTAAATGAATGATTGATTTAGACTACTTGCGATAACATTTTAGATCGTTTAAGTGAAGTTGTGCTAAGATATTCTCGCTTAATTCTCTCTCTTATGTAAAAAAAAAGAAGGAAAAAAAAAGAAGTGTATATATATATATATATAATTATCCAAGGGTATCCAACATTGCTGGTACATCTGGCGTTGGTGTGCAAACCCGCCAAGCTCTTTCCGACACCTTGTTCGACCAAACTTGTTAACAAAAAGGAAGTTGAGATAACGTTTTTCGACTGTTGATATCGATTACAGAATTCATTTCATATTTGCACAATGTTTCTACCAAAATAACTGGCCAAGCTGGAGGAGTTTGTGACGATAACATGACTTTTGTTTGAAGTTTTGATTAGTAACGGACCTTAATTTCATAGTGACGACCCAAATTTGTGTTAACTCATTCGTGTAGTATTTAAAAGTAAATTATTCGTTTGTAAATATTTCTTTAAAAACTTGTATTCATATTGTAAATATTTTCACATCTTGCATTTTATAAATATTTTTTGCATTTAACTTTTGGATTTTGTCGGTAATATCCGCTGAAAACCCTGACAAGACAACACCCGTCCTACTGGGGACACCCAGAGGTTTAGCGGCTTGCTGCATACGCTCAATGCAATCGTGTTCTCTACGAAAACGGATTTAGTTTAGTTTTTCAGTTTATTCGAGGACGAATAAAAAGATAAGTGTGGGGGTATTTGATGTGCATGTAAAAATGCACATTTATATTCACGTATTTATTCTTGTTTAGTGCTAATAAATGTCATATATGGGTATTTTATCATGTTTAAACAATCATTTAATTGATTTCAGAACATCATGCATTTATCATCATATAAGAGAAGAATGGTCATTTTTGTGCTTATATTATTTTGAGAATGTTTACTTGGACATTTTTCATATTTTTGCAGAAATTGGATGCATGTAGAAGAGGACTTCATTAAGACATATATGCATACAAAAAAGGAAATCAATCAATGGAAAGTGAATCTATTCAAAAGGAGGAAATCAATGCCTTGCCAAAAAAGATGAAAGAGGGAATCAATTCAAATAGAGAATTAATGGTGGACCCTATTCACTATCGTTCCTTCTTTAGTGGAGACACAAAATTAGGGCTTCATGAATCATTATTGCTAAAAGACAAAATGAAGCTTAAAGAGGGGGCATTCTTGGTAGCACGCAAAAAGTTAATTTAGGGTTTTCTCTCATGTATAAATAACCCATGTATGATAATGTAAAGGGGATCTTGGATTTTTAGTTTAGAGTGAGGCTGAAATCAAAACCTCTCTTTTTCTGCCATTGCTTCTTAGCCATTTCTTTTTTTGTAATCTGTCGCTTAAATGCAATATTAATTTGTTGTTTTTCATTTACATGTTATTTTCTCTTCTACAAGTAGAATACATTTTTATCTTTATTTGCTCTTTATTTTATTCTCTTTTATAATGAAATATCTTTATGTTATCATTGAATCCATTATGAGTAGCTAAACCCCTTCCATTTAGGGGTAGTGAAGCTCTCATGATTCATGAATAATTAACATAAGAATTTCTTGTTTCTAACTCTCTTATTTGAGCTTAATCTATGATTGGATATTGATAAAGTAACGATTTTATATGGTGAAAACTGATAGCACATGCTGGTTGATTATTCCCAAATGTGTTATACTCATATCATTAATAGAATCATACTTTATCACAATCTAATTCATATTAGAACTATTATTTTCTATGTGATAATTAGGGCTTTAAGTTCGTATTGAAAATTGATGATTTATGTAGCTTGAATTTTCTAGCATATAAATCATGCTTGTATGAATACAACAATTAATGTGCTAGTTATTAAAGAGAGTTACACTAGTACAAAACTGTTTATTTGCGTCGCTTCATTTGCGACAGTTTAGCTAAAACCAGTAGCACATGTGGTTATGTGCGACTGTTTTAGTTACAAACCGTAGCAGATTGTCGGGCAAATAATGTAGGAGACAAAATTGCGACAGTTCTGCTTAAAAACAGTAGCAAATATTTACAATTTGGGACTATTATATACAAATCCATCGCAGATAAACTGGGTTTGGATCGGTCGAGCTTCATTTTGCTACTGTTAAATATAAAACAGTCGCACATACATGTTGAGTTTTATTTCCAGGAGGGACCAGGCCCTGATCACTTGAAATTTCTCCCTTTCCTGATTTTTTATTCCCCTTTCCCTTCTCAAAATATTCTTCACCATGACCTAATCCTCCAGCCGACTCGAGAACCTGCTAGCCTATCCCTTCTCGTGTTCCAATGTTGCACGCCAGCCTCCTAACCCTGCCCTGTCCATCGAATCAATTCACAAGCAGGAACTTTGGAAATTAAACATATAAAAATATGGTTAATTTCCTTGATAATTTTACCTAATTAAGATGAATCCATCCGATACTGGTGGGCCATTTTCATCAATTTGGAATAAAGCTTCTTTCGCCTCCTCAAACTGAAATGTTTTGGACAGGTTAGATATGTCATTCTTCGTTAGAGCTCCTCTAACTGGAATGTCGGTCCAATTTGATTTAAAAACTCAGTGTGAATTTCTTATACAGTTAGGTCTTTCAATACGAAATCGCGACTTTCAATCTTCAGATATGTGGAATTTTCGCTGGAAAAGAAAGTAAGGGAAAATCTGAGCGACGAGTAATGGACCGTGAAGCGAGGAAGAACAAGGTATGCTTTTTCGTTCAATATCTTTCTGAACTTCAATTCTTAGTTCTCTATTCAAAAATCTTTATAGACATCTGATTTTACATTGTGCCTTGGAACTACAAAACAGTTAGTCATAGATGTTATAATTTTGTATCCAACGTTTCTACTACATGTCTAAGTTATTAGCCAAACATTTGAGCTGCTGCAAGTGTACAATATATATAGCTTGCTTTTGATCAATTATAAGAATTATAAAGTCCTGGTATAATGTATATTACTGAATATTCTTCTTGCAATTGATTAATTATAAGGATTATAAAGTCCTATTATAGATTATCCAATTTTTCTTTATTCAGAATTTAAGTTCTTTGTTTGATTATTTCAACCATCATATAAATTAATGATTTTGATCCTCAAACAACGATTTTTTACATACTGTAATTATGTTACAGTAAGTAGCATCTGATATAAATGTACAGTCATCTAGCTAGCGGTGGGATGTGGTAGTGTTATTGTGAGTTTTTTTCTACCTTTCATGTTGCGTAAGTACATGTAACAAAATTTTGATTAATTTGAACGCACATTTTATGTTTGTCTAAATGACCCAATCTGTTTTCTTGTCCTATAGAGGTATTGAAAGGGACTCCTTATGAGCAGTCATATCGTACACCAATATAATTAATATTTGAACTGTATGCTTTAACATTAATAGTTGAATTGTATGTTTTAACATTAATATTTGAAATGTTCAAGCTAATGATTATTAACATGTTTTCTAACCAACACTATACATACAAACGTAGCTAGGATGAATAACCCCCTCTAATTAGCGCATTATTGATATTTTAAATGTTAAAAATAACTGTTTTAAAGTTCAATATATTAATTATGATTGGTTAAATTTTAACATTAATTGAAATAATTTTACACCTAAATTAGAAAATTAGCAACTAAAATTAAATGCAATTCTTACATTCTGACCGATTTGAGCTATTAAAACCGTAAATCTTACATCAACACGGTTCGGCTTACAGTTCGATCTTCGGAGCAAGGACAGAAATGACCCATGATCTGAAGGCTTACAATTCTAGCTTGTCAGCTGTAATGTCGAACCATGATCTGAAGGCAAACAACTAGTTGTTTCAAGCCATTGATTGTGTTGTTTGTTGTGATTTTGTTATACACAATCACACTTAGATGAAACAAATCATAAAAAAGTACATACATATTAAGATTTTTCGAAAATAGGATTGCATACAAGGACACTTTAACACAACTTTTTAGATAACTGATTTAACACCATCTACGCATGCGTAGCCTAAAACTTAACAAACTCCATGACCATATTTTGTCAGTTTGGAGCCATATGTCACCAGAGGAAGCAACAACCAACACAGTGGAAAAAGATGTAGTTAGGTGTGCTTTTTTCTAGATGTAAACTGTTATTGGATGTGCAAGTATGTTAATACATGAATGTATATGTAAACATGTAATTTTCTTTAGCCAGATTCTTTACTAATTTTATAGCTATGTCATTCTGGCGTGGTAGCTTTGTTGGTCTCAGGATTCTGTTCATAAATATCGAGTAAAATCACGATGTTGAGGGCGAAGAAGAATCAATAAAATACTTTTCTTGTTCATGTCAGCACCCATGCATCTTCCTCCAACCCAATTTTTTTTCCTTTTCTTTTCGTTGACACTTTTGCGATCCTCTTATCAAACTATCTTTTATTCTTGTTAAATTCTTCTTTTTACCTAATCTACATTTTTCATTTATTTCTTCTAACAATGTTATACTCTCAACTTTGAACCTGTCAATCTTCTCACTATCACACAATTCGGTCCTGTTACACAATTCTACCATGGTCGCATGGGAAAAGTTTGGAATATTGCTCACTCATTTAATGTTATATTAACTATAATCATCAACTGACATGGTTTTCCAATTTCCTATTATGAGATGCAGATTTCTTTCCAATAGTATTATCATTTTAAGACCTACTACTCTATTATGTCTCATGATAATATCAATTCACTTTATTGATTTTGCATATTCACTCCATTTTGCTATATTTCAGGTGTTATTCTTGCTGATGATTAATCTGCTGTCATTACAATGTGGTCTATGAACATATGGTACTGGTAATTATGCATTTATCATTTATATCCCCTATTTATTTTTTGGTTTTATCATGATTTTATAAGGCATAATATTATAAATCAGTTTGGAATGGTCTAACTTTGTATCTTCCATATATTTTGTGGTTTACTACTTCAAATTACCTCATGGTTCACAACCGCAATCATGATAAGGCCCTTCATTGAGCCGTCATGGTATGCCTTCAATTTAAATGTCCATATAAGGTTTTCAATTTATTATGGAATAACAGTTGTTACTTATGTTGATGTTTTCATCTATAGCTGATATATTATGTCCGTAGGTTACACCAGCTCTTTGATTTTTCTTCTTATAGGAATACTTTGCACAAAGAAATAAGATCAACATGTCTAATAGTATTAGAGATTTATAAATGTAAGGAACTTAATCATAACTGAGATTAAACATAGATTTTGAAAGCGAATTGGGAAATGTTTCAGTACTTGGCCATAAAAACGCAGTCTAAATGGATAGAACTAATCATCGTTTTGCATGTCAGGTTCAAATGTCGATGCATCTGCAGGAAAAAAATATGGAGGCAGCACGTTTGGGGTCGAAACAAAGATAGATGTAACACCTTACATAAAGTGGTGGACATCAAAAAAATCGCACCAAGCAGACTGTACGGAGGAATTGAGCAAAGAATTCCGAGACCTAGAATGCTCATCTAGTGCATCCGAACCTTATAAGCTCCCTACTCTAGGTATCCCTAAAACCAAGTCCAATGCTACAACACAAGAAAGTTTATCCGCATGTGATATACTATCAAATTCCGCAGCATTCAAGAATTTCATAGAAAAATCATCAGCAATTCGACAAACTACTGCAGAATTTTCTAGCAAAGAAATCGATCATGGAAATCGGGTTGCCACTTTGTTATTTCCTAGTGTTAATGAGCTAGAGTTTAGCAAACCAGTAGGAATTGCAATGGGCATGAGTGACCTTCCAGTTCAAAGAGGTCCATACACTTTATCTCCCATATTTTCGCACTCTTTACGGAATAATTGGAAAACTGTAGATTCTGTTCCTGAGCCACTGTTTTGGTCGAGTCTTGTCCAACCTTCCGCCTAGTCTGTTGGTGATGCAGTTTAGTCCCCCCCCCCCACACACACATTTATGGTTAACAAAAAATGTATTAGGATAACTATAATTTGATACTTTTTGGTGCTATTTTGTTGCAGCTTCAGAAGAATGACACTGGTTCAGGGTACTCTTACAGATGCCAAGAGTGAAGCAAGTGAAAATATGTATAGACTTGATTATTTCTATGGTAACGTTGTACGTACAAATCTCATGTAGTCCTCTCCACAAATGATCAGATGCTACAACATACCATCTTCTTCGGTTTTATAGTAGACCATCTTCTTATGGTTTTATATATATATATATATATATATATATATATATATATATATATATATCGGGTAGCCCACAGTTTGTAGTGTTTGGCAGGATAGCTTTTTGAATAGATTAATTATCACCTGAATTTTTGTAAACTTACCGAAGTGAGATGAAGTACGAATTTGGGTAAAAGCAATATACAATCTGAAATATTGGCCTTATACTCAGTACATGTGTGATACTGGTACAATTCAACCAGTGTAACCTTGTTTGTTCATTGGACAAATATATCATAATTTTTCAACCAAACTCGGGTAAAACTAGAATTGAAAACATCAACTTTAGCTTATTTAAGCTGCAATTTGTAGAGTTTAAATTTCAGCACATCCATAGTTTGGTTGTCAACAAATCAAGTTTCTTTGAGCTCGTTCAAATAAAGTTGGATGCAGTTGAACTATATTACTCACCTAGCACTTAAATTTTTTTTATTCATATTATTGTACCTTTGCCTTGCCTTTTGCTAAAGATAATGAGTGTATCTCAAGTGGAGGGCAACTTTGATGAATTCTTTCCTTTTTAATGTGGGACTTATCCTTCTTTGCTCCATTAGGTATCTTTCTTTTTTCCTATGGGAAAATATAACCTTTTCCTTGTAGCTGGTGTGCCAATAATGATGAAACAGTGTAATTCAATTTTGCGCCACAGCATTTGCTTCCTATGCGCAAGCAACTGCTGCCCAAGAAATATTTGGTCACAACCTACAGTCATTGCGTGGTATCAAGTATCTCTACAAGTGAGATATTATGGCATCTTAATTCACAATTGAACATTCCATCAATATCTCAGCAAACATATATTTCAAGCTTTATTCATGCAGTTTCAAAATATAAACACAAATACGCCAATCATTTGTTATCATGTCGGTGAAACTAAAATTATATTGCTCACGTAGATGAAGTTTTAGAACATTGTCCCTACCCAAGTGTAATGAATCTGTGAAGATAACAACACTGGCACATACGTTATCCTAATTGAGGTATTTTTGGTATTAATTCATCGTATTTTAACATAGGTACAACGTATTCCAGTATGATTTGTCATTCTTGCTGTACTTACCTTCTTCTACTATGCCATATTCGTAAGTTGTGCCCTTTATTTGATGCATGTTTTGTTCATTCATAGTATCATCTTTATTGTACATTGCGATTACTAATTTCCTTTTCTTTTTCTTTCTGTAAACATGGATAGAGAAAGAGGAAACCAAGTGCCAGATTCCAACTTTCAGAGTAGTTAATACATCTAAAGCGAGAAGTTTGAATATGTTAAGTCTGTGAGGCTCTGTTGTTTCTAAGACGTATGTTGACATGGTTAATGTGCATGTAAATTTTTATTCTTACAACTGCCGAGGAAGTCTGCACTAGTCAACGTGTAACTGAGAGAACTAGAGAAGCATAATAGGGTTCAATGACATGGATTCTTATTTTTGTGTAGTGGTACGTTGTATGCTTCTTTTACATGATCTTACTAAAAAATGTTTTGTTGTATTATTCAATTTCTTGGCTCATGCACTTTGTAATCTCTTTTGAATGAGACAAAGATTGCTAATTCTTGTGTTATATATTTTAAATCATATGTATTATGGTAGTTAACCAGAATTTGGATTTTGTAGATCTGTATGGAAAACCAGTTACGTTGGATTGGAAGTTATAGAACTAGAGGTCATGTCAAGTAAGTTTACCAAAGTGGCAACAAACCATCTGCATACAAATATGTCTTGTACCACGCTTATTCTTCAGCAATGATAGGATATATGTTAATCAACATGTTTTCAGGCTTTGCAATCTTAATGTTAAGGTCATAGAAATCTGTTTAGGTTGCATAACAAATTAGCAATGTAAAAACAAAGGATGCTTACAATAGAATTTAATGTGCAGGAAGAGGAACAGAAGGCTATTTTAACTCAAATGATAGGGAAGACAACAAATCAGTGTTGGGACAAATTCCTTTGGAGCTCAACAATGAAGCCGTGCACTTTTTGTCTTCCTTTGGAGCTTCACCCTGCATGTTACCAGCCAGTAATCTGGTATTTATTTTACTTCATTTGCTTACAGAACAGTTTTGCATGTTGTGAGCACAAATTTCGGTCGCATTCATGCTCAGTCAGTCCGCATGAAACTTATATGTGTATTTTTGCTCTCTCAAGCAAAAATGGCCCGTTGAATATTCTCTTGGAAAATTTCAAATAAATATTTACGATGCAAAAATATTTGTCTATCTTATCCGTTGATTGGGCCGCGTTTTTTACTCGGACTGCTCAGCTAATGCATGTTGCAGCCTATCGGAGACATTCAATTTATGCTACGTCTTAATCTTAATCCCGGCCTTAGTCAAAAAGTAGCATTACCAGCATATTTACAACCAAATAATATGTTATTTTAATTTTTTTATATTTTCGAACAACGATTTCTTTGGTAAAAATGAAATTGTGCGTAAAATTGTATATTTTTACAAACATCATTATATGTATAGAAAATTCCAGTTTCATTTCTCATTTTATATATTTGTGCAAATATGTAAATATTATATATATATTTGATATATTATTCCAATTTTATTTTGTACATTATTCCAATTTCATTTCTTCTTCATCATTATATATATTTTTACGGACGTCTTGCACAAGAGTTGTAAGTACAATTAGCATATTTTTTATTTGTGCATGGGGGGATTGAGCACAAATAAAATAAACAGTTTGATATTTTGAACAATCTTTCTAAAACTAATCTGTAACAACCCGTATTTCTGATAACCAGTTATAACATAAATCGAGGTAGAATTTAATTTAAAAATCTGAATCAAGGGAAACGGGCTATGCCATTGCGTTCGTCTCGGAAAAATACGCTAAATAGAGTCCGAGTTTTCAAAAATCGGAGTCCGTATGACCCGATTAAGGCCCATTGAAGTTCTCAGAAAATTCCAAAGTAAAAACAGATTTAAAATTCAGGTTTAAATTTCGAGATTAGGGCAACTGGGCGCAGGGGGGAAATTTCCCGCCAGACCACCCATGTCGACAGCCCTGTCGACTGGGCAGTCGACATGGTTAGGCCCAAGTCGACAGCCCTGTCGACTTGGGTGTCGACATGGACAGCACGGGCAGTTTTGCCCGGTGCACCTGTTTTGAGTGTTGGCTCGGTCTTTGGGCCAGATTCGGTTTTTAAGGTTGAGATTAGATCTAGGGATGATCCTAAGGCTTAAAACTAATCCTAATCTCTATAAATAAGCCCCTAACCTACCCCTAAATCATTAATATTCATTCATGCAACTAAACTATGGCAAAATTATTCCTCTCATGGCCTCCACTCTCTCTTAAAAATCTCTAAGCTTATTTCTATGAGAGATTCATGTTCATTCTAGTGATTTCAAGTTTAAATGAGCATTATTAGCTTGCATTCAAGTCAAGTTGCAATCTTTACATCATAAAGCAAGGGTTTTTATTGATTTGGAGCTTCATATTTGGGTTTTATTGTTGCATAAGGGCTTCGTCTCAATCTATATATATTTTTGGGTCTTCATAGCATTGTAAGCCCTTTTCCTACTCTTAGATATGAACTATGAAGTTAAATGAATGTTGCAAGTTTGGGTTTGAACATTAAGTATGTTACATGCTATTATGTTGTGCAAGTTTGCTATATTATGTTATGCAAGTTTGCCATGTTATGATATGCAAGTTTATCATGTTATGTTATGCAAGTATGCCATGTTATGATATGCAAGTTTACTATGTTATGCTATGCAAGTTTGCCATGTTATGATATGCAAGTTTACCATGTTATGTTATGCAAGTTTGCTATGTTATGATATGCAAGTTTGCCATGTATGTTATGCAAGTTTGGGTTGATCGTTTTACTCATGTTATCATGTTATGCAAGCTTACCTTGAGTTTATGAACCTAAAGCTTCAAGCTTTATGCTAAAGGTTGCATTTTGGCAACATGTAAGTTATCATATCCCTTATGATAACTTGCATGTGAGGCTAAATGCGAACTTATGGCCATTTCTACATGTCATTTACCACCATGTATCACTTATATGCTAAGTTTGGTTTTATGCATGCTTTTGAGGCCTAATAATGCAATATGCAAGTATATGAACATATGAACATTTCATATGCCACCATGTTAAACTTGTGGCTTCAACATCTTTTTGTCATGGTTATGCCAAGTTCCCTATTTTATCCTTTATGCGTTGTTGCGACTATGTAAACGATGGGATTACGTTGGGGTTGGGTAACATTATGACATGAACATGGTTTTTATAACATGACATGATATGTTGACTTGTAATTATGTTTTGGAAACATAATGGACATGACACTTAGAAAATATAAATGTGGCCAACTCGAGGTTGGGTTGAGTTTGTAGCACAAATCTACCCGGAACCGACCGGCTTAACTAGTGGCTACAAACAATAAGACCCAATGTGAGAAGTTGGTCAAGTAGTGCTTGAACCCGAGGTTAGACTAGGTTGTGGTGTAAAGCTACCCGGACCCGCCCGACTTAACTAGTAACCACAACGAGGTCTAACGTAAGAGGTTAAGGTGCATTAAATTAATTAATGCTACATGATAAGGTTAAGTAAATTTGACTTATGACACTTAACCAATCTGAACTCGGTAAATTAACGGGGTTAAGTTAACCTACACTTAACCAATCTGAACTCGGTAATTTAACGGGGTTAAGTTGAACTATACTTAACCAATCCAACTCAGTAATTTGATAAGGCTGAGAACCAATTTGATACCTGGTCTGGATAAACTAACTTGATTGATAAATTAAACGAACCTATTTTGCGGATCTGTAGGACCCACACCAAGTTAGGCAAGTTTGTAAATCTGTTATCTGATCCGTTAGTCTGAAAACTGATCGTCTGAACTTTGTATGTTTGAACTCTGTTAATAAGTTAATCTGAATCTGATAGTCTGGGGACACAAGGGGGAATACTTGTGTCATTTGTTGTTTGGGACCCATATTAGTCAGTAACCCTTTCTGGTATCAAAACTTTGACCCAACTGTAGGTAGGGTCTGGGCACGCTTACTGAACTAATTATAAGTGGTTCATTCTGATAATGGCGATGGGTGTTGATGGTGCGTTCCAACCGGGTCATGTGCGTGCATGGATCCCGGTCTGCCTCTGAGGATGTAAGACGCCGTGACATCTGTAAATATGCCTGTGCCAATTGGTTGCCACTTTAGGGAGTGATACACCCTATCGTGGGGCCGACATAGGGTATTTATGTATTAGGGAGCCGATCGCTTGGGTAGGATTTAGGGTACACTTATCTCGGTCTGATTCTGTTGGTACCGTCTGTTTTGTTGGGTGGTAACACCCGTCTGTTTCTGCGTGGTACCATCTGTTAGGGTGGTAAAGGCCCACTACTAGTGTACACCTAATTGTAGTATTCCGTTTCTGTACTCTGTTTTGTTAGGGTGGTAAAGGCCCATTATTGTTAGCAATCTGTTTCTGTACTTTATCTGTTAGGGTGGTAAAAGCCCATTTTTCCCAAACTCTATCTCTGTATGGACCATTCTGTTCCGTCCTGTTTCGATGTAAACATTGGGGTAACACCTAATCCTGTTATACTAGAATTGGTACCAAGAAGTTGGATCTTGATTTAAGTCAAACACCTGATACTGGGCCAAGTTTAGGCCAAGGGATAAATTCTTGTTTATACATGACCTGTTAGAATGCTGGTACACCTGTGGTGAAAAACTTCACCTTGATTATGCGATGACTCCTTTGAACTATCTGTTAGATATTCACCATGCTAGTATGTAATTATCCTTATGTTCATCTCAGTTCCTCATGCCAGTTAACTTTACTAGTTTTTATGCTGATAGTGGATAGGGCTTACCAGTCTTTATGACTGACCCGTTTTCCTTTCGCTTCTTTTCTTCCGTTTCCTCCCCCCCCCCCCAGGTTCTCAGGGTCGGAACATTGGTGCTTAGCTTGGATCGCTTTGCTTGCTTGCTGGATTGAGCTCATGTACGTTTGGACAGTGAGCATGCTATGGTTTACCACGTCATTTTGGGGATAGTACTTTATATATTTCAATTTTTCAGTTGATGTTTTATCTAGACTTGTTTATTTGGAAAGATGATACTTTGTTGTACCTGACTTGTTTTGAAATGGTTTAAAATCTTCCGCTGTTTTATCTATCTTATTTACTCTGATTACATAAATACATATGTTATGTTCTGCCTTGATATATCATTATGCATGTTTACCTGTTTTAACGCCCCTCCAAAGTCAGAGTGCTTGCAAGAGCCACCCTGGCGGAGGTGGGGTGTTACATTTGGTATCAGAGCATATGGTTTACGAGAAGGAACAAAAGCTTTTGAAAAACTATTTTCAAATCAAGTATAAAGTATTTTCCAAAGAAAAGTCTAGTATTTAAAAAAAAAAAACTATTCCCCAAAAGCCATTAGCACAATCCTTAGTTATCTATTCTTAGTTTCCTCGTTCTGAATCTATCTTTTCCTTCGTTTCAGTATGGCAGATAACTTTGTTATCCCAGAGGGAGTGCAAGTTCCTATTTGGTATAGGAGACTTATGGAGGCTAGGGCGACCGAAGTCGGCCCCGCAAATGTTACTCCTCCTCCGGTGGTTAATGTTCCTCCTCCTCCTGTCGCTGAGGTTCCTCCTCCTCCTCCCCCTCAGCATCCTCCAGTAGAGTTCACGAAGATTTGCAAGGACTTCAAAGCAATGGGTGGCAAGGACTTTCTAGGTACCGAGACTTTTGTAGAGGCCCGGAATTGGTTGAAAGAGACCGAGGATTTATTCGCTCTCTTTGGATTAGATGATCAGAGAAAGATCTTGTTGGCGGTTTGGCTTATGAAGGATGAAGCCACTTATTGGTGGGAGTTCACCACCGCGACTAGGCCCGTTGAGACTTGGGCCGATTTCAGGACAAGATTCGGGCTTAAGTTTCTGTCTTCCGCTGAAGAGAATTTGCAAATGGAGAGGTTTATTGCTTTGAAGCAAGGAGACATGTCTGTCAAAGAATATGTGAACAAGTTCAATCAGTTAGCTCGTTTTGGCTTGGATATGTTGAGTACTACTCAGAAGAAGGCTCTTCGTTTTGCTAGAGGATTGAATGAGCCGTTACAGGAGTTAGCTATGTCTCATGTGCCCATGGGGGCCACGTTTGAGAGTTTGGTAGATATGGCCCTACTCAATGAAGAGAACAAGAGTGCAAAGAAGGAGGTCTAGGTGAATGAGTCTCAAGGGGCCCAAAAAGGAAATGCAAAAGAAGGAGGAGAGGTCTGAAGATAAGAAGGAAAAGAAGTGCTTTACTTGTGGAAGCTCAACTCATCTAAACAAGGATTGCAGAAAGAGGAAGGGCACTTGCTTTAACTGTGGAGAGATGGGACACTTCAATAGGGACTGCCCGAAGAAGAAAGGGACTACATCGGAAGGAACGGTGAATACTCGCATGGCGAGTGAATAGATTAGGGCTAGAATAATTTGTCTGTAGGATGTTTAATTTTTCTTGTTTGATTTTCAATTTGAAACTCTTTTTCTGGTATTTTGATTCTGTAATGGAAACTCGGTACTTTAATGCTAGTCTTGCTTCTGATCTGGTAATAGTCTCAAACTCCCTGAGAGTTATAACTCATCTGTTTGTGATAAATTGGGGTTTGAGAGTATCTGTGTTGGGCATGAGGGTGACTATGACGAATACATTCTGGGTTTCTACCATGCTTAGTTTCCTAAGAATCATTTGGGGAAATCTGATCTGCACTAGTAGTTTGTAAGTATATGTACCAAGTTTTTGTTTTATCTGTACTCGCTTCCATCACTCGACTGTATCTTGTTGAGATAGGAATCCTATGGATGTAAACATGTGTTTGAGACATGTTATGTTTGATGGTTGCAAGTGGATGCAAGTGGTTGCTAGTGGTTGCTCGTGGATGCATAAACACACACTAGGCACTAGATCGGCTTGAAATACACTCTCATATTGCATATGGACGTGTGTACATTTTCAATTCTTATGGTTGCAAGATGGTTAATTTAGCACATGGATGTTGCGTATGGACGAATGTTTGTGCACACATAGTATTATATGATTAGGACTATTTGCATACATAATGGATTCATTTCACTAACATACTTTGCATTGATGATCTTTGCATTAGATAAGAACATATACACACACCTTTTGCATATGTTCATACCGCAATAGAATCTTTAAGGACAATGATTGCTCGTGAATGATGATTTGAGTAGATGGATGATGGATGGTAGGATGCGTTCTTCCTAACTTGAGCATTTCGAGGACGAAATCCTTTAAGGAGGGGAGAATGTAACAAACCGTATTTCTGATAACCTGTTATAACGTAAATCGAGGTAGAATTTAATTTAAAAATCTGAATCAAGGGAAACGGGCTGTGCTATTGCGTTCGTCTCGGAAAAATACGCGAAATAGAGTCCGAGTTTTCGAAAATCGGAGTCCGTATGACCCGATTAAGGCCCATTGAAGTTCTCAGAAAATTCCAAAGTAAAAACAGATTTAAAATTCAGGTTTAAATTTCGAGATTAGGGCAACTGGGCGCAGGGGGGAAATTTCCCGCCAGACCACCCATGTCGACATCCCTGTCGACTGGGCAGTCGACATGGTTAGGCCCAAGTCGACAGCCCTGTCGACTTGGGTGTCGACATGGACAGCACGGGCAGTTTTGCCTGGTGCACCTGTTTTGAGTGTTGGCTCGGTCTTTGGGCCAGATTCGGTTTTTAAGGTTGAGATTAGATCTAGGGATGATCCTAAGGCTTAAAACTAATCCTAATCTCTATAAATAAGCCCCTAACCTACCCCTAAATCATTAATATTCATTCATGCAACTAAACTATGGCAAAATTATTCCTCTCATGGCCTCCACTCTCTCTTAAAAATCTCTAAGCTTATTCCTATGAGAGATTCATGTTCATTCTAGTGATTTCAAGTTTAAATGAGCATTATTAGCTTGCATTCAAGTCAAGTTGCAATCTTTACATCATAAAGCAAGGGTTTTTATTGATTTGGAGCTTCATATTTGGGTTTTATTGTTGCATAAGGGCTTCGTCTCAATCTATATATATTTTTGGGTCTTCATAGCATTGTAAGCCCTTTTCCTACTCTTAGATATGAACTATGAAGTTAAATGAATGTTGCAAGTTTGGGTTTGAACATTAAGTATGTTACATGCTATTATGTTGTGCAAGTTTGCTATATTATGTTATGCAAGTTTGCCATGTTATGATATGCAAGTTTATCATGTTATGTTATGCAAGTATGCCATGTTATGATATGCAAGTTTACTATGTTATGCTATGCAAGTTTGCCATGTTATGATATGCAAGTTTACCATGTTATGTTATGCAAGTTTGCTATGTTATGATATGCAAGTTTGCCATGTATGTTATGCAAGTTTGGGTTGATCGTTTTACTCATGTTATCATGTTATGCAAGCTTACCTTGAGTTTATGAACCTAAAGCTTCAAGCTTTATGCTAAAGGTTGCATTTTGGCAACATGTAAGTTATCATATCCCTTATGATAACTTGCATGTGAGGCTAAATGCGAACTTATGGCCATTTCGACATGTCATTTACCACCATGTATCACTTATATGCTAAGTTTGGTTTTATGCATGCTTTTGAGGCCTAATAATGCAATATGCAAGTATATGAACATATGAACATTTCATATGCCACCATGTTAAACTTGTGGCTTCAACATCTTTTTGTCATGGTTATGCCAAGTTCCCTATTTTATCCTTTATGCGTTGTTGCGACTATGTAAACGATGGGATTACGTTGGGGTTGGGTAACATTATGACATGAACATGGTTTTTATAACATGACATGATATGTTGACTTGTAATTATGTTTTGGAAACATAATGGACATGACACTTAGAAAATATAAATGTGGTCAACTCGAGGTTGGGTTGAGTTTGTAGCACAAATCTACCTGGAACCGACCGGCTTAACTAGTGGCTACAAACAATAAGACCCATTGTGAGAAGTTGGTCAAGTAGTGCTTGAACCCGAGGTTAGACTAGGTTGTGGTGTAAAGCTACCCGGACCCGCCCGACTTAACTAGTAACCACAACGAGGTCTAACGTAAGAGGTTAAGGTGCATTAAATTAATTAATGCTACATGATAAGGTTAAGTAAATTTGACTTATGACACTTAAACAATCTGAACTCGGTAAATTAACGGGGTTAAGTTAACCTACACTTAACCAATCTGAACTCGGTAATTTAACGGGGTTAAGTTGAACTATACTTAATCAACCCAACTCAGTAATTTGATAAGGTTGAGAACCAATTTGATACCTGGTCTGGATAAACTAACTTGATTGATAAATTAAACAAACCTGTTTTGCGGATCTGTAGGACCCACACCAAGTTAGGCAAGTTTGTAAATCTGTTATCTGATCCGTTAGTCTGAAAACTGATCGTCTGAACTTTGTATGTCTGAATTCTGTTAATAAGTTAATCTGAATCTGATAGTCTGGGGACACAAGGGGGAATACTTGTGTCATTTGTTGTTTGGGACCCATATTAGTCAGTAACCCTTTCTGGTATCAAAACTTTGACCCAACTGTAGGTAGGGTCCGGGCACGCTTACTGAACTAATTATAAGTGGTTCATTCTGATAATGGCGATGGGTGTTGATGGTGCGTTCCAACCGGGTCATGTGCGTGCATGGATCCCGGTCTACCTCTGAGGATGTAACACGCCGTGACATCTGTAAATATGCCTGTGCCAATTGGTTGCCACTTTAGGGAGTGATACACCCTATCGTGGGGCCGACATAGGGTATTTATGTATTAGGGAGCCGATCGCTTGGGTAGGATTTAGGGTACACTTAGCTCTGTCTGATTCTGTTGGTACCATCTGTTTTGTTGGGTGGTAACACCCGTCTGTTTCTGCGTGGTACCGTCTGTTAGGGTGGTAAAGGCCCACTACTAGTGTACACCTAATTGTAGTATTCCGTTTCTGTACTCTGTTTTGTTAGGGTGGTAAAGGCCCATTATTGTTAGCATTCCGTTTCTGTACTTTATCTGTTAGGGTGGTAAAAGCCCATTTTTCCCAAACTCTATCTCTGTATGGACCATTCTGTTCCGTCCTGTTTCGATGTAAACATTGGGGTAACACCTAATCCTGTTATACTAGAATTGGTACCAAGAAGTTGGATCTTGATTTAAGTCAAACACCTGATACTGGGCCAAGTTTAGGCCAAGGGATAAATTCTTGTTTATACATGACCTGTTAGAATGCTGGTACACCTATGGTGAAAAACTTCACCTTGATTATGCGATGACTCCTTTGAACTATCTGTTAGATATTCACCATGCTAGTATGTAATTATCCTTATGTTCATCTCAGTTCCTCATGCCAGTTAACTTTACTAGTTTTTATGCTGATAGTAGATAGGGCTTACCAGTCTTTATGACTGACCCGTTTTCCTTTCGCTTCTTTTCTTCCGTTCCCCCCCAGGTTCTCAGGGTGGGAACATTGGTGCTTAGCTTGGATCGCTTTGCTTGCTTGCTGGATTGAGCTCATGTACGTTTGGACAGTGAGCATGCTATGGTTTACCACGTCATTTTGGGGATAGTACTTTATATATTTCAGTTTTTCAGTTGATGTTTTATCTAGACTTGTTTATTTGGAAAGATGATACTTTGTTGTACCTGACTTGTTTTGAAATGGTTTAAAATCTTCCGCTGTTTTATCTGTCTTATTTACTCTGATTACATAAATACATATGTTATGTTCTGCCTTGATATATCATTATGCATGTTTACCTGTTTTAACGCCCCTCCAAAGTCAGAGTGCTTGCAAGAGCCACCCTGGCGGAGGTGGGGTGTTACATAATCATATTGCAAAATGTATTGTCAGACACATGTTCACTTGACATGAATGTCTTGTCAAAATTAAATTAGAGACATATGTGAAACTTGATGAAAATAATAGTCCCAAATCGGAAAATATGCAACTATGATCCTGGATATAAACTAAGATATTCCTCATCACATTGCCAATTGGTTTTGTGATAATAAGGGGATTAATAAATTCTAACATGGTATCCGAGCTCAGGATTAGAGCCAATTCAAAAAATACGTATGTGCTTAACCGCCATACGTTTCCCACTCCATCCAAAATACTATGTTCACGTAGATGGCTCAAATACGCCACACGTGAAGGGGGAGTGATGAAAATAATAGTCCCACATCGGAAAATATACAACTATGATCCTGGATATAAACTAAGATATTCCTCATCACATTGTCAATTGGTTTTGTGATAATAAGGGGATTAATAAATTTCAACAAAACTGAGCTGGCTCAATTTAGAATGTTCTTTTGGGTATCATTTGAAGTGAGTTGAGTTGTGTGGTGCTGACACCAAATGTTATGACTGTAATAATAATGTTGTTTATATTACCCAAGGTCGAGAAATAATAATAATAATGTTTGTTAGTTATTATTATTTGCATTTATGCATTGAGTTACCACCCAAGATCGAGAAATAGTTGGTATTATTTGCATTGGACCTGCATAACAAATACATTCTGCTTTCTCAAGTTAACGATTTAATGTTAGAGCTGCTTGACTATATACAAAATGAAAGTCTATCCGGATAAGTTAAATCTGTCATGAGCTGGTTTATGGCGACAAAAGCCATCATACTCGACAAATTGAGAAGTATTGAACATCATGCTTGGTCATTAATTTCCTGCTTGATTCATTTTTGCATCACTAGATTTATTCAAACATTTTTCTTTATTTATACATTGAATTGATCGATAGGGAGATTCAGCTTACTGGAGTGATACAAACTAAAATTCTTCAATGCCAAAAAAGGGAAAAAGTTGTTTTCTAAATATCGTACACTGAATATCACCCGAAGTAACTTCCTCAAGTATCTTAAACCATTTTTTCTATGTTGGTTCGACTTTGCTAATAAATTTGGACTCCAATACTTTTAATTTGGAAAGTATTTGAAATATTCAAATTTTTTTAAGTTAATCAGTTTCTGCTGAAAAAATATTTTATTCCAAGAATGTTATGATATTTTTTTTTCAGATAAAGATTAAATAACCTCATGAAAAAAATATTTTCTTTCTCATCGTTTGTCAATTTCCAGATGCCTAACATTCTAGCCTTTCAATTAGTGTTGCATGCTTTGAAACTATCTACTTGTTTCATCACTTACAGCAAACGTCTATTGCATTATAATTCACCTATAATTTTATTAAATTAGAAAATACATCTCATTGGCAATGATGAAGTTGGATAATTTCATATTACCAGGATTTACCTACATAACATCTTTTTACAAAGTAATTTTCAAGCAGTGTGTCTTCATGGTAATCCTGTTTATTGACATTTTTTTCCTTTATGTTTCTGATGAGTACTGGCTTGTTCCGGATACACTTTATCTCACTGTTAATTACATTGACAGATCTTTCTGAATGTTGTATAGTGCGTCAAAGATTGCAACTACTTGGCATTACATGCATGTTGATTACCTGGTAAGAACCATAGTCCTATGCAATAGTGCTTACTTGAGTAGCAACATATACATTCTGCTTTCTCAAGTTTACGATTTAGTGTTAGAGCTGCTTGACTATATACAAAATGAAAGTCTATCCGGATATGTTAAATCTGTTACAAGCTGGTATATGGCGACAAAAGCCATCTTACTCGACAAATTGAGAAGTATTGAACATCATGCTTGGTCATTAATTTCCTGCTTGATTCATTTTTGCATCACTAGATTTATTCAGACATTTTTCTTTATTTATACATTGAATTGATCGATAGGGAGATTCAACTTACAGGAGTGATACAAATTAAAAATCTTTAATGCCAAAAAGGGAAGAAGTTGTTGTTTTCTAAATATCGTACACTGAATATCACCCGAAGTAACTTCCTCAAGTATCTTAAACCATTTTTTCTATGTTGGTTCGACTTTGCTAATAAATTTGGATTCCAATACTTTTAATTTGGAAAGTGTTTGAAATATTCAAAATTTTCTAAGCTAATCAGTTTCTGCTGAAAAAATCTTTTATTCCAAGAAGGTTATGATATTTTTTTTCAGATAAAGATTAAATAACCTCATGAAAAAATATTTTCCTTCTCATCGTTTGTCAATTTCTAGATGCCTAACATTCTAACCTTCCAATTAGTGTTGCATGCTTTGAAACTATCTACTTGTTTCATCACTTACATCAAACGTCTATTGAATTATAATTCACCTATAATTTTATTAAATTAGAAAATACATCTCATTGGAAATGATGAAGTTGGATAGTTTCATATTTCCAGGATTTAGCTGCATAACATCTTTTTACAAAGTAATTTTCAAGCAGTGTGTCTTCATGGTAATCCTGTTTATTGGCATTTTTTTCCTTTAGGTTTCTGATGTGTACTGGCTTGTTCCGGATACACTTTATCTCACTATTAATTACATTGACAGATATCTTTCTGAATGTTGTATAGTGCGTCAAAGGTTGCAACTACTTGGCATTACATGCATGTTGATTGCCTGGTAAGAACCATAGTCCTATGCAATAGTGCTTACTTGAGTAGCAACATAACCTGTATATATGCAGTGTTGTTTTTTCAGTCGTTTTGTTTTATAAAATCAGATTGCTGAAAATGTTTTTTCACTCAGTTAATATTGTTCATTGATATAAATACTAATAATTTGAGGAAATACAAAGATTATATTTTTTAATTGCATCAACTTACTATGCCATGTTAACTTTATTAAATTTATGTAGTAAATATGAAGAGATAGGTGCTCCTCCTATCGAATAGTTTTGCTGTATTATCGACAATACATATACCAGGGCAGAGGTACTCTTACATGCATTGTAGTTTATTTGCTGTGCATTTATTTCTCTGTCTTGTAGTTTATTTTTTCCACTTAAAATCTATTTCTTTATCCAACAGTTCTGCGTTCTTACTGATAACATACATAACAAAGCATATGTATTCTTTCATGCATTTTTGTATCTTGATAAGTAGTGCATCAATCTTTGTACTTATTTAATTTTGCGCTCATTCCATTGCTTTGTAGCTATAACTTTCTAATCGAAAAATAATGCAGACTATCTATTTTTGTCATGTTTTGACTTTTGAACTTCCTGTGAAAGACCCATGCTAAAATAAATTGAGACATAGTAACCAAAAACAAATTTTATTTTATTTTTTAAGGGTAGAAAACTGTAAACCATTTACGGTACTTTTCATGTCACGGTTTTTTGTTTGATATATTTTCAATTGCAAACCATTTATGTTGGTTTTTTTGACAGATGCCGATTTAAGTCAACATTCATGAAGACGAATTGTGCTATTTTATGTTTTAAGCTGGACGAACCATTTTGTTCTTTTGCAATCATGTCAAGAATGTTAATTTCTGATGAAACAAGTGTTATGTAAGTATTTACACGTATTGGTTGGAGCTTAGCATATGACTGGTTATGACTCATGCAAACTATTTTTGTTGTATGGTTATTAATATTAGTGTTTTCTTGTTAAATGATATAAGATTTTTTGAGTTGTGTGTGTATTTCTTGTATTCATATATTTTGTGAATAGCTTATAAGCTAGGAAATGTTGAACTGTATTGGCAGCTGACAATCATAATGGCTGAGATGAAATGCGATTAGAATAGCCTTTTGAATTCAGAAGTTATTTGCTACTGTTGTAAATAAAACATAGTCGCAAATGATGAATTTATCGCGTCAGTTATTTTAAAACCTGTCGCATAAGGTCAAAGTTTTGAAGTTAAATATTAGTTTCTTGCTACTGGTGTAAAAAAACCGTCGCTAATGAATTATCCTACAGCGACTAGTATTATAATAACTGTCGCAGGAACCTGTATTTTGCGACAGTTTTAAAACTGTCGCAATAAGTTTATACATGTTGCGATAGTCGCATATGCGACGGTTGTGAAACAGTCGCAAATAGGGTAAAACAACCGTCGCAAATGACCTGTTTTGTACTAGTGTTAGAACCATTTTTTATGTTAATTAGATTGATGTTGATAGTGAATCTACTCCTAAATCGTCTCCTAGTCTCATATTTGTATTCATTTTAACATTGTTAGTTCTCTTTTAGTTTATAGTTAACAAGTTCACTCGCTTTCGATTTAATTTGATTAAGATTAGAATAAATTCTTTCCCTGCGGATCGACCCGTATTCGCCATATACTACGATTGTACGCCGTGCACTTGCGGTTATTATTACGATATTTTGTCAATGGTTTTCTAATTCAATAGAAACGTCGTTTGTCGAACACACACCTAAAAGGTACAAATTCATATTCAACTATAATCTCCTTTTAAAGACCATTATGTAATAGTATGGGAATTTTATCAACCAACTTAGAATCCAAATCCGTACCAACCAAAACTCTAGCAAACTTTTTTATCTTCTTATTAGTTGTTCTTTCATCAACCCTAATCGGGTCCCCTATAAAGCTCGTAATCATAGAAAAAGCTTCATTAGTCCACATTTCCTTATTAAGTTTGAACAGCTTCAACCATATTTGAACCTTATTTGCTCGAAATTTCCCAAATTCATAACCAGGATACCATTTGAAAACCATCAAAAGTCTTCAAAATAAGAGTAAGTTGAGGATTTCAACACTGATATACAGTTTTTCAGCTACTTTAAATTGAATTGTATATTGAAACTCAGGGGTTATATGAACACGAAAATTACCTTTGCGTGCCAAACATTCGAAATATATTCCTTCAATTTGATCACTGCAAGCTTAAAATCCAAAGGATGAAGATCGACTATATCAATCCATGAATCAGCTGAGGACTTAAACGTGTCTTCAGATAAGTAAACATAATTTTCTAATGGTTTGACATATTCGAGAGAAAATGAATCTATCTCGGTTAAAACGCCCGATCCATCTGCTGCTTCCTTATGTGAGCTAATCGTTGTCGATTTCATCACGGGAGAAGAACTCGATGTATTTTGAGGTGGTTTTGGCGGGAGATTTGAGGAGGAGACCCCCTGTGAGTCTGTCATTTATATATATGTGTGTATGTGTGTGTGAGAGAGAGAGAGAAAGAGAGAGAGTGTGTATCTATATGAAGTAGGCCTGCCTTGAGAAGGTATTAAGTGGTTGGCCTACTTTGTTTTGGTATTAAATGGTTAAGACATTAGGCCTCTTCTAATGTTTATTATTTAGAAGGGCTAAAGTCATTGTGCCCGCCCTTATTAAGGTCTTAAGTGGTCATTGGGTCTGCCCTCTCTTAGAAGGCATTAAATGGTCTTAATTAAAACAATAAACGTATGGGTGAGGTAGTTCTTCAGAATTTCTCCACTTCTTATCTAAGGGTTGTGTGAGGGCATACCAAGGGATGTCCAATAAGAGTTCCTAAGAACATGTTAAAGGGGTCGCCTATCTAAGGGAAGTAATAGGTGGCTAGGAGTTTACCTGTAATGACAACTAGATAGTAACTATAACGACCTGCATTCTACGTATCGGAGGATCATAAAATATTTATTTTATTTACATGTGAAGTCATATGGTCATGTAACTTTGGAAAACGACTATTAGATTCATTTCCCACATTCACTATTTTTGTCGAATTTTAAATGACTGTTTTGCCCTTGGTAAGGAGTTTTGACCTGAAACCACTCAGTTGGATCCAAATGATGGTTTTCCATTCCGTGGAGTGGTCACATTAATCAAACAGGCTTACCATTTGGGAGATATGGCTGAAATAAGATTTGAAAGATGAAAAAACAGCCTAATTGGGCTTAATTAAGTGATTAGCAGCTAGGCCCATAACCCATTTCGGGGTTAGGGTTATGGGAGGGCTGAAAGGAGTTGGAGAATCATCTCCTTTCATTTTTCTAGCTGCCCAAACATTTCTCTAACCTAATCATGGCTTCCATCTTCCAAATCTCTCTCTAATCACTAATTGATTGAATTTACATCAAATCAAGTCGGATTAACATCAAACTAGAGTTAGAGCTACTGCACCATATTGGAATCCAGACCAAATCAGTAAAAGTTTCAGATCTAAAATTCATTATTGGCTAAGGTGAGTGAATTGCATGTTTATACACTAATTAATTATGTCTTATTAGGGGTAATTAGTGATAATTAGCGAAATTATACACCTAAAAATCCTAGAAAATATGTATAAATCCTAAAATCCTCTTTTATGTCACATATATAAATTTGGGTTAGTTAGGATTAAGTTTGGTAAAATCGGAATTTAGGGGATTAAGGGGAAAATCATGGATTTAGGTATGTTTGATTTAAAATAGTCCATGTGATTGATGTTTTGATCCTTTTTGATTGAACCTATATGTTGTTACTACTGCTTGGTATGTTTTATGATTGCATAGGAAAGTTAGAATGGTTGAAAACGTCATCGTTTGGCGAAATTAGCTTGCTGGAAACCTGTTAAGTGGTGCGGTTCGTGACTTTGGCAAATGAACCGGCTTGTGACCCTGATGAGGCAGCACGACCCAACCCTGATGAGGCACCACGACCCGACCCCGGTGAGCACCACGACCCGTCACCGATAGAGTACCATGACCCGACCCGGCGGAGTACCACGACCCGACCTGGTGAAGGACCACAACCCGAACCGAGATAATGGCTCCAAAACGAAACAGATTCGAACTGCTACCACATGATGATGATCGTGAACTCTTCTGAAGATCAACTCCAATCCGACCAAAACCCGAGATGCAAAGGAAGTCCAAATGAGAAGTTATTGCTCAGGATCCAAACGGGAACCAACGAGTTAACTTCTAGAGTTAGGCTTTGCTGCGGGATGTGTGCAAAGGGGTTATCAATATCTATAACCTTGGTTCACCATTGAGAGAGGGGGCATGTGGACGAACCACAGCCAAGGCGGTGTGGACTGGTTGGACCGTGTCCCAGAGATAGGGCAGTATGGACTGGATACGGTTATTGACTATAGACTAGTGTGGTATTGTCATAGCAATAGTTGTACAGAGTCCAGTGCGGTATGGGCCCGTCATGGCCCCAAATGGATTTGGTGGTTGTGGTGGACTGGTTGGACCGTGTCCCAGAGATAGGGCAGTGTGGACTGGATACGGTTATTGACTATAGACTAGTGCGATATTGTCATAGCAATAGTTTTACAGTGTCCAGTACGGTATGGACCCGTCATGGCCCCAAATGGATTTGGTGATCAGAGCGATGGATGTCGTATGCTTTACGCACTGAGTGAGAGATGTGAGGATGATTGCTATGTTTGATGTTTCCTATCACCATGACACACACACTTCCATTTTACACTCTATGTAGTGTTTACCTTAGAGTATCGTACATCCTGATGTGATAACTCTTTGGTTGTAGGTCCAGGTCTGGTATGATTATTTATACCTGTTATTTCTTTATTTAATGATATAGATTTGCTATCGCTCACACCAGACTTTCGTCTGACCCAGAGTTTTATGCCTCCTTTATTTACTCTGGGTACTCCTAAACGAGCAGATTAGAGGCAGGTTAGGTGGTTATGTACGAGTAGATGTCCAGAGACGAACATGAGGCTTCACAATGCTATATATATATTCTCCCTATGTTGTTGTTAGTCACTACTTTGGGCATTAGTAGTGTACTTCTCTATTTCCTTTTAGAGACAATATTTTAAAGTTGTAATAATTGGATATGAAACTGTATTTTGGATTCCGCTACTCTGATGGATATGGTTTAGTTTTCAGCTTATGTACTGTCTCGCCTATTTTATATTAAGTTATGTTATTCTTATATTTCATTCCATGCGTTGTGAGATATACTACAGGTTCTTGGTGATTCATCGTCCCAACCCCTTGACGGTTGTCCCGTGCTAGTCAAGCATTGGCACAACACATTTCGGTGAAATATCTGATGGTACGGGGTGGCCGTCACACTTGGTATCATAGCCTAGGTTGCGTAGTTTAACTTAGGGGAAGACATCGGGGAAAAATAGTATATGTAGATGAGAGAGCATATTTGTGATATTTTGGTTTTCAAAAACTATATATATACTATTAGTATATCTAAGGATGAAGTCGCATTGCACTGGCACCACTAAGGAGATGGTTAATCATTTTCTCTTTACAGACTGAGCAATGAGCCAAAATACGAGGAGTACGTTAAGGAACTATGCACCGGGAGTTGAAGAGGGAGCGGGTTTAGGAGCTAACAATTGGAATGTCCCTGATATATGGACGATGTTTACTGCCTTCATGCGAGAGATGCTTAAGGAGCAGTTCCTAATGCCCCTAACAGTTGTGGTGCAGTAGTGCAGGCGCCTAGAGCCGATTTCGCCAAGCTTAACAAGGATTATACTAATTTTGGTGGTAAGTCATTCCATGGAACGGAATCGGCTATAGAGGTTCAGGATTGGCTTGATAGTTGTCAGCGCATCTTCGAAAATTTGGGGATTGATGATGCAATGAGGCGAAAACTAGCATCGCGTTAGCTTCAAGGACGAGCAATGAATTGGTGGAATGCTATTAAAGTGGCTACTCCCATGGATCAAATTACTTGGAATTATCTTAAGACTCGCTTCAGTGATAAGTTTATTCCAGCTGCTCAGAAATCTGAATTGTTCAGGAATTTTTTGGAGCATAAGAAGAATGGTAGGGTAGTCTCGGAATATATTGCTGAATTTGATACCTTATCGAAATATAGATTATCTCTTATCGATACTGCCGAGAAGAAGAACGAGAAGTTCATAATTGGCATCATGGGTACTTAGGGGAAAGACTTATAAACCATATCGATGAGACATTCGAATCTATTATGGGAAAGGCATTGAGATCAGAGAGCCTTTACCCTAAGTCGAAGACCGAGGTTGGTATTGCGTCTGCAGAGGAACCAAAACCGCAGGCAAGCGGTGAAGGCAAGAAGAATTCCCAGAATAAGAGGAAATAGTACCAAACCAAGGATGGTCAGAAAATTAAGAATAAGAAAGATATCCAGTGCTTTAGCTGTAGTAAGAAGGGCCACTATATCAGAGATTGTTGAGCAAAGCCGGGGAGAGGAAGTGCTCCAACTGTGACCAAGTGGGACATTTCAAGAATGAATGTCCGCAACACCCTTAGGAGAACCAGATCGTGAAAGAATATGCTATCAATGTTATTCCTTCTTTGTTGAATGCCCCAACTGTGAGGGAGAAGGGAAAGGCTATCATTATTCAAGGTATGCTTTCTATTTATGATGTTCCTGTTCGAGTATTGTTTGATACCAGGGCTTCCCATTCCTTCATGTCTAGTGACCTGTAGATAGGTTGGAATTGGAACCCGAGATTGTCAATAGACTTTTAGCCGTGACGAACCCGATCGGTGGTTCGACTACCCTTTGTATGATTTGTCGCAATTTGGTACTATCAAGTCATGGATGTATGTTTGCTCATGATTGTTTTGTTTTGGGCTTTACTGGGTTTGGCATTATTTTGAGAGTCTATTGGCTCCAAAGGTATGGGGTGGTGGTAGACTATGAGGGGTCTTCAGTGACCATTAGAGCAGAGGATGGGCGGAGGGTGGTATTGGGTTGCCTACCTAGTGATAGGGTGATGGCTAGTTTTCTAAATTCCGTCGACATCCCGCATAATGAGTGATCAGATGTGCCTATTGCTGGCGAGTATCCGGACATCTTTGAGGGAGTGACCGGACTTCCACCACACCGAGAGATCGAGTTTCAGATTGATTTAGTGACAGATGCCAGACCTATAGTAATGCCCCTTCGTCGTATGGTGCCAAGGGAGCAGCGAGAGCTCGAAGTGCAAGTAGGTGATCTTTTGAAGAAGGGATTTATCCAAAGAAGTGTTTTCGAGTGGGGAGCACTAGTTGTATTTGCTACCAAGGCCGATGGTTCTCTTCGATTATGTGTGGACCACCGCGAGTTGAATAAGGTGACTAGAAAGAATAAGTATCCTCTTCCACGGATGGATGATTTGTTTGATCAACTAAATGGAGCAAGAGTGTTCTCCCAGTTAGATCTCACGACAGGATTTCATCAGCTCCGAGTAGCAGCTGAGAGTATACCTAAAAAGACATTTCGGACGCCGTTTGGATTCTATGAGTGGTTGGTCATGCCATTCGGTTTGACCAATGTACCCGCATATTTTGTGGATCTTATGAATAGGGTTTTCTGGGACCAATTAACTAAGTTTGTTCTTATGTTCATGGATGACATCTTGATTTACTTGAGGACAAAGGAAGAACACAAGGGACATTTAAGGACAGTGATGGAGGTGTTGAGGAAACACCAATTGGAAGCGAAATTTTCTAAGTGTCACTTCTAGAGGAGGGAAGTGAGGTTCTTAGGCCATGTAGTTTCAGAGGATGATATTGCCATGGATCCTACGAAGGTGGGTACAGTTCAAGATTGGTCTACGCCCAAGAATGCAACGGACGTGAGAAGTTTCTTGGAATTAGCGGGATACTATCGTAAGTTTATTCAATTCTTCTCCAAGATAGCGACACCGTTAACTCAGTTGACTAAGAAAAATCAAGCTTTTGTTTGGAACGAAAGGTGTCAGAATGCATTTAAAAGTTTAAAGGAGAAGTTAATGTGTGCACCAATGTTAGTTATTCCTTAGGGAAACGAAGAGAAGACGGTATACACGGATGCCTGTGATCGGGTTAGGAGTTGTACTGATGCAAGGCGGTAAGGTTGGAGCATATGCTAGTCGACAACGGAAGCCACATGAGAAAAGATATCCTACCAATGATTTGGAATTCGCAGCGATCATTCTCGCATTGAAGATGTGGAGACGCTACCTCTTGGGAGAAAGATTCGAGTTGTTTACCGATCATAAGTCATTAAAATATCTTTTCTCCCCAAAAGGATTTAAATCTTCGTCAGCAGAGAAGGTTAGAGTTCTTGGCCTCTTATGATTTCAATATCGCACACACACCCGGGAAGGGCAATGCGGTAGCTGATGCACTAAGTAGGAGACATGCCAATTTAGGGGTTATGTTTCTTGAGTGGAAGCAAAGGGAGTATATCGGGGATATGATTTCAGGCCTAAATGTGAATTAGATCCAGTGATGTTAGCAAGTTTGATGATCAGACCAACTTTGATTTAGCAAATCGGTTCCAGTCAGAGGGACGATCCTAATATATTGGAAATCATCTCCAAAGTAGAGATGGGTATCGACGGTGAGGAAATGAACAAGTATGGACTTGATTGAGAAGGATGGCTTTGAAAGAATGGGAGACTGGTTGTACCCAATGTTAATGGATTGAGAGATGAAGTGCTTAGAGAGTGTCATCACTCGAAACTAACTATACATCCCGGTGGTAATAAAATGTATCGAGACATGAAGCAGACTTACTACTGGGATGGGATGCAGAGAGATGTTGGGAAGTTTATATCCAAGTGCATGAACTGCCAGTTAGTTAAAGCCGAGTAAAAGAAGCCTAGTGGTTTGTTACAATCGTTGGAAATTCCCAAATGGAAATGGGAACAAGTCTCAATGGATTTCATCGATGATTTACCAAGGACTAGATTGGGTCATGATAGCATTTGGGTGATTGTGGATAGATTGACCAAGAGTGCAAGGTTTATACCGGTCAAGTCGAATATAACGACAGCTAAGTTAGCGGAACTATATATAAAGTGGGTAGTGAGTTTTCATGGAGTACCTAAAGGTATTGTGAGTGACCGAGATCCGTTATCTACTAGTGGGTTTTGGAAGAGCTTACAAGAGGCTTTAGGGTCAGAATTACATCTCAGTACCGCATACCATCCTCAAACCGACGGTCAAACGGAGAGGGTGAATCGTGTATTAGAGGATCTCTTGAGAGCTTGTATATTGGATTTTGAGGGGTCATGGAATGACCATTTGCATCTGGTTGAGTTCGCATATAATGATAGTTATCAGTCCAGTATATGTATGGCTCCATTTGAAGCTTTGTACGGAAGACCATGCAGCTGCCCATCATGTTGGTTGGAAACCGGTGAGAAATTAGTGCTTGGGCCAGATATAATAAGAAAAACTTCAGATAAAATCAAGATTATTCAACAGTGGATGAAGGATGCCCAAGATAGGCAAAAGATTTATGTTGATAAAAGGCGAAGAGATTTGAAATTCTCCGTTGGCGACATGGTATTCGTCAAGATTTCTCCATTGAAGAGTGTGATTCGATTTAGTAGGAGAGGTTAGTTAGCACCAAGATTTGTTGGTCCATTTCCAGTTCTCGAACGAGTTGGGATTTAGCGTATAAAGTTGGATTTATTGACAAGATGGCAGGAGTGCACAACGTATTTCATGTTTCCCAGTTAAGGAAGTTCGTGCATGATTCTGATATGACTATTTCACCATATCAATTGGATGATATCGAGGTAGAACCCAAGGCAATTGGAAATCACATATTGATTCGTATTATTGGACATGATACGAAACCACTTCGAAGGAAGATGGTGAAACTGGTTAAGGTCCAGTGGGGTGATAATGAGAACGTCTGTACTTCGAAAACCGAGGAGAACATAAGGAAGTTGTATCCAGAGGTCTTTACCTGGTAAGATTTTAAATCACAATATAGTTATTCCCTTGTTAGCAAACCGCATGCTAGGACATGCTTATTGTGTTTATCATATATGTTTGATTGTTTATAAATGGTCGATAGGCATGTATGACATTATTGTTGTTTTCTTAGTAAAGGAATTTTGGCGGCAAAATTTCTTAAGGGGGTAGAGTGTAACGACCCATATTCTATGTATCGGAGGATCGTAGAATATTTATTTTATTTTCATGTGAAGTCATATGGTCATGTAACTTTCATTTCTCACATTCACGATTTTTGCCAAATTTGAAATGACTATTTTGCACCTGGCGAATCTTGTTTAGCCTAAACTTTTGATTGGTAAGGAGTTTCAACCTGAAAACACTTCCATTGGATTTGAATGATGGTTTCCCATTTCGTAGAATGGTAACATTAATCAAACGAGCTTATCGTTAGGAAGATATGGCTGAAATAAGATTTGAATGATGGAAAAACAGCCTAACTATGCTTAATTAAGTGATTAGCAGCTAGGCCCATAACCCATTTCGGGATTAGGGTTATGGGAGGGATGAAAGGAGTTGGAAAATCATCTCCTTTCATTTTTCTAGCCGCCACAAATATTTCTCTAACCCTAATCATGGTTTCCATCTTCCAAATCTCTCTTTAATCGCTTATTGATCGAATCTACATCAAATCAAGTCGGATTAACATCAAACTATAGTTAGAGCTGTTGCATCACACTGGAATCTGAGCCAAATCGGTAAAAGTTTCAGATCTAAATTCTATTATTGGCTAAGGTGAGTGAATTGCATGTTTATACACTAATTATGGCTAATTAGTGATAATTAGAGAAATTATATACCAAAAATTCTGGAAAAATATGTATAAATTTTAGAATACTTATTTATATCACATATATAAATTTGGGTTAATTTGGATTAAGTTTGCTAATCTTGGAATTTAGGGGATTAAGGGGAAAATCGTGGATATGGGTATGTTCGATCTAAAATAGCCTATGTGATTGATGTTTTCATCCTTTTTGATTGAACCTATATGTTGTTATCGATGTTTGGTATAATATATGACTGCATAGGAAAATTAGAATGGTTGAAAACGTCGTCGTTTGGCGAAATTAGCTTACTGGAAAACTGCTAAGTGGTGCGGTTCATGAGTATGGCAAATGAATCGGCACGTGACCCAATGAGGCACCACGACCAGACCCTGATGAGGCACCATGACCCGACCCCCGTGAGCACCACGACCCGACCCCAGTGGAGCATCCACGACCCAACCCCGGTGGAGTACCTCGACCCCGGTGGAGTACCTCGACCCCGGTGGAGTACCTTGACCGAACCCCGGTGGAGTACGACGACCCGACCCGGTGGAGTACCATGACCCAACCCGGTGAAGGACCACAACCCGAACCGATATGATGGCTCCGAATCGAACTAGACTCGAACTTCTACCACACGACAATGATCGTGAACTCTTTTGAAGATCAACTTCTATCCAACCAAAACTCGAGATGCAAAGGAAGTCGAAATGAGAAGTTATTGCTTAGGACCCAGATGGGAACGAATGAGTTAAATTCTAGAGTTGGGATTTGCTGCGGGACGTGCAAAGGGGTTATCAATATCTATAACTTTGGTTCACCATTGAGAGGAGGGGCATGTAGACGAACCAGAGCTAGGGCAGTGTGGACTGGTTATGCAGTATCCCAGAGCCAAGGCAGTGTGGACTGGGTAGGGTTATTGACTATAGACCAAAGCAGTATGGTCATAGCAATAGTTGTACGGAGTCCAGTGCGGTATGGACCCGTCATGGCCCCAAATGGATTTGGTGATCAGAGCGGTGGATATCGTATGCTTTATGCACTGAGTGAGAGATGTGAGGATGATTGTTATGTTTGATGTTTGTTATCACCATGACACGCACACTTCCATTTTACACTATGCTAGTGTTTACCTTAAAGTATCGTACATCCTGTTGTGCTAACTCGTTGGTTGCAGGTCCAGGTCAGGTATGATTATTTATACCTGTTATTGCTTTATTTAGTGATATAGATTTGCTATCGCTCACACTGGACTTTTGCCAGACCCGGAGTTTTATGTCTCTTTTTATTACTATGGGTGCTCCTAAATGAGCAGACTAGTGGCAGGGTAGGTGTTTATGCATGATTAGCTGTCCGAAGACGAGCAGGAGGCTTCCCTATACTATATATATATATATATATATTCCCTGTGTTGCTGCTGGTCACTACTTTGGGCATTAGTAGTGTACTTCTCTATTTCCTTTTAGAGACAGTATTTTGAAGATGTAATAATTGGATATGAATCTGTATTTTGGATTCCGCTACTCTGATGGATATGGTTTAGTTTTCAGCTTATGTATTGTCTCGCCTGTTTTATATCAAGTTATGTTATTATTATATTTTATTTCATGCGCTGTGAGATGTACTACAGGTTCTTGGTGATTCATCATTTCAACCCTTTGATGATCATCTCGTGCTAGTCGGGCATTGGCACAACACATTTCGGGGAAATGTCTGATGGTACGGGGCGACCTTCACAGTAACTAAAGGGTCCACCAGGGGAAGGTCATAAATAGCGGTCAGTCGTGCACTGTCCTGAGGTAATAAGTGGCTGCTTACTTTCTCTCAATTTACATTGAGAGTATATTGAATAATGTTAACGATTATAAGTCGAGGTCTTAAGTGATTAAGGTCCTCCATTGGGTATTAAGAGACAGAAAAAGTCCACCTATAAATAAGTATGGCAAACAACCTTAAGTGACCAAATGGTTGTCCACCTCGTAGGGTATTAAGTGATAATAGAATCCACCCATATAAATAAACATATGGCCCTTAAGTGAATTTATAATAGCCCACCTAAATAATACATGTGTTTGTATATTGAATTTGCATAGACATAATTTGATGAATTTATAGTGGCAAATATATGAAATTGACATTCCTTAAACTAATGATTTTCATTCACTAAAACTTACTGTTCTGTAACAACCCGGAAAATCTGAGCCAATTTAATTTTTTTATTTTGGCAAATTTAATGAATTTTGAATATTTAAAATGAATTATTTTAAATAATAACAACGAGAAAATTATTTTGAATAGAATTAGAATGTATATATTTATTTGAATCGGCGTTAGAATATAAATATTTTATTTTAAATATAAAAGGAATTGGAAATGGCACGGTAGTTTGAAAATTCGATTTCAAATTTCAAATGAATGTACAGGATTCAAAATAAACCGAATTTTAGCGAAACCAAAAATATTCGAATCTATTTGAGAATATCTTTCCAACGAATCCGAAAAATTGAAATTTCATAGCGGGAATCAAAAGTTATGTCCAGTTGAAAATTCAGAATAGTCGCTATGGAATTCTGGCCCTTAAAAATGGAAATTTTGCAAACGACCTCTGTTTTTGACAAAACCACTTTTGTTGGATCTGGGATGTCAAGTTATTGCTAGATTCCACAATTCATAATTTTCTGAATCAATATGTGAGTGTGGCGAAGTTAAACGTGTTTTAACAGTTTCAGTTAATTTCGATCGACCAGGAAATGGCCATTTTTCAAACGGTCTCAGAATTTGACGAAATTAGTTTTGTTAGGACCGTATCGTCAATACGAAGCTAGAAATATTTTTCCTGGAATTTTTAGAGTCCGTATATGACCCCAGTAAATTGAAATGTGCGTTCAAAATCAATATATAGATTTATATTTTGATTTTGACAGAAACTGATCGTAACAGCCGAATTGGCTTACCGGACATATCCCATTGTGTTCGGAATGAGGATAATTAGCTAGGGACGATAGGCGGTGGGTCCTGTTTTGAGATAGAAATTTAAAGTTACTTTTTGAAGAATTAAAAATAATAAATTAAATAAAATAGGCTAAAGCTTTCTCCCTATACCCGGTCAACGCTACCCCATCGTGCAAACCCGACATTCAAGAAAGGAAAAAAAAGAAAAAAAACAACGCAGAGGGCGATGGAACCCTAGCGCCACCACCCATCGTCGCGGGTCCCCCTCCATCAACGCCACACGCTGCTCCGCCCCACTTCCAATCGGGCAGCCACCAAGCTCGCTCCCACTCCGCTTCAAACGAGAAAACCCCCAAACCCCATCTGAAATCGAGCCTGCCGCCTCCCCCACTAGAGCTGCCGCCATCCGCGACCCAGTCCGCCACCTCCTCCTCCATTCGAGACAGCATCGCCTCCCTCACCACAGCCTGCAAGGCTCCTCCACTTCAATCTGATAACCGTGAGTTTTTCATTTCGATTTTATTTATTAAGGTAATTAAAATATATGATTTTTATATATTATAACAGAGGATAAAAATTAAATTTTTATACATATGATAGCAATTAGAAAGAATAGATTTTGTTAGAAGAATAAAAGATTTGATTTTTCATAACGAAAAAGATTTGATTTTTCATAACGGAAAAGATTTGATTTTTCATAACGGAAAAGATTTGATTTTTCATAATGGAAAAGATTTGATTTTGATAAGCTAAAAGAATTGAAATTTATATATATGTTATTATAAATAAAAATATAATTCTTATATTAAAAGTGAACAAATAAAAATATGATTTTTATTATATGTAAAGAATAAAAATATGATTTTTATATAATAGAGAATAAAAATACGATTTTTATATACTAGAGAATATAAAAATGTGATTTTTATATGAGTAGCGTTATAAAAATATAATCTTTATTAGAAGAAGAGCGATATAAAAATATAATTTTTATTATGAAGCTAGCGTGATAAAAATATGATCTTTATTATATGAACACCGTCATAAAAATAGAATTTTTATCTATATAGTAGTAGTACAAAAATGTGATTTTTATCCATATAGCATAGTTATAAAAATATGATTTTTATATACATAGCTATGGGTGACGTCAGTGACCTACCAGCCCTGACATTTATATTATTTTTACATGTGTGGTTGTTGGATGTGATGCGCCTCGGATATAAGTACTATAGGACCGGGAAACGTGCGTTCAGGAATACTAATCCTCAAAAGTAAGAGAGGACCGGCCTTAGAGGTTCCAAGGATCACTGTGTGTGGTCCTGAGACATTTGCTAGAGTGTCTCGAACGGAGAGGAGCTTTCCCCTTGCCTCGACTCATGATGGAATCCAATTTCCAATACGTGATAATTCTGTTTTATTTGTAGAACCTAGTATGGCGACATAGTAGATGGTAGCTATGCCGTCTATGATTGATATTTATGATTGAAATTGTTTTGACACTATACACTTATTGTAATATCAAAATAATCTGTTTTTAAACGTATCAAGCATTCTTTGGCTATTATAAGGTAAAACCATATCCTCCGGCTTGCGTTGCATTGTGTGATGGGACCTGAGTCTTATAATAGCTTCATTTTTCTTTATTTAGCATTGCGCTGTTTGTTTTATGCACTGGTATTCTTGGGAGGAAACCCGTTCCGTGTTATACGGCGTGGTCCTTGATTTACCTAACTTTAAAAATAAAGATTAATAACTGTTTTAGTTTTCACACCAGTCACATGACTGACCTGGAGTTTATTGTTTTAACTTAAACTCTGGGTGCCCTTATTTTCCGCACGGGCAGCTAGTGGTTGGGTTTTGCAGATTTATATTCACATGATCCTGGTTTATAGCTGAAGGGATATTCGGAAAGCACTGTATCCGCGTATTTCTTTCAGTTATGTTTTGTATTATTTTTCCGTTGCTATGTATTTAAATGTAATTTAAATCTCTGATATTTATCAAATGTGTAATATTTATTCTTACTCTGTATATTCTTGTATTCTGATGGAATTGTTGTAATAAACAATGATATGTTCTTCTGTTTGCGTTCTGATTCGTCTTGTCCTCATGGTAATTCGTTATTTCTCTTCACTTCGTAGACCGGGGAAGTTCAGGTCGCTTCATTTGGTATCAGAGCTTTGGTTTACAGAGCTCGAGAACAAGACACATTTGAACCAATCGAAAGAATTCATCAGAGATTGGACTAGCAGTGTCCAATAAGAATAACTCGTTAGAGATGGGATCAGTTATATCCTAGAACGAGTGTGAAGAGTATATTTTTTTAAAATAAAAAATGAAAACAAGTTTTGTTTAGAAAATTTAAACCATTTTATACGTATTTGAATATTTTATTTGTATAGATTTGGACAATCGAGTATATCAAGATTTTGCATATACGCGTCATGAACGTATATACGAAGCCTTAATTATACTGGATAGATATAGAATCACACTCTAGTTGCCCGGACATGATTCTGATGATGGCGCGCCATCACCAGTATTTATTTTCGAGTTTCGAAAGTGGGATTTCTATATATTTCCATCAGACTGGTGTGAGAACCAAAATTAGAGAGGTTTTGTTGTTGTGATTTGACATCAAAAACATGATTTTCTGTATATATATCAAAATTTTGAATTTGAAACGATAATCCACTAATTGATTGTTGATTGTGTTGTTTGATTATTGTTTTGATTAATTAAAATTTTGAAACATTTAGCCTAATGGAACCAAATTTAGAACTGAATTGAAAATTGATTACAATTGCATATATGTACATGTATATACATTGAACAGGTCATAGCAAGAAGGCTAGAGAAGAGGAATAAAATTGTATGCCCGACAAATAGGTACATGTTTATTGTATTTCTTGGAGATTTAATGATTTATGAGCCGATTGGCTAGCTGCTTAGCTTTTCTTTTTTCTTTTGGATTGGTGAGGGCCATGGGAGGCTATTTGAAATTTCCTGAAGCTCCCGGTGCATGGGAGGCTATGGCAAAAAAATTCGAAAATTTAGGGTGTTAGCCAAATTTTTGAAAAAATTGAAAAGTTCTTAGAAACTGAAAAGTTGAAGAACTTAAGCCGTAAAGAAAATAATGAAAGTTGAGTTGTTGGTTGAACAACTTTCAGCTCCGTTCCTTTTCGAGGACGAAAAGATTTTAAGTAGGGGAGATTGTAACAATCCAGAAAATCTGAGCCAATTTAAAAAATTTATTTTGGCGAATTTAATGAATTTTGAATATTTAAAATGAATTAATTTAAATAATAACGACGAGAAATTTATTTCGAATAGAATTAGAACGTATATATTTATTTCAATCGTCGTTAGAATATAAATTTTTTATTTTAAATATAAAAGGAATTGGAAATGGCGCTGTAGTTTGAAAATTCGATTTCAAATTTCAAATGAATGCGCAGGATTCAAAATAAACCAAAATTTAGCGAAACCAAAAATATTTGAATCTATTTGAGAATATCTTTCCAACAAATCCAAAAATTTGAAATTTCATAGCTGGAATCAAAAGTTATGTCCAGTTGAAAATTCAGAATAGTCGCTATGGAATTCTGGCCCTTAAAAATGGAAATTTTGCAAACGACCTCTATTTTCGACGAAACCACTTTTGTTGGATCCGGGATGTCAAGTTATTACTAGATTCCACAATTCATAATTTTCTGAATCAATATGTGAGTGTGGCGAAGTTAAACGTGTTTTAATAGTTTCAGTCAATTTCGATCGACCAGGAAATGGCCATTTTTCAAACGGTCTCAGAATTTGATGAAATTAGTTTTGTTAGGACCGTATCATCAATACGAAGCTAGAAATAATTTTTATGGAATATTTAGAGTCCGTATGTTACACCAGTAAATTGAAATGTGCATTCAAAATCAATATATATATTTATATTTTGATTTTGATGGAAACAGATCGTAACAGCCAAATTGGCTTACCAGACATATCCCATTGTGTTCGGAATAGGGGTAATTAGCTAGGGACGACAGGCGGTGGGTCCCGTTTTGAGATAGAAATTTAAAGTTACTTTTTGAAGAATTAAAATAATAAATTAAATAAAATAGACTAAAGCTTTCTCCCTATACCCGATCAACGCTACCCCATCGTGCAAACTCGTAATTCAAGAAAGGAAAAAAAGAAAAAAAAACAATGCAGAGGGCGATGGAACCCTAGCGTCGCCACCCATCGTCGCGGGTCCCCCTCCAGCAACGCCACGCGCTGCTCCGCCCCACTTCCAATCGGGCCGCCACCAAGCTCGCTCCTACTCCGCTTCGAACGAGAAAACCCCCAAACCCTATCTGAAATCGAGCCCGCCGCCTCCCCCACTGGAGCTGCTGCCATCCACGACCCAGTCCACCACCTCCTCCTCCGTTCGAGACAACATCGCCTCTTTCACCACAGCCTGCGAGGCTCCTCCGCTTCAATGCGATAACCGTGAGTTTTTCATTTCGATTTCGATTTTATTTATTAAGGTAATTAAAATATAAGATTTTTTAAATATTATAACATAGGATAAAAATTAAATTTTTACATATATGATAGCAATTAGAAAGAATAGATTTTGTTAGAAGAATAAAAGATTTGATTTTGATAAGTTAAAAGAATTGAAATTTATATATATTTTATTATAAATAAAAATATAATTCTTATATTGAAAGTGAACAAATAAAAATATGGTTTTTATTATATGTGAAGAATAAAAATATGATATTTATATAATAGAGAATAAAAATATGATTTTTATATACTAGAGAATATAAAAATGTGATTTTTATATGAGTAGCGTTATAAAAATATAATCTTTATTAGAAGAAGAGTGATGTAAAAATATAATTTTTATTATGAAGTAAACATGATAAAAATATGATCTTTATTATATGAACACCATCATAAAAATAGAATTTTTATCTATATAGTAGCAGTACAAAAATGTGATTTTTATCCATATATCGTAGTTATAAAAATGTGATTTTATATACATAGCAACAATATAAAGATGCGATTTTTATATATGTAGTGGATACGGACAATGAAAGTGACAAAAGGAAACACGACGAATATTTCTACATATGAAGAGTCGTGGCGTTTGGTTTAGCTTATGGGTGAGAACTTCTCACTTTTAATTTATTTTCTAGTTGAAATATATACTAGGATAAAGACGGTGCTTAGCAGCACCCGACACCCGTCGTCCACAGACCATGGATGACTTGTTTGTTTGATTGATGTGTTGTGAAAATTGATTATGTAATGTGGAGTGAATAAATATTTTATTGTTAAAAATATAATTTTTAACGTGCATACAAAATAAATACTTACAAAACAAATCGGACGATTTGTTTATGTACACTGATTTGATTGATAATGATTGGGGCGATAAATTTTACACATCGCCCAAATGCACAAATAAAAATTTGCGTTTGTTGATTTGAAACCCCACACGGGTGTTGGGATGATATTTGGCGTACACTAATCCCAATTGTTTAGTTGTATGTCAATCGATAGGTTGACAGAGAGTTGTGTGGTGCACTCTGGATGATGGTTGATTATTTATCATTGCTATTATATACATGTGTTGTATGAAAATACATGTGTTGTATGAAATCCATATAAATAACATTATATGTTAATTGAATGAGTCTCATTCCAATTTAGAAAATAAATTATATTCATGTGTTGAATAAACAAAATAGTCATGTGTTGACAATACTCATGTGTTGAGAATATTCATGTGTTGAAACCATTCATGTGTTGAAAATATTCATGTGTTGAATAAAATATTTATACAATAAAATTCACATTTTTATTGTAAGTAAGAATTAATAAATATTCATGTGTTGAATAAAGTATATATTCTTGTATTGAAGAAAATATTCATGTGTTGAATAGAATAACGAAGTTATTGAAATATATAAACCCGTGTTGATTAGATATGCGCCATTTTGACGCGAACGATATTTATATCGATTATATTCGTTTTTATAACGAATATAGAAAAAGAAGTGATTTTAAAATATAACGTTTTAAAAATATTATCATTTATATATTAATGATATGGAATATTCAATTTTGATTTAAAATTGAATATGAAGTTGAAATTGTTTTGAAAACGAATTTAAAACGATTTATAAAATATGTTTTAAATTGAAATCGACGAAATATATATAATATATATATATATATTATATATTAATGGCCTGAATAGAACGTGTCGCGCCGCGACAGTTCGCGAATTTCGACCATTGACTTCGAATTGACGTTGCGGGAGATCCGACCGTCGCATTCTCCTGAAACCGGAACCGTTGGATTCGTATCGAAAAGAGCTTTCAATGAATATTAGAAATTTGAAATCTAATGGTTGGATTTGGAATTATGTCCAAATCAAATTTGGAAAAGGTCGCTGTAAGTGCAGTTCGACGACCGTTATTTGAAATCGACTGAACGGGCCTTGATAAAATTATTTAAAATATTAATAATTTGTGTAAAATCATAATATATGAATTGGAAAGAACTGGGATGAAAAATCCCATATTTAAAAAGGATAAAAATATATTTTTATCAAAATGAACTAGTTATGAACTAGAATTATAATCCAATATTTTTGAATAAATAAATTGGATTTGAAGTGGTTTTAAAAATAATCAGAATTTCCAATATACGAATTGGAATGGATTTGAATCGAAATTATCTTCAGAATATTTCAATGTTTGATTTCGTGATTGTACAGATATGGTTGTGGAAATTTGAAAGATATATCTATACTGTCATTTCCAATACGATATTTGTTGGTTTCAGAATTTGATGTTGAATATAAGACAATACATTTTTATTCAGAGCCTTGTATTTAATATCAAATGGGATTTTGGATTCGTCGTGAATGGTGTCTTAAATAACACTGTTCTTGGACCCAATTTAGAAAAGAGTAAATCTTTTAATTAAGATTTAGTGAAATTGTCCAGTTAATTCAAATTTAATTGGAATTGAATTTAAATTGGTTTTTGGGGTTTATCGTGAGCGGTGTAAAACACCTGTTCTTTAACCTGATTAACAATGGAATGTGATTTTGGGTTTGTCGTGAACCGTGTTTTAGATGACATTGGTTCTTTAACCCAGTTAAAGACATAATATTGATTTTTGGGAAGATTAAAACTAAGTGGAGTTTTAATGAATCTTTAATTAGATTAAAGTGATCGAGAATGGAGTATCACCAGTTTTGCTCTAAACGATAGTTAAATCTTTTATTAGATTTGAACGTGAAATGGTAATTAATATTTACCGATAACACCGTGGTGTTGGATATGGAGTATTACCAGTTTTGCTCCATGGGATGAATAGGTTGGGATTGGAAAATAAAATAAATAATTACTTCGGTGTGGTTCGCTAATCCCGACTAGTTTGGAAAACCTTAACATGGTTTGAAATGATATACAAAGGAAGATTAAAGAATAAATTTAGAAGAATTTGTCTTTGATAAAATTAATGGGAACCTTTCCCTATGAATGTGAATATTTGAATAAAAGAATATTCTGAATTGGAATGAGGCGTATGTTGTGTTTGGGTAGCACTTGTTTATTATATACGCGAGTTATTCAGAACGGCCGTGTTTATACCTGTTCTGAATAACCGATTCGACGATAAGTCGAAGATGAAGACGGTGGTTGAAGACGGTGGTTGAAGACCGGAGGTCTTCACATCGTTTGGATGATTACTGATGATCTTGATTGGGCTGTACACCCAAGAGGAGGGAATCAGTTAGTGATCATCCAGACGTACTAGGAGATCGATGGAAATGCGAGGAATAAGGTTCCTCCGGTTTCGTTCATACCCAGAACAAACTTGTAAATGAACTATGTGTCTGACATTGGATTTTGTTCTGTGTGATTGATTTCTGTTAAATATATATATCTGTTTGGCGGCAGAGAATTTATTCTCTTGCTTAGCGCCCTTCTCTGAGATGTACGAGCTCAGAGGTTATATATTGATGGATATCAATCGCATGGCATGAATTGCCTGTGTGGCATGCCTAAGTGGCAAATGATTAAGGCTTCTGTTGAAAAGCAAAGTCTTGTGGTTGATGATCAAAGCACGACCTGTGTGGCGTAGCTTTGTGTATGGCGTTAATTCGCGAGCCTCACACCTCGGTATGAGTCAAAAATGGGATAAGGACCTAAAGAGTGCACGACGTTTCTTTCTAGCTATGGGTGACGTCAGTGACCTACCAGCCCTGACATTTATATTATTTTTACATGTGTGGTTGTTGGATGTGATGCGCCTCGGATATAAGTACTATAGGACCGGGAAACGTGTGTTCAGGAATACTAATCCTCAAAAGTAAGAGAGGACCGGCCTTGGAGGTTCCAAGGATCACTGTGTGTGGTCCTGAGACATTTGCTAGAGTGTCTCGAACGGAGAGGAGCTTTCCCCTTGCCTCGACTCATGATGGAATCCAATTTCCAATACGTGATAATTCTGTTTTATTTGTAGAACCTAGTATGGCGACATAGTAGATGGTAGCTATGCCGTCTATGATTGATATTTATGATTGAAATTGTTTTGACACTATACACTTATTGTAATATCAAAATAATCTGTTTTTAAACGTATCAAGCATTCTTTGGCTATTATAAGGTAAAACCATATCCTCCGGCTTGCGTTGCATTGTGTGATGGGACCTGAGTCTTATAATAGCTTCATTTTTCTTTATTTAGCATTGCGCTGTTTGTTTTATGCACTGGTATTCTTGGGAGGAAACCCGTTCCGTGTTATACGGCGTGGTCCTTGATTTACCTAACTTTAAAAATAAAGATTAATAACTGTTTTAGTTTTCACACCAGTCACATGACTGACCTGGAGTTTATTGTTTTAACTTAAACTCTGGGTGCCCTTATTTTCCGCACGGGCAGCTAGTGGTTGGGTTTTGCAGATTTATATTCACATGATCCTGGTTTATAGCTGAAGGGATATTCGGAAAGCACTGTATCCGCGTATTTCTTTCAGTTATGTTTTGTATTATTTTTCCGTTGCTATGTATTTAAATGTAATTTAAATCTCTGATATTTATCAAATGTGTAATATTTATTCTTACTCTGTATATTCTTGTATTCTGATGGAATTGTTGTAATAAACAATGATATGTTCTTCTGTTTGCGTTCTGATTCGTCTTGTCCTCATGGTAATTCGTTATTTCTCTTCACTTCGGAGACCGGGGAAGTTCAGGTCGCTTCATTTGGTATCAGAGCTTTGGTTTACAGAGCTCGAGAACAAGACACATTTGAACCAATCGAAAGAATTCATCAGAGATTGGACTAGCAGTGTCCAATAAGAATAACTCGTTAGAGATGGGATCAGTTATATCCTAGAACGAGTGTGAAGAGTATATTTTTTTAAAATAAAAAATGAAAACAAGTTTTGTTTAGAAAATTTAAACCATTTTATACGTATTTGAATATTTTATTTGTATAGATTTGGACAATCGAGTATATCAAGATTTTGCATATACGCGTCATGAACGTATATACGAAGCCTTAATTATACTGGATAGATATAGAATCACACTCTAGTTGCCCGGACATGATTCTGATGATGGCGCGCCATCACCAGTATTTATTTTCGAGTTTCGAAAGTGGGATTTCTATATATTTCCATCAGACTGGTGTGAGAACCAAAATTAGAAAGGTTTTGTTGTTGTGATTTGACATCAAAAACATGATTTTCTGTATATATATCAAAATTATGAATTTGAAACGATAATCCACTAATTGATTGTTGATTGTGTTGTTTGATTATTGTTTTGATTAATTAAAATTTTGAACCATTTAGCCTAATGGAACCAAATTTAGAACTGAATTGAAAATTGATTACAATTGCATATATGTACATGTATATACATTGAACAGGTCATAACAAGGAGGCTAGAGAAGAGGAATAAAATTGTATGCCCGACAAATAGGTACATGTTTATTGTATTTCTTGGAGATTTAATGATTTATGAGCCGATTGGCTAGCTGCTTAGCTTTTCTTTTTTCTTTTGGATTGGTGAGGGCCATGGGAGGCTATTTGAAATTTCCTGAAGCTCCCGGTGCATGGGAGGCTATGGCAAAAAAATTCGAAAATTTAGGGTGTTAGCCAAATTTTTGAAAAAATTGAAAAGTTCTTAGAAACTGAAAAGTTGAAGAACTTAAGCCGTAAAGAAAATAATGAAAGTTGAGTTGTTGGTTGAACAACTTTCAGCTCCGTTCCTTTTCGAGGACGAAAAGATTTTAAGTAGGGGAGATTGTAACAATCCAGAAAATCTGAGCCAATTTAAAAAATTTATTTTGGCGAATTTAATGAATTTTGAATATTTAAAATGAATTAATTTAAATAATAACGACGAGAAATTTATTTCGAATAGAATTAGAACGTATATATTTATTTCAATCGTCGTTAGAATATAAATTTTTTATTTTAAATATAAAAGGAATTGGAAATGGCGCTGTAGTTTGAAAATTCGATTTCAAATTTCAAATGAATGCGCAGGATTCAAAATAAACCAAAATTTAGCGAAACCAAAAATATTTGAATCTATTTGAGAATATCTTTCCAACAAATCCAAAAATTTGAAATTTCATAGCTGGAATCAAAAGTTATGTCCAGTTGAAAATTCAGAATAGTCGCTATGGAATTCTGGCCCTTAAAAATGGAAATTTTGCAAACGACCTCTATTTTCGACGAAACCACTTTTGTTGGATCCGGGATGTCAAGTTATTACTAGATTCCACAATTCATAATTTTCTGAATCAATATGTGAGTGTGGCGAAGTTAAACGTGTTTTAATAGTTTCAGTCAATTTCGATCGACCAGGAAATGGCCATTTCTCAAACGGTCTCAGAATTTGATGAAATTAGTTTTGTTAGGACCGTATCGTCAATACGAAGCTAGAAATAATTTTTATGGAATATTTAGAGTCCGTATGTTACACCAGTAAATTGAAATGTGCATTCAAAATCAAAATATATATATTTATATTTTGATTTTGATGGAAACAGATCGTAACAGCCGAATTGGCTTACCAGACATATCCCATTGTGTTCGGAATAGGGGTAATTAGCTAGGGACGACAGGCGGTGGGTCCCGTTTTGAGATAGAAATTTAAAGTTACTTTTTGAAGAATTAAAATAATAAATTAAATAAAATAGACTAAAGCTTTCTCCCTATACCCGATCAACGCTACCCCATCGTGCAAACTCGTAATTCAAGAAAGGAAAAAAAGAAAAAAAAAACAATGCAGAGGGCGATGGAACCCTAGCGTCGCCACCCATCGTCGCGGGTCCCCCTCCAGCAACGCCACGCGCTGCTCCGCCCTACTTCCAATCGGGCCGCCACCAAGCTCGCTCCTACTCCGCTTCGAACGAGAAAACCCCCAAACCCTATCTGAAATCGAGCCCGCCGCCTCCCCCACTGGAGCTGCTGCCATCCACGACCCAGTCCACCACCTCCTCCTCCGTTCGAGACAACATCGCCTCTTTCACCACAGCCTGCGAGGCTCCTCCGCTTCAATGCGATAACCGTGAGTTTTTCATTTCGATTTCGATTTTATTTATTAAGGTAATTAAAATATAAGATTTTTTATATATTATAACATAGGATAAAAATTAAATTTTTACATATATGATAGCAATTAGAAAGAACAGATTTTGTTAGAAGAATAAAAGATTTGATTTTGATAAGTTAAAAGAATTGAAATTTATATATATTTTATTATAAATAAAAATATAATTCTTATATTGAAAGTGAACAAATAAAAATATGGTTTTTATTATATGTGAAGAATAAAAATATGATATTTATATAATAGAGAATAAAAATATGATTTTTATATACTAGAGAATATAAAAATGTGATTTTTATATGAGTAGCGTTATAAAAATATAATCTTTATTAGAAGAAGAGTGATGTAAAAATATAATTTTTATTATGAAGTAAACATGATAAAAATATGATCTTTATTATATGAACACCATCATAAAAATAGAATTTTTATCTATATAGTAGCAGTACAAAAATGTGATTTTTATCCATATATCGTAGTTATAAAAATGTGATTTTATATACATAGCAACAATATAAAGATGCGATTTTTATATATGTAGTGGATACGGACAATGAAAGTGACAAAAGGAAACACGACGAATATTTCTACATATGAAGAGTCGTGGCGTTTGGTTTAGCTTATGGGTGAGAACTTCTCACTTTTAATTTATTTTCTAGTTGAAATATATACTAGGATAAAGACGGTGCTTAGCAGCACCCGACACCCGTCGTCCACAGACCATGGATGACTTGTTTGTTTGATTGATGTGTTGTGAAAATTGATTATGTGATGTGGAGTGAATAAATATTTTATTGTTAAAAATATAATTTTTAACGTGCATACAAAATAAATACTTACAAAACAAATCGGACGATTTGTTTATGTACACTGATTTGATTGATAATGATTGGGGCGATAAATTTTACACATCGCCCAAATGCACAAATAAAAATTTGCGTTTGTTGATTTGAAACCCCACACGGGTGTTGGGATGATATTTGGCGTACACTAATCCCAATTGTTTAGTTGTATGTCAATCGATAGGTTGACAGAGAGTTGTGTGGTGCACTCTGGATGATGGTTGATTATTTATCATTGCTATTATATACATGTGTTGTATGAAAATACATGTGTTGTATGAAATCCATATAAATAACATTATATGTTAATTGAATGAGTCTCATTCCAATTTAGAAAATAAATTATATTCATGTGTTGAATAAACAAAATAGTCATGTGTTGACAATACTCATGTGTTGAGAATATTCATGTGTTGAAACCATTCATGTGTTGAAAATATTCATGTGTTGAATAAAATATTTATACAATAAAATTCACATTTTTATTGTAAGTAAGAATTAATAAATATTCATGTGTTGAATAAAGTATATATTCTTGTATTGAAGAAAATATTCATGTGTTGAATAGAATAACGAAGTTATTGAAATATATAAACCCGTGTTGATTAGATATGCGCCATTTTGACGCGAACGATATTTATATCGATTACATTCGTTTTTATAATGAATATAGAAAAAGAAGTGATTTTAAAATATAACGTTTTAAAAATATTATCATTTATATATTAATGATATGGAATATTCAATTTTGATTTAAAATTGAATATGAAGTTGAAATTGTTTTGAAAACGAATTTAAAACGATTTATAAAATATGTTTTAAATTGAAATCGACGAAATATATATAATATATATATATATTATATATATTAATGGCCTGAATAGAACGTGTCGCGCCGCGACAGTTCGCGAATTTCGACCATTGACTTCGAATTGACGTTGCGGGAGATCCGACCGTCGCATTCTCCTGAAACCGGAACCGTTGGATTCGTATCGAAAAGAGCTTTCAATGAATATTAGAAATTTGAAATCTAATGGTTGGATTTGGAATTATGTCCAAATCAAATTTGGAAAAGGTCGCTGTAAGTGCAGTTCGACGACCGTTATTTGAAATCGACTGAACGGGCCTTGATAAAATTATTTAAAATATTAATAATTTGTGTAAAATCATAATATATGAATTGGAAAGAACTGGGATGAAAAATCCCATATTTAAAAAGGATAAAAATATATTTTTATCAAAATGAACTAGTTATGAACTAGAATTATAATCCAATATTTTTGAATAAATAAATTGGATTTGAAGTGGTTTTAAAAATAATCAGAATTTCCAATATACGAATTGGAATGGATTTGAATCGAAATTATCTTCAGAATATTTCAATGTTTGATTTCGTGATTGTACAGATATGGTTGTGGAAATTTGAAAGATATATCTATACTGTCATTTCCAATACGATATTTGTTGGTTTCAGAATTTGATGTTGAATATAAGACAATACATTTTTATTCAGAGCCTTGTATTTAATATCAAATGGGATTTTGGATTCGTCGTGAATGGTGTCTTAAATAACACTGTTCTTGGACCCAATTTAGAAAAGAGTAAATCTTTTAATTAAGATTTAGTGAAATTGTCCAGTTAATTCAAATTTAATTGGAATTGAATTTAAATTGGTTTTTGGGGTTTATCGTGAGCGGTGTAAAACACCTGTTCTTTAACCTGATTAACAATGGAATGTGATTTTGGGTTTGTCGTGAACCGTGTTTTAGATGACATTGGTTCTTTAACCCAGTTAAAGACATAATATTGATTTTTGGGAAGATTAAAACTAAGTGGAGTTTTAATGAATCTTTAATTAGATTAAAGTGATCGAGAATGGAGTATCACCAGTTTTGCTCCAAACGATAGTTAAATCTTTTATTAGATTTGAACGTGAAATGGTAATTAATATTTACCGATAACACCGTGGTGTTGGATATGGAGTATTACCAGTTTTGCTCCATGGGATGAATAGGTTGGGATTGGAAAATAAAATAAATAATTACTTCGGTGTGGTTCGCTAATCCCGACTAGTTTGGAAAACCTTAACATGGTTTGAAATGATATACAAAGGAAGATTAAAGAATAAATTTAGAAGAATTTGTCTTTGATAAAATTAATGGGAACCTTTCCCTATGAATGTGAATATTTGAATAAAAGAATATTCTGAATTGGAATGAGGCGTATGTTGTGTTTGGGTAGCACTTGTTTATTATATACGCGAGTTATTCAGAACGGCCGTGTTTATACCTATTCTGAATAACCGATTCGACGATAAGTCGAAGATGAAGACGGTGGTTGAAGACGGTGGTTGAAGACCGGAGGTCTTCACATCGTTTGGATGATTACTGATGATCTTGATTGGGCTGTACACCCAAGAGGAGGGAATCAGTTAGTGATCATCCAGACGTACTTGGAGATCGATGGAAATGCGAGGAATAAGGTTCCTCCGGTTTCGTTCATACCCAGAACAAACTTGTAAATGAACTATGTGTCTGACATTGGATTTTGTTCTGTGTGATTGATTTCTGTTAAATATATATATCTGTTTGGCGGCAGAGAATTTATTCTCTTGCTTAGCGCCCTTCTCTGAGATGTACGAGCTCAGAGGTTATATATTGATGGATATCAATCGCATGGCATGAATTGCCTGTGTGGCATGCCTAAGTGGCAAATGATTAAGGCTTCTGTTGAAAAGCAAAGTCTTGTGGTTGATGATCAAAGCACGACCTGTGTGGCGTAGCTTTGTGTATGGCGTTAATTCGTGAGCCTCACACCTCGGTATGAGTCAAAAATGGGATAAGGACCTAAAGAGTGCACGACGTTTCTTTCTAGCTATGGGTGACGTCAGTGACCTACCAGCCCTGACATTTATATTATTTTTACATGTGTGGTTGTTGGATGTGATGCGCCTCGGATATAAGTACTATAGGACCGGGAAACGTGTGTTCAGGAATACTAATCCTCAAAAGTAAGAGAGGACCGGCCTTGGAGGTTCCAAGGATCACTGTGTGTGGTCCTGAGACATTTGCTAGAGTGTCTCGAACGGAGAGGAGCTTTCCCCTTGCCTCGACTCATGATGGAATCCAATTTCCAATACGTGATAATTCTGTTTTATTTGTAGAACCTAGTATGGCGACATAGTAGATGGTAGCTATGCCGTCTATGATTGATATTTATGATTGAAATTGTTTTGACACTATACACTTATTGTAATATCAAAATAATCTGTTTTTAAACGTATCAAGCATTCTTTGGCTATTATAAGGTAAAACCATATCCTCCGGCTTGCGTTGCATTGTGTGATGGGACCTGAGTCTTATAATAGCTTCATTTTTCTTTATTTAGCATTGCGCTGTTTGTTTTATGCACTGGTATTCTTGGGAGGAAACCCGTTCCGTGTTATACGGCGTGGTCCTTGATTTACCTAACTTTAAAAATAAAGATTAATAACTGTTTTAGTTTTCACACCAGTCACATGACTGACCTGGAGTTTATTGTTTTAACTTAAACTCTGGGTGCCCTTATTTTCCGCACGGGCAGCTAGTGGTTGGGTTTTGCAGATTTATATTCACATGATCCTGGTTTATAGCTGAAGGGATATTCGGAAAGCACTGTATCCGCGTATTTCTTTCAGTTATGTTTTGTATTATTTTTCCGTTGCTATGTATTTAAATGTAATTTAAATCTCTGATATTTATCAAATGTGTAATATTTATTCTTACTCTGTATATTCTTGTATTCTGATGGAATTGTTGTAATAAACAATGATATGTTCTTCTGTTTGCGTTTTGATTCGTCTTGTCCTCATGGTAATTCGTTATTTCTCTTCACTTCGGAGACCGGGGAAGTTCAGGTCGCTTCATTTGGTATCAGAGCTTTGGTTTACAGAGCTCGAGAACAAGACACATTTGAACCAATCGAAAGAATTCATCAGAGATTGGACTAGCAGTGTCCAATAAGAATAACTCGTTAGAGATGGGATCAGTTATATCCTAGAACGAGTGTGAAGAGTATATTTTTTTAAAATAAAAAATGAAAACAAGTTTTGTTTAGAAAATTTAAACCATTTTATACGTATTTGAATATTTTATTTGTATAGATTTGGACAATCGAGTATATCAAGATTTTGCATATACGCGTCATGAACGTATATACGAAGCCTTAATTATACTGGATAGATATAGAATCACACTCTAGTTGCCCGGACATGATTCTGATGATGGCGCGCCATCACCAGTATTTATTTTCGAGTTTCGAAAGTGGGATTTCTATATATTTCCATCAGACTGGTGTGAGAACCAAAATTAGAGAGGTTTTGTTGTTGTGATTTGACATCAAAAACATGATTTTCTGTATATATATCAAAATTTTGAATTTGAAACGATAATCCACTAATTGATTGTTGATTGTGTTGTTTGATTATTGTTTTGATTAATTAAAATTTTGAACCATTTAGCCTAATGGAACCAAATTTAGAACTGAATTGAAAATTGATTACAATTGCATATATGTACATGTATATACATTGAACAGGTCATAGCAAGGAGGCTAGAGAAGAGGAATAAAATTGTATGCCCGACAAATAGGTACATGTTTATTGTATTTCTTGGAGATTTAATGATTTATGAGCCGATTGGCTAGCTGCTTAGCTTTTCTTTTTTCTTTTGGATTGGTGAGGGCCATGGGAGGCTATTTGAAATTTCCTGAAGCTCCCGGTGCATGGGAGGCTATGGCAAAAAAATTCGAAAATTTAGGGTGTTAGCGAAATTTTTGAAAAAATTGAAAAGTTCTTAGAAACTGAAAAGTTGAAGAACTTAAGCCGTAAAGAAAATAATGAAAGTTGAGTTGTTGGTTGAACAACTTTCAGCTCCGTTCCTTTTCGAGGACGAAAAGATTTTAAGTAGGGGAGATTGTAACAATCCAGAAAATCTGAGCCAATTTAAAAAATTTATTTTGGCGAATTTAATGAATTTTGAATATTTAAAATGAATTAATTTAAATAATAACGACGAGAAATTTATTTCGAATAGAATTAGAACGTATATATTTATTTCAATCGTCGTTAGAATATAAATTTTTTATTTTAAATATAAAAGGAATTGGAAATGGCGCTGTAGTTTGAAAATTCGATTTCAAATTTCAAATGAATGCGCAGGATTCAAAATAAACCAAAATTTAGCGAAACCAAAAATATTTGAATCTATTTGAGAATATCTTTCCAACAAATCCAAAAATTTGAAATTTCATAGCTGGAATCAAAAGTTATGTCCAGTTGAAAATTCAGAATAGTCGCTATGGAATTCTGGCCCTTAAAAATGGAAATTTTGCAAACGACCTCTATTTTCGACGAAACCACTTTTGTTGGATCCGGGATGTCAAGTTATTACTAGATTCCACAATTCATAATTTTCTGAATCAATATGTGAGTGTGGCGAAGTTAAATGTGTTTTAATAGTTTCAGTCAATTTCGATCGACCAGGAAATGGCCATTTTTCAAACGGTCTCAGAATTTGATGAAATTAGTTTTGTTAGGACCGTATCGTCAATACGAAGCTAGAAATAATTTTTATGGAATATTTAGAGTCCGTATGTTACACCAGTAAATTGAAATGTGCATTCAAAATAAATATATATATTTTGATTTTGATGGAAACAGATCGTAACAGCCGAATTGGCTTACCAGACATATCCCATTGTGTTCGGAATAGGGGTAATTAGCTAGGGACGACAGGCGGTGGGTCCCGTTTTGAGATAGAAATTTAAAGTTACTTTTTGAAGAATTAAAATAATAAATTAAATAAAATAGACTAAAGCTTTCTCCCTATACCCGATCAACGCTACCCCATCGTGCAAACTCGTAATTCAAGAAAGGAAAAAAAGAAAAAAAAAACAATGCAGAGGGCGATGGAACCCTAGCGTCGCCACCCATCGTCGCGGGTCCCCCTCCAGCAATGCCACGCGCTGCTCCGCCCCACTTCCAATCGGGCCGCCACCAAGCTCGCTCCTACTCCGCTTCGAACGAGAAAACCCCCAAACCCTATCTGAAATCGAGCCCGCCGCCTCCCCCACTGGAGCTGCTGCCATCCACGACCCAGTCCACCACCTCCTCCTCCGTTCGAGACAACATCGCCTCTTTCACCACAGCCTGCGAGGCTCCTCCGCTTCAATGCGATAACCGTGAGTTTTTCATTTCGATTTCGATTTTATTTATTAAGGTAATTAAAATATAAGATTTTTTATATATTATAACATAGGATAAAAATTAAATTTTTACATATATGATAGCAATTAGAAAGAATAGATTTTGTTAGAAGAATAAAAGATTTGATTTTGATAAGTTAAAAGAATTGAAATTTATATATATTTTATTATAAATAAAAATATAATTCTTATATTGAAAGTGAACAAATAAAAATATGGTTTTTATTATATGTGAAGAATAAAAATATGATATTTATATAATAGAGAATAAAAATATGATTTTTATATACTAGAGAATATAAAAATGTGATTTTTATATGAGTAGCGTTATAAAAATATAATCTTTATTAGAAGAAGAGTGATGTAAAAATATAATTTTTATTATGAAGTAAACATGATAAAAATATGATCTTTATTATATGAACACCATCATAAAAATAGAATTTTTATCTATATAGTAGCAGTACAAAAATGTGATTTTTATCCATATATCGTAGTTATAAAAATGTGATTTTATATACATAGCAACAATATAAAGATGCGATTTTTATATATGTAGTGGATACGGACAATGAAAGTGACAAAAGGAAACACGACGAATATTTCTACATATGAAGAGTCGGGGCGTTTGGTTTAGCTTATGGGTGAGAACTTCTCACTTTTAATTTATTTTCTAGTTGAAATATATACTAGGATAAAGACGGTGCTTAGCAGCACCCGACACCCGTCGTCCACAGACCATGGATGACTTGTTTGTTTGATTGATGTGTTGTGAAAATTGATTGTGTGAAGTGGAATGAATAAATATTTTATAGTTAAAAATATAATTTTTAACGTGTATATAAAATAAATACTTATAAACAAATTGGACGATTTGTTTATGTACACTGATTTGACTGATATTGATTGGGACGATAGATTTTACACATCGCCCAAATGCACAAATAAAAATATGTGTTTGTTGATTTGAAACCCCACACGGGTGTTGGGATGATATTTGGCGTACACTAATCCCAATTGTTTTGTTGTATGTCAATCGATAGGTTGACAGACAGTTGTGTGGTGCACTCTGGATGATGGTTGATTATTTATCTTTGCTATTATATACATGTGTTGTATGGAATCCATATAAATAACATTATATGGTAATTGAGTGGGTCTCATTCCAATTTAGAAAATAAATTATATTCATGTGTTGAATAAACAAAATAGTCATGTGTTGACAATACTCATGTGTTGAGAATATTCATGTGTTGAAACCATTCATGTGTTGAAAATATTCATGTGTTGAATAAAATATTTATACAATAAAATTCACATTTTTATTGTAAGTAAGAATTAATAAATATTCATGTGTTGAATAAAGTATATATTCATGTGTTGAAGAAAATATTCATGTGTTGAATAGAATAACGAAGTTATTGAAATATATAAAGCCGTGTTGATTAGATATGCGCCATTTTGACGCGAACGATATTTATATCGATTATATTCATTTTTATAATGAATATAGAAAAAGAAGTGATTTCAAAATATAACGTTTTGAAAATATTATCATTTATATATTAATGATATGAAATATTCAATTTTGATTTAAAATTGAATATGAAGTTGAAATTGTTTTGAAAACGAATTTAAACGATTTATAAAATATGTTTTGAATTGAAATCAACGAAATATATATAATATATATTATATATATTAATGGCCTGAATAGAACGCGCCGCACCGCGGCAGTTCGCGAATTTCGACTATTGATTTCGAATTGACGTTGCGGGAGATCCGACCATCGGATTCTCCTGAAAACGGAACCGTTGGGTTCGTATCGAAAAGCGCTTTCCAATGAATATTAGAAATTTGAAATCTAATGGTTGGATTTGGAATTATATCCAAATCAAATTTAGAAAAGGTCGTTGTAAGTGCAGTTCGACGACCGTTATTGGAAATCGACTGAACGGGCCTTGATAAAATTATTAAAAATATTAATAATTTGTGAAAAATCATAATATATGAATTAGAAAGAACTGGGATGAAAAATCCCATATTTAAAAAGGATAAAAATATATTTTTATCAAAATGAACTAGTTATGAACTAAAATTATAATCCAATATTTTTGAATAAATAAATTGGATTTGAAGTGGTTTTAAAAATAATCAGAATTTCCAGCATATGAATTGGAATGGATTTGAATCGAAATTATCTTCGGAATATTTCGATGTTGGATTTCGTGATTGGATAGATATGGTTGTGGAAATTTGAAAGATATATTTATATCGTTATTTCCAATACGATATTTGTTGGTTTCAGAATTTGATGTTGAATATAAGCCGATACATTTTCTATTCAGAGCCTTGTATTTAATATAAAATGGGATTTTGGGTTCGTCGTGAATGGTGTCTTAAATAACACTGTTCTTGGACCCAGTTTAGAAAAAAATAAATCTTTTAATTAAGATTTAGTGTAATTGTCCAGTTAATTAGTATTTAATTGGAATTGAATTTAAATTGGTTTTTGGGGTATATCGTGAGCGGTATTTTGAATAACACTTGTTCTTTAACCCGATTAACAATGGAATGTGATTTTGGGTTTGTCGTGAACCGTGTTTTAGATGACATTGGTTCTTTAACCCAGTTAAAGACAGGATATTGATTTTTGGGAAGGTTAAAACTAAGTGGAGTTTTAATGATTCTTTAATTAGATTAAAGTGATCGAGAATGGAGTATCACCAGTTTTGCTCCAAACGATAGTTAAATCTTTAATTAGATTTGAACGTGAAATGGTAATTAATATTTACCAATAACACCGTGGTATTAGATATGGAGTATTACCAGTTTTGCTCCATGGGATGAATATGTTGGGATTGGGAAATAAAATAAATAATTACTTTGGTGTGGTTCGCTAGTCCCGACTAGTTTGGAAAACCTTAACATGGTTTGAAATGATATCCATAGGAAGATTAAAGAATAAGTTTAGAAGAATTTATCTTTGATAAAATTAATGGGAACCTTTCCCCAAGAATGTGAATATTTGAATAAAAGAATATTCTAAATTGGAATGAGGCATATGTTGTGTTTGTGTAGCACTTGTTTATTATATATGCGAGTTATTCGAAAAGGCCGGGTTTATACCCATTCTGAATAACCGATTCGACGATAAGTCGAAGATGAAGACGGTGGTTAAAGACCGGAGGTCTACACATCGTTTGGATGATTACTGATGATCTTGATTGAGCTGTACACCCAAGAGGAGGGAATCAGTTGGTGATCGTCCAGACGTACTTGGAGATCGATGGATATGCGAGGAATAAGGTTCCTCCGGTTTCGTTCAGACCCAGAACGAACTTGTAAATGGACTGTGTGTCTGATATTGGATTTTGTTCTATGTGATTGATTTCTATTAAATATATATCTGTTTGGCGGCGGAGAATTTATTCTCTTGCTTAACGCCCTTCTCTAGGACGTGCGAACTTAGAGCTTATATATTTATGGATATCAATGCGCATGGCATGAATTTCCTATGTGGCATGCGTAAGTGGCAAATGATCAAGGCTTCTGTTGAAAAGCAAAGTCTTGTGGTTGATGATCAAAGCACGGCCTGTGTGACATAGCTTTGTGTATGGCGTTAATTCGCGAGCCTCACACCTCGGTATGAGTCAAAAACGGGATAAGGACCCAAGGAGTGCACGACGTTTCTTTCTAGCTATGGGTGATGTCAGTGACCTACCAGCCCTGACATTTATATTATTTTTACCTATGTGGTTGTTGGATGTGAGACGCCTCGGATATAGGTCCTATAGGACCAGGAAACGTGTGTTCAGGAATACTAATCCTCAAAAGTAAGAGAGGACCGGCCTTAGAGGTTCCAAGGATCGCTGTGTGTGGTCCTGAGACATTTGCTAGAGTGTCTCGAACGGAGAGGAGCTTGCCCCTTGCCTCGACTCATGATGGAATCTAATTTCCAATACATGATAATTCAGTTTTATTTGTAGAACCTAGTATGGCGACATAGTAGATGGTAGCTATGCCGCCTACGATTGATATTTATGACTGAAATTGTTTTGACACTATACACTTATAGTAATATCAAAATAATCTATTTTTAAACGTATCAAGCATTCTTTGGCTATTATAAGGTAAAACCCTATCCTCCGGCTTGCGTTGCATTGTGTGATGGGACCTGGGTCTTATAATAGCTTCATTTTTCTTTATTTAGCATTGCGCTGTTTGTTTTATGCACTGGTATTCTTGGGAGGAAATCCGTTCCGTGTTATACGGCGTGGTCCCTTGATTTACCTAACTTTAAAAATAAAGATTAATAACTGTTTTAGTTCTCACACCAGCCACATCACTGACCTAGAGTTTATTGTTTTAACCTAAACTCTGGGTGCCCTTATTTTCCGCACGGTCAGCTAGTGGTTGGGTTTTGCAGATTTATATTCATAAGATCCTGGTTTATAGCTGAAGTGATATTTGGAAAGCTCTGTATCCGCGTATTTCTTTCAGTTATGTTTTGTATTATTTTTCCACTGCTATGTATTTAAATGTAATTTAAATCTCTGATATTTATCAAATGTGTAATATTTATTCTTACTTTGTATATTCTTGTATTCTGATGGAATTGTTGTAATAAACAATGATACATTCTTCTATTTGCGTTCTGATTCGTCTTGTCCTCATGGTAATTCGTTCTTTCTCTTCTGTTCGGAGACTGGGGAAGTTCGGGTCGCTTCATTTTCTGACCTCCCTCGTGATAACAATTAAACAAATAGTAGGTGGGAACCCTTGAGTGATGAAGTCATGGAGACTGGAGCATGAAAAAGGAGATTCGATAGCTTATCATCATTATTATTTTCATGTTCGAAAGTTTATTGTGTTCGTGGGTTATTATTGATGTACCGTGATATGTTAGTTGGAATTTCATGTAATTAACACTATTGTGGTTTTATTTAATGGTATATCTTTTTTCAGTTGTTATATTTTATCTCTTTCGCTGTGAGATTATGCATTTCGTTTTTAGTTTAGCTCTGTTTATGTATTCCTTATAGAAACCAGCGATTCATTTAGAATGGCTCTAAGTTCCAATGAGCCTTTTTTAAGTTGAGATTTAGGCCCATTCTGCGAGGGTTGTTACATTAGGTATCAGGGCTTAGGCTACCCGATTACGGGGAGACTATACATATAAGAGGCGTACTTATTACTTTAAAAAAGAGTTTTCAAAATGTTTTATTATATATAAGTTTATATTTATTTATTTAAGGTACGTGTATTTCTATATAGTAGTACTAATAGGTCCATCTAGGAGAGGATTGACCTTAATTTCTATAAATACCCTAAAAACTATACAATGATTTATAAACATCCTTATCAATTTAGAAATCGGTAAGTATATAATTGTTATAAGGACCACAAGGTTGGAAAAGTGGAAAGGATTTAACCTCCCTATTTAATATGCAGTAAATGAAAATCAAATTGGTGACTTAACTATCATTTATAGAGAGGATAAGGGAGAAATAAATAAAAAGTATTGAGAATAGGTGTCGGTTAGGATAACCAGTGATATGGAAAAATTTATGTTCATTACATAATAATACCTTGATTTTTAACGAAAGATGGAAGTACAACATTTGTTAAATGGTATAAACTTCCATAATAATAAATATTGAAATTCGAAATATGAAAGAACACTAAATGGTCAGTAAGCACAAGAATATTGAAAAACGGAAAATATTAATTAAGTAATTAAGACCGTTTATGCAAAGGTATGAATATTTAACTTTGAATTAAACAATAAATGTTCATAAGATTGAGCATTACTTTGATTGGTTTAAATGGACATGAAGCACTTCTAAGGCAGCTATTAGGAAAGTTAAGAGATAAATAATAGGAATATCAAAGAAAAGAGTTAAGATAGGAAACAGACATCCATGAAAAAGTGGACATCAATCCTTGTTCAAAAGAAAGTAGGTAAAACATGAATGTTTGAAAGAATAGAATAAATATGTTTTTTCAAATTAGCAAAAAGCTTGTTAGAAGATTTTTGGCATATCACTAAATTATTTTATAGAACAAAAAATTGAAGTAACCGTGGTTCCTTGATAAGCTCAAGTATGTAATGGTTCCAATCAGAAAAAAAATTTGGAAATATGATTTTTGAAAACACAAATGTTTTTGGGAAAATTTGGAAACTTTGATGTGTATGATGGTAGGAAGGATCCTACCACACACTTGACGCGCTATATGCGTCATATGGAAGTGCTATCAGCGTCGGCGAACGTCATGGCTAAATGCTTCCTGCTCTACCTCACTGACATCGGTGCTACGTGGTTAGGCAGCTAAAATCTGAATCAATCAATAGCTAGAATACTCTGATCATTGGATTTGTTGAACAATTCAAGGTCAATATCTCACGATCCATGGAGAGACTCTGTGCTTTTTTCTGGAAAGGTTCAATGCGGCAATAAGATTGGTAGAACGATTAGAACTGTCTATGGTGCTTGTGGCTACTGTATCCGACGTCTTGGATAAGTCAAACTTTAAGGTCTCTTTGCAACGGGATCAGCCGAGGGATCTTGGCGAATTTTATTTTGAAGAAAATAGTTTTCTACATGAGGAAGATGCAAGAGTTGAGAAGGAGATTGTCGAGATTAATATGGCTCAGGACGCAGGACCTTCTGGATTTAGGAAAGGAAAAGATAAGGGCGAAGGAAAAGTCCCGGTCAGGAATGACCAAAATGCTGAATCTCGGAGAGATACAAAGTTTTGCAGATACACTTAACTCAATTCCTCTTTGGAGGACATCTATATGTATATTCATGATATAGCTCCATTTAAAAAGCCTTCTAGGAGGGAGCCTACTCAAAAAAGGAATTCTGGACTACCTGTTTCTTGAACTGGATGATCATACCATAAATGAATGCAGGCATTTATGTGATATAATTGAAGAGCATGTCGGACATGGAGAACTGGCACAGTATGTTGGAAATCAGACTACAACAGTGGAATTAGAAGTGCCACCTACTGCTCCCCGAAGAGGGAACGATTCACGATCTGGCTTACGTGGATTGATCATCAACTGATCTGGTTTTCTTTGGATTTCGTGGAAATCTATCTTGCTGGATTGTGGGATTCTCGGGATTTTGTTTTCTTTGGTGTAACACCCCGTGTATTCTATAACCGTGAAAGTCATAAATTAAAGTATAATTAATTTGAAATCAAATAACTAAGGGAAACGGGATACGCCATTGCGTTCGTCTCGGAAAAATACGCGAAATAGAGTCCGAGTTTTCGAAAAACGGAGTCCGTATGAAGAAGATATAGCCTCCGGAAGTTTCTGAATTAAGTTTAAAATTCGAACAGCTCAGAAAAACAATTTTTAAATTAAAAATCGGGCCCAATTGGCCAGGGCGGGAAAATTCCCGCCTAAGGCACCCAGGTCGACTGGGCTGTCGACCTGGTTTAGCCAGGTCGACAGGGCTGTCGACAGGGCTGTCGACCTGGTCCAGACCCAGGTCGAACCCAGTCCACCCTGGCTGGCCTAGTCTATGTTGGTCGATTTTCAGAAGCATGCTTTGTCATTAGGGCTAGGTGGCAGGCTCTAATTGGTCTCTCTTTCGAATGAATGGCTACGATCAATCCAAGCAACATCGATGGTCCTAATCAGTTCATAAACTCTATAAAAATGACCCTAGACTCTACCTAACCTAAGTCTCTAACACAATTCTCTAGCCTCCATTGCTCTCTTCTTCTAATTAAAAATAAAAATAGCGTCGCTACTCTGCTAGAATCAAAACTAGAAGTCAATCAACATCATCCTAAATTCAAATTTGAGATAAAAGCTTCTGCAACAATTCTGTAACAACTAAAGTTCTTTCTTTAATCCAATCAAGGCAAGTACAGTTATTTTCTGCTATAATCGTTAATTATAATTTTGATATGTTTTTAATTCTGAATCTGAGATTGTATATATATTCTCTTCTGTCAGATCTGTTTTTCTGTGACTGTTCTGTATCCCTTTTCTTCTTTTCTGTTTCTATAGCCAGGCTACCACGAGCCTGTGCCTAATCTCATAAGAGATGAACGTATGAACGCCAATTTTGGGATGAATGATGCGAAATTTGACAAGACTGAATTGAATGTATGACTTTAGGTCTGAGGCATAAAATATATTGGACATGTGACTTGGGATTGGATGCATAAATTTGACTATGAACATATAATTTATATATGTTGTATGCATAGTGTATGTTGTAATTTAGATCTGTAATTAATTAGAAAAAAAAAATGAGCATATGTTGTAAACTAGATTTGGATCTATGCATATTCTATGATAGAAGAAAAGAGGAACCATTTTATGATTACATATGATTTGAGACTTTGGACAAAATGCATATAAAAGTCAAGATCTGATTTTTTTAGAAGATATGATTTAAAGATTTAGATTGTTGGGTATATTTTGCATAATGATTCATGACTTAATAAGAAGAAGGATATGGAAACGTAGGTGTAAAAGATTTACATTAATTAGGATCTCTACTATTGTGATTACACTTAAATAGGGAATTTTGCATATATGGCATGCATTGTAATTAATGATCATATTTGGTATAATTTATATGTGGATCTGCTGTATAAGGTTAGTTTAGCAAAAATTGGAACATATGTTATAGGGTAAATTATGTCCATATTCTGCAGTATGTAAATGTATGCAAACATGGAAGTATATGATCTTATTGTGAATCACGACAATTATTTAGGCATATGAATTTAGGCCTAATTTATGTTTAGGCAAGGCATGTAAATAGAGCCTTTAGAAATATTAAACCTGCTAAATCTGTCATTTACTGAATCCGTTGAAAATGCCTATTTTGCTAATTTGCTAAGTTGCCTAAAACTGCTAGTTCTGTTATATTGCATAGACTGCTAATTAGATTGAAATGCCAAATCTGTTAAATTTGTCTGTTGAGATGCCTAACCTGTTATATGCCAAAATCTGCTAAGTTGCTAAATCTATTAAATCCGTTAAGTCATATAATCTGGAAAAAATCTGCTATCTGCTAAAATCTGTTATCTGCTGTGTTGATATAATCATCCTGTTATTGATATAATCTGAATTGGCATATATATATATTGGGCGTGCGCATAAACGGTAAATTATTAATTAATTGGCCGCAAAGATAAACATGGCTAACTCGAGGTTAGAATGAGTTTGCGGCGTAATTCTGCCCGGAACCGCCCGGTACATCCAGTGGCCGCAAACAATAGGTTCTAATGTGAGAAGTTAGTCATAACCTGCTTAAGACACGAGGTTAGGTCTGGCTTGTGGCAGAAGTCTGCCCGGAACCGCCCGGCCCATCCAGCGGCCACAAGCTAGCGACCTAATGTGAGAGGTCTGGGCATTAATAATTAATTAATGCAAATCTAAGATAAGAATGACGTCTAAAACGTATTGGGGAAAATAGGGATAAACCAACGGGATTAATAGGTGTAGTAAACCCGTCCAATACAAAGTTAGACAAATCTGAAAAATCTGTACATCTGACCCGTTAGTCTGAAAACTTGTTAACTTAATTTGTGAACTAGTAAATCTGAATTCTGTATGTCTGAACTTGTAAACAAATAAATCTGAAATCTGTTAGTCTGGGGACACAAGGTTAGGAAGGGAATTACTTGTGTCATCTGTTGTTTGGGACCCATATTAGTCAGTAACCCTTTCTTGTATCAAAACTTTGACCCAACAGTAGGTAGGGTCCGGGCACGCTTACTGAACTAATTATAAGTGGTTCATTCTGATAATGGCGAGGGGTGTTGATGGTGCGTTCCAACCGGGTCATGTGCGTGCATGGATCCCGGTCTGCCTCTGAGGATGTAAGACGCCGTGACATCTGTAAATAGGTCTGTGCCAATTGGTTGTCACTTTAGGGAGTGATACACCCTACTGTGGGGCCGACACAGGATATTTATGTATTAGGGAGCCGATCGCTTGGGGGTAGGGTTTTAGGGTACGCTTAGTTCTGTCTATTTCTGTTGGTACCGTCTGTTTTTGTTGGGTGGTAACACCTGTCTGTTTCTGTGTGGTACCGTCTGTTCGGGTGGTAAAGGCCCATTACTAGTGTACACCTAATTCTACATTCTGTTTCCGTAGGGATAAATCTGTTTCTGCTTCTGTCTGTTTCTGATCAGGTAGTAAAGGCCCATTATTAGCATTCTGTTTCTGTTAAAGTATTCTGTACCCATTCCTGCTTCAATTTAGACATTAGGGTGGCACCTAATTCTGCTATACTAGTATTAGTGCAGAGAAGTGTAAAACAATAGTTTATATCATTCTGTTTTTCTGTTATATCTGCTACACCTGTTACAGTTATCTCACATCCAGTTTTATGTTCATATCATATTATTATTATCTGTTCATATGCTGAAAGTCACTGGACTTGCCAGACTTTTTGTCTGACCCTTGTTGTTTCGCCTCCTTTCTTCCGTTTCCCCCCAGGTTATCCAAGGAGGGAAATACTTTAGCTTGACCCGGATTTCTCTTTGCTTGAAGTGCTTAAAGTATGGCTTGGCTCTGTATAGCTTCCGTTCCATGGGGATTATGATTTTAAAACCATGCATTTTGAAGGCTTTTGTACAAGACTGATATTTTGTACTTGAATTCTGAAATTGAAAGGATGTAACCATATTAATTTCCGTTTCCGCTGTAATAAAGTTAAAAATTTTCAAGTACTGTTTTATCTGTCTTGTAAGTTTCTGTTCTGTTTACTAAAATGCTCCACCAAAGTTAAGGCATTCCCTTTGTGAGTGACCTTAACGGAGGTGGGGTGTTACACTTGGTATCAGAGCTGAACGTTACCAGATTTTATAAAAAGTTTTGAAAATTATTTTCAAAAAAGGTTTTAAAAGGAAGTATTTTCAAAAAAAAAAAAAAATAAAGCTTATTTTGAAAAACATAATCCCCAAGAGCCATATATATCTTTCTTTCAGTCCTTTTTGTATTGAACCTTTCCTTTTTCATTTCAGCATGTCTGAAGCATCTGAGATACCAGAGGGTGTTCATGTACCCGGTTGGTTTCGTCAATATCTTGAGGCTAGGACCGCCGCTGCAGGTCCAGCAAATGATCCCCCTCTTCCACCCCCTCCTCGTGCAATTGCTTTCTCAAAGATCTGTAGAGATTTTAGGGCCATGGGTGGGAAGGATTTCAAAGGAACTGAATCATTCATAGAAGCAAGGAATTGGCTCAAAGAAACTGAGGATCTATTCGTTATCTTCGAGGTGGACGATAGGCAGAAGGTACAGTTGGCAGTATGGCTGCTCAAAGACGAAGCTTCCTATTGGTGGGAAGTCACTAACGCCGAGAGGCCGGTTGAGACATGGATGGATTTCAGAACAAGGTTTGAGACAAAATTCCTCTCGCAAGCTGAACGAAGTTTACAATTGGAAAAGTTCTTGTCTCTTAAGCAAGGAAGTATGACGGTCAAGGAATACGTCAACCAGTTCAACCAACTAGCAAGATTCGGATTGGATTTAGTCAACACTCAGCATAAAAAGGCTCTCCGCTTTGTTAAAGGATTGAATGAGCCACTGCACAGCCTAGCCATGACCCATGTACCCATGGGAGCAACTTACGAGAAATTGGTGGATATGGCACTACTGCACGAGGAAGGCAAGGGCCCGAAAGAGACAAAGAAGGAAGAACCACAGAATAAGAAAGCGGGGCCCAAAAAGTAAACACAAAAGAAGGATGAGAAGTCTGAAGATAAGAAGGGGAAAAAGTGCTTTACTTGTGGGAGCTCAACTCATCTGAACAAGGATTGCAGAAAAAGGAAGGGCGCATGCTTCAACTGTGGGGAGATGGGACACTTCACTAGGGACTGCCCGAAGAGACGAGGACAAGGAGGGCAGGCGAACACTCTTGAGGCTAGTGGCTAGGATAGAAATAGGAAAATTTCTATAGTAGGTTTAATTTCTTTATCTGATTATGGAGTTAAGACTTTTTCTGATTCTGGTATTTTGATTTTGTAATCGATACTCTGCACTTTAATACTAGTATTATTTCTGAATTCCGCTATAGACTCAGACCCAAAAGGGTTATGGATCATCTGTTTGAGATTGGGGTTTGAGGGATATCTGTGTTAGGCGTCAAGTATGACGCATACATTCTGAGTTTTCGTGGGGTATGATTTTATCATGCTTAGCTTCCTAAGAATCATTAGGGAACCTGATCTGTACCAGTAGTCTGTAAATGTCTAAATACTTTTTATAGGATTTCCAGTTTTGACATTGTCTAAAGAAGGTAATCCTCTGGGTGTCAATTTGATGTTGGTTTCGGTCTTTGGGGCCGATACTTAGGACCCATGTCTAATGGGAACCAAATTTTCGTTCTATCTGTACTCGCTTCCATCATTCGACTGTATCCTATCGATCGAATATTTGAACTTTAGGTAGAAACTAATGGGTGTAAACATGTGTTTGAGACATGTTATGTTTGATGGTTGCAAGTGGATGCAAGTGGTTGCTAGTGGTTGCCCGTGGATGCATATACACACACTAGGCACTAGATCGGCTCGAAAACACTCTCATACTGCATATGGATGGGTGAGCATTTTTCAATTCTTGTGGATGCAAAATGGTTGATTCAGCACATGGATGTTGCATTTGAGTGAATGATTGTGCACTCATATAGAAATAATATATATCATTAGAATTCTATTGCATACATGTTGGACTCATGGCACTGACATAATTCGCATTAAGGAGGTCAACTGAACCAGTAGACCGCCTGATCTTTGCATTAGATAAGGAACATATACACACACTTTTGCATATGTTCATACAACATTAGAAGTTTTCTAAGGACAATGGATGCTTGTGGATGATGGTTGAGTAGATGGGTGATTGGATGGTAGGACACATTCTTCTTAACTTGAAGATTTCGGGGACGAAATCCTTTTAAGTGGGGGAGAATGTAACACCCCGTGTATTCTATAACCGTGAAAGTCATAAATTAAAGTATAATTAATTTGAAATCAAAGAACTAAGGGAAACGGGATACGCCATTGCGTTCGTCTCGAAAAAATACGCGAAATAGAGTCCGAGTTTTCGAAAAACGGAGTCCGTATGAAGAAGATATAGCCTCCGGAAGTTTCTGAATTAAGTTTAAAATTCGAACAGCTCAGAAAAACAATTTTTAAATTAAAAATCGGGCCCAATTGGCCAGGGCGGGAAAATTCCCGCCTAAGGCACCCAGGTCGACTGGGCTGTCGACCTGGTTTAGCCAGGTCGACAGGGCTGTCGACAGGGCTGTCGACCTGGTCCAGACCCAGGTCGAACCCAGTCCACCCTGGCTGGCCTAGTCTATGTTGGTCGATTTTCAGAAGCATGCTTTGTCATTAGGGCTAGGTGGCAGGCTCTAATTGGTCTCTCTTTCGAATGAATGGCTACGATCAATCCAAGCAACATCGATGGTCCTAATCAGTTCATAAACTCTATAAAAATGACCCTAGACTCTACCTAACCTGAGTCTCTAACACAATTCTCTAGCCTCCATTGCTCTCTTCTTCTAATTAAAAATAAAAATAGCGTCGCTACTCTGCTAGAATCAAAACTAGAAGTCAATCAACATCATCCTAAATTCAAATTTGAGATAAAAGCTTCTGCAACAATTCTATAACAACTAAAGTTCTTTCTTTAATCCAATCAAGGCAAGTACAGTTATTTTCCGCTATAAACGTTAATTATAATCTTGATATGTTTTTAATTCTGAATCTGAGATTGTATATATATTCTCTTCTGTCAGATCTGTTTTTCTGTGACTGCTCTGTATCCCTTTTCTTCTTTTCTGTTTCTATAGCCAGGCTACCACGAGCCTGTGCCTAATCTCATAAGAGATGAACGTATGAACGCCAATTTTGGGATGAATGATGCGAAATTTGACAAGACTGAATTGAATGTATGACTTTAGGTCTGAGGCATAAAATATATTGGACATGTGACTTGGGATTGGATGCATAAATTTGACTATGAACATATAAATTATATATGTTGTATGCATAGTGTATGTTGTAATTTAGATCTGTAATTAATTAGAAAAAAAAATGAGCATATGTTGTAAACTAGATTTGGATCTATGCATATTCTATGATAGAAGAAAAGAGGAACCATTTTATGATTACATATGATTTGAGACTTCGGACAAAATGCATATAAAAGTCAAGATCTGATTTTTTTAGAAGATATGATTTAAAGATTTAGATTGTTGGGTATATTTTGCATAATGATTCATGACTTAATAAGAAGAAGGGTATGGAAACGTAGGTGTAAAAGATTTACATTAATTAGGATCTCTACTATTGTGATTACACCTAAATAGGGAATTTTGCATATATGGCATGCATTGTAATTAATGATCATATTTGGTATAATTTATATGTGGATCTGCTGTATAAGGTTAGTTTAGCAAAAATTGGAACATATGTTATAGGGTAAATTATGTCCATATTCTGCGCTATGTAAATGTATGCAAACATGGAAGTATATGATCTTATTGTGAATCACGACAATTATTTAGGCATATGAATTTAGGCCTAATTTATGTTTAGGCAAGGCATGTAAATAGAGCCTTTAGAAATATTAAACCTGCTAAATCTGTCATTTACTGAATCCGTTGAAAATGCCTATTTTGCTAATTTGCTAAGTTGCCTAAAACTGCTAGTTCTGTTATATTGCATAGACTGCTAATTAGATTGAAATGCCAAATCTGTTAAATTTGTCTGTTGAGATGCCTAACCTGTTATATGCCAAAATCTGCTAAGTTGCTAAATCTATTAAATCCGTTAAGTCATATAATCTGGAAAAAATCTGCTATCTGCTAAAATCTGTTATCTGCTGTGTTGATATAATCATCCTGTTATTGATATAATCTGAATTGGCATATATATATATATTGGGCGTGCGCATAAACGGTAAATTATTAATTAATTGGCCGCAAAGATAAACATGGCTAACTCGAGGTTAGAATGAGTTTGCGGCGTAATTCTGCCCGGAACCGCCCGGTACATCCAGTGGCCGCAAACAATAGGTTCTAATGTGAGAAGTTTGTAACACCCCACGCCCGCTAGGGTCACTCACAAAGGGAATGCCATAGCATCGGTGGAGTATTTTAGTGAATATAGAACAGAAAAATTACAACAAGACAGATATAAATAGTACTTGAAATTTTAAAACATCATCTCATAACAGCGGAAATAAACATGTCTGGTTACATCATAAAACCATGATAAAAGTCAAGTACAATATCCATCAAAATAAAGAAGTACATAATCCCACTCTCTCATACAATAGCCATAACAAAAGAGAAGATAACTGGATAACTGGAGCTTTACGTCTATCCAAGCTCCTCAAGACTGGAACAGCAATCCGATCAAGCTCTACTACCACTAGGATCCACCGTAGGACCTGAGGGTTGGGAAAAAGATAAAAACAACGGGGTCAGACATAAGTCTGAGTGAGTCCTATAACTTTAACAATACAATCATTAAGGTAACCAGAGAAGACATAAACTTGACCTACGGTAATATCTGGGGATGAATGGCTACACTAAGCAGCTTGGTAGACTTAGGATAAACTAAGATAACCGTCAGGACGCATCTACCCACCCAAGGATAATTATAAACTGCACCACACCAGTCCTTCCTACTTAAAGGTTGATCCCTTCCAAAGACTTAGAAAATTTCCCCAGTAGTTTCATGTACCCCTAGCCCACTACATAGGTGCCGTCTGCCCCTATCTCCACTAGGTGTACCCGGTAATACTTACCCAGTAGTTTCTTGTACCCCTACATAGGTGTCGTCTGCCCCTATCTTCATTAGGTGTACCCACTACTCCCCAAGCGATCGGCTCCCTACCGTAGATACCCGTGCTGGTCCCACAGTGGGGTGTATCACTCCCCTAAAGTGGCTACCCAATACTAACGGTGCACGGCTTTATATCTACACGATGCAACAACGGCTTATCTACCAGCCCGGGCCCACACACGCATATGAAACCCGTTGGACTTGCGTTGCCACCGCTAACCCGTTTTGGCCTCTTATAATCAAGCCCAATATGCGTGTCCCGTCACTCGACTTGGGTCGAGCCCACAAAGATACGTTTGGGATATTGGTTGAAATGGGCCCCCACAAGCTACCCACTTAAGCTTGTCAAATATCTAGTGTATCCCACTTAACCCTTTAATCATGTTTAATTACATGTTTCCACTTGGTTAAGTATTCTAATCGTATTTTCTATTGCCACCCAAGGCAACCCACTAGATTCCACATGCCACCCAAGGCAACCACCAAATTTCCTCATGCCACCCAAGGCACCCACTTAACCCCTCATGTCCCACTACATGCTATTATGGTTAAGTGTTTCTTAATTAATTAAGACCGTGATCTCCCGTAAAGACCTCCCACATTAGACTGGCTGTTATGACCGCCTGGTTAAGCCGGTAGAACCCGGGCAGTCTTACGTCATAACAGAGTCTAACCTCGTGTCTTTACCTTAATCACGTATTTAATTTATGGCTAAGACCTCTCACATTGGGCTGACATTTGTAGCAACTGGTTAAGCCGGTCGGGTCCGGGCAGTTTTACACTACAAATGAGTCCAACCTCGTGTCTTAGTCGATTAATTACACCTAATTAATCACCCCCATATTAATTATCCCTAATTAATATCAAGTTTTCCATAACATGGGTAGACCTAACTCAATAGGTAAATTCCCATGGGGTAGACCTAACTCAATAGGTAAATTCCCACTTATGGTAATTTATTTTTATGGCATGCTTAATCATACCCAAACATTCATTTATTAACATATTTACCAACCCCATCGTTCCCCACGTAAATCGTTCTCGTTACATGACATAATAAGGGAAAGATCATCACAAATATCATGGGTTTAGCATACAACTTTGTCATGGGTTAAGAGGATGTCAACTTGCATATATGAGCATATATTAACCCAACTACATACAACCCAAACTTGCATATTATCATACACATGATTTGCATAACATGTTGCATATGAGCTTGCATATTATCATACACATATCTTGCATAACATGTTAAACTTGCATATAGGCATTCTCAATCTTGCATAACATGTTAAACATGCATTTAAGCATACACATAACTTGCATAAGCATTCACATACTTGCATAGGCATTCACATACTTGCATAGGCATTCACATACTTGCATAACTTGCATATCATGTCATTTAAGCATATACCTATCTTGCATAAGTATTCATATACTCGCATAAGCATGCATAACTTGCATATCACATTAATCTTGCATTTAAACATATACATGACTTGCATAAGCTTCCATACACTTGCATAAGCATGCATAACTTGCATATCACTTTCAACTTGCATTTTAAACATACACTTAACTTGCATATCACTTTCAACTTGCATTTAATCATATACTTAACTTGCATATCTCACTTTGATAAACATGCATAAATCCACTTATTAAACATGCATATATCACTTGTTAAATATGCATAAATCAACTTATTAAGCATGCATAAACCAACTTATCAAATATGCATAAACATAGAACAACATAGAGTAACATATCATTATACATGATTCATACTCACTAATCCGCATTTAAGACCATAAGTCTCATTACACCCAATCTACTTACTTTAACAATTGATGTTAAAGTGATAGAAACTCACCAAACTCAAGATTAACCAACTTGTGAAGAGAGATTAGTTGCTAATTATGATGATGGAGATGATTAGGGAATGATATGAGAGGGATTAGCTTGAAACTTCCTTCTTAGATTAATGGAGACTCCTTTTTAGGATTTGATTTGGCGGCATGAGGCCATTATTTCTATTTTTGGTGAGGATTAAGGTAGGTTTAGGGTGTATTTATAGATTAAGAAAGTGTTTTAGGCCCTTGGATTAACCCTAGATTAATTTAGGTCCATTAGATTTAGGAAACCTCTAGAACCAGACCCAGCCCTAACCAGAAAACCAGATCTGGTGCACCCAAGCACCCTGGCTCGACACACCATGTCGACAGGCAAGTCGACAGGCATGTCGACACCCCTGTCGACAGGCCTGTCGACAGCCCTGTCGACATGCTTAGGCGGGAATCCTCCCGCCTGGCCCCGCTGGTTCTAAATTTAAATTTAAATTTAAACTCCTAATTCTGTTTTAAGCTCTAATTTTTCTGCAAACTTCTCTGGGCCATAACCGGGCCATACGGACTCCGATTTTCGAAAACTCGGACTCTATTTCGCGTATTTTTCCGAGACGAACGCAATAACGCAGCCCGTTACCCCTAATTCCCACGTCTGAGATTATTTATCCTATAATTATTGAATTTTAGTATTAACTAAAATTCGGGGTGTTACATTCTCCCCTCCTTAAAGGATTTCGTCCCCGAAATCTCTAGGCTAAGAAGAATGCATATCCTACCATCCAAACAACCATCTACTCAAATCATCAACCACAGGCATCCATTGTCCTTAAACAGTTTCTAATGATGTATGAGCATATGCAAAAAGTGTGTGTATATGTTCCCTATCTAATGTGTGAACATATGCAAACCATGATAGTGCCATGCATCCATTATGTATGCGAGAGAACCCTATCGACACATACAATATCTACATGAGTGCACAATCATTCACCAAAATGCATCATCCATGTGATAACACAACCATTATACATCCATAAATATATTATCCTACACACAATTTTATGCAATATGCAATATGAAGTGACTGAGCCGATCTAGTGCCTAGAGTGTGTGTATATGCATCCACGAGCAACCACTAGCAAACACTTGCATCCACTTGCATCCATCAACCATAATATGTCTCAAACACATGTTTCAACCATAGGTTTACCCTATCTAAAGGTCAAAGGTACTAACGAGAGGACATACCAAAGATAAGATAAGTACTAGTCAAGCGATAAAGGAGAAAGTAAGGACATACCCTCAAAAAGAAATGGGTACAATGAACGCATCTTCGCTTCCGTCTCCCAAGTCGCGTTGCTCTCATCTTCTCCCCATTGCACTTTGACTAGCTGAACTTCTCTGTTTCTCAACTTCCTAGTCTCTGACCCAAGGATGCGTGTAGGAGCTCGTCGAATAGTCGCATCACGCTCTACCTCCATATCTCTAAGCAAGCTCGGCTCTACCACCTCTGCGGTCTCATGTAAGCACTTCCTCAAATGGGACACATGGAATACATCATGGACACCACTAAGTTTGTTAGGCAACTCCACTCTATATGCCATCCGTCCAATCCTTTCCTTAATAGGAAACGGCCCAACAAACCTTGGTGCTAACTTCCCAACGGATCCGAAGCGAACAACATTTCTCAACGGAGATACCTTAACAAAAACCCTATCCCCAACCTCAAACTCAAGATCCGTCCTTCTCTTGTCCGCATAAGATTTTTGCCTATCCTGCGTTGCTTTCATCCTTCTTCGAATCAAGTCAATCTTCTCTGAAGTTTCCCTAACCATATCAGGCCCAAGCAAGATCTTATCCGTAGACTCCCACCAACATGTAGGTGATCGACAAGGCCTTCCATAGAGAGCTTCGAAAGGAGCCATACCAATACTGGACTGAAAGCTGTTATTATATGCGAACTCCACTAGTGGAAGATGCTCTTCCCATGTACCTCCAAAATCTAAGATACAAAGTCTCAAAAGGTCTTCTAGAACACGATTCACCCTCTCAGTCTGGCCATCTGTCTGAGGATGATATGCGGTGCTCAGACACAATTGAGTCCCCACTGCTTCTTGCAAACTTTTCCAGAACTCGCTAGTGAAGATAGGATCTCGATCACTAACTATGCTAGAGGGTACCCCATGCAATCGAACTATCTCTCGAAGATATACAGAAGCTAGCCATGGAGCGGTCCTCTTGCTCTTCACAGGTATGAAATGGGCGCTCTTAGTAAGTCTATCTACCACCACCCAAATTCCTGTATTACCCTTTCTCGACTTGGGTAACCCGTCAATAAAATCCATCGAGACGCTATCCCACTTCCATTTCGGAACCTCCAATGGGTGAAGCAACCCACCTGGTTTCCTTTGCTCCGCCTTCACTTGCTGGCACACCAAACATCGAGCGACATATTCGGCCACGTCTTTCTTCATACCGGCCCAGAAGAAAACCCTCTTCATGTCTTGGTACATCTTATCCCCACCGGGATGAATGGTCATCCTAGAACGGTGTGCATCATCAAGAATAGCCTTCCTCAAACCCTCGTCTTGCGGTACACAAAGTCTACCGTCTCTACGCAAGCACCCCCTATCGTCTAGGGTGTACCTACTCAAATGGCTGGACGATTCCCCCCTTATGAGCTTCTCTACTAACTCAACCAACTGTGGGTCGCCCCTCTGTGCTTCTCCAATCCGGCCCAAAAGAGTAGGTCTAACTTCCAAAGAAGCTAGCAAACCGGGTACATAGTCAACGGAAGGTCTGAAATCAAACATCGAGATAAACTCCAAGTTTCGTCGTTCCACGAACAATGGACTCAAGGACAACCTCTTCCTACTCAAGGCATCCGCCACCACGTTACCCTTGCCAGGGGTATACGCTATCTCGAAATCATAGGATGCTAAAAACTCCATCCACCTTTGCTGTCTTAAGTTTAGATCTTTCTGAGAGAACAAGTACTTCAAAGATTTATGGTCAGTGAACAACTCGAATCTCTCACCAAGAAGATAATGGCGCCAAATCTTAAGCGCAAAAACAATAGCGGCCAGCTCTAGATCATGGGTAGGGTAATTTTTCTCATGTGCCCTCAACTGCCTTCCACCATAGGCTATTACCCTCCCCTCTTGCATTAAGACTGCGCCAAGTCCTGTCCCACAGGCATCGGTATAGACAACAAATGGCTTGCTCCCATCTGGCAACACTAAAACTGGAGCGGTGGTTAAAGCTCTCTTTAACCGTCGGAACGCATCATCACAATCTACGTCCCACGTGAAAACAAGATTCTTCTTTGTTAAGCGGGTTAATGGGGCTGATATCTTCGCGAAGTCTTTAATAAACTTCCTATAATAACCTGCCAACCCCAAGAAACTTCTTACTTCGGTAGCATTCTTCGGAACCTTCCAATCCTGAATTGATACTACCTTCGCGGGATCCACAGCTATCCCTTCCTTGGAGACCACGTGCCCCAAGAATCGTACTTCCTTCCTCCAGAAGTGACATTTAGAGAATTTAGCCTTAAGGCTATGCGCTCGAAGAGTCTTCAACACTTCCCCAAGATGTAGGGCATGCTCTTCTTCACTCTTAGAAAATACTAAGATATCATCCACAAAGACCACCACAAATTTATTAAGGAACTCCCTGAACACCCTACTCATCAAATCAACAAAGTATGCAGGGGCGTTCGTCAACCCAAATGGCATCACCAGCCACTCATAGAAACCATCCGGAGTCCTGAAGGCAGTCTTGTCTATGCTATCCTCAGCCACCCTCAACTGATGAAACCCCGTGGCTAAGTCCAACTGAGAAAATACCGAAGCGCCAACCAACTGATCGAAAAGATCATCAATCCTCGGCAATGGGTGTCTATTCTTCTTTGTGAGCTTGTTGAGTTCTCTATAGTCTACACAAAGTCTGAGGGACCCATCCGCCTTCGTAGCAAATACTACTGGAGCACCCCACTCCGATATGCTCCGTCTTATGAACCCCTTCCCAAGCAACTCCCCTATTTGCTTATGGAGTTCCCTCCTCTCACGAGGAGCCATGTGGTGCACTGGTAAAGATACCGGTTTAGCATTATCCACCAAATATATTCGGAAGTCAATCTCCCGCTTCGGAGGTAAGCCCTTCACCTCCTCAAACACATCCGGATATTCCCGGACCACTCTTATAGATTGCAAACCCTCGACCGAAGCTTCAAGCGATTCAAGATAACTTAGCATAACAGAGTCCATGGGATTACAAGAAATCTCGAGAGTGTTACCCAAGCGGGTCATGAGCCTAACAACTCTCCTTTCGCAATCAAGAACGGCACCATTACTGGATAACCAGTCCATGCCCAAAATCAACCCATAGCCCGTGAAGCCCAACACAAAAGCATCACATCTAAACTCAATGCTAAGTATAGAAATCTTCAAACCCAAACATATCATGGACAAATAAGTGGAGCCCCCAATTGGGTTTGAAACAACCAAGGGATCATCTACCAGACTGGTGTCTAGGTGCAGTGACTCAACTAATGATGATGAAATAAACGAATGCGATGCGCCTGAATCAAACAATGTACGGACAGGATGATCAAATAGAAAAACCAGACTTTCAACGGAGATAGTTCTACCTCTCTCCTGAATCGGTGGAACCGCGAGAGCCTGTACTTGCCCCCTAGCCTGAGTCGGTGCCATAAGAGCTTGCACCTGTCCTCCTGAGGTAGATCCCGTCCTTTGCCCCTTCTTAGGGCAATCCTTCACTAAGTGCCCTGCTTCGCCACAGTGGAAGCAACCGGTCTTCTTCTTCTTGCGACAATCCTTGCTTAGGTGGCCAGGTGTCCCACAATTGAAACACTTCTTCTTCTTGCCCTTGCCACTGTTGCCTTTCCCACCTTTGCTTTGCTGTTGTTGAGGTCTCTTTTGATCTCCCTTCTTCTCGGGTGCCTTACTAGCATTAGGACCCTTCTCTTCCTCATACATGAGTGCCATATCAACTAGCTTCTCAAAGGTGGCCCCCATAGGGATGTGAGTCATAGCCAACCCATGCATAGGCTCATTCAAGCCTTTCACGAACCTCAAAGCCTTCTTCTCCGGTGTATTCACCATGTCTAGGCCAAACCTTGCCAATTGATTAAACTTATTGACATATTCCTTCACCGAAAGATTTCCTTGCTTCAGAGTCAAGAATCTTTCCATATACAAGTTTTCCTCAGCCCTTGAGAGAAACTTTGTCACAAATCTTTGCCTAAAATCCGCCCAAGAGTCAACGGGGCGTTCTCCATTAGTGACCTCCCACCAGAATGAGGCCTCTCCCTTCATTAACCAAGCAGCCAACTTGACTTTCTTCCCTTCTTCCATTTCAAAGATATCTATCAACTCTTCCACCTCTTTAAGCCAATCTCTAGCCTCCACAAAGGTTTCAGATCCTTGAAAAGGTTTCCCTCCCATAGCTTTAAATTCCTTGCAAGTCTTAGCAAAAGTATCCGTGCGAGGAGGAGGGGGAGGAGGAAGATCGGGTGCTACGGTTGGTGGAGGAATACTTGCTGGACCCGCAGTGGTGGCCCTAGCCTCCATCAATCTCCTATACCATACTGGTACCGTCACACCCTCTGGAAGATTAAGATTCTCGGCCATGCTGAAACGAAAAAGGAAAGATTCAAAACGGAGAATTCGAAGGATATAGATATGGCTATTGGGGATTATGCTTTTCTTTCAAAAACTTTTCTCTCAAAAGACATGTTTTTGAAAATATCTTTTCCAAAAATGTTTTAGAAAAATAATTTTCTAAAAATTTTATCTGTTCCGGTAACCTTTGCTCTGATACCACGTGTAACACCCCACGCCCGCTAGGGTCACTCACAAAGGGAATGCCATAGCATCGGTGGAGTATTTTAGTGAATATAGAACAGAAAAATTACAACAAGACAGATATAAATAGTACTTGAAATTTTAAAACATCATCTCATAACAGCGGAAATAAACATGTCTGGTTACATCATAAAACCATGATAAAAGTCAAGTACAATATCCATCAAAATAAAGAAGTACATAATCCCACTCTCTCATACAATAGCCATAACAAAAGAGAAGATAACTGGATAACTGGGGCTTTACGTCTATCCAAGCTCCTCAAGACTGGAACAGCAATCCGATCAAGCTCTACTACCACTAGGATCCACCGTAGGACCTGAGGGTTGGGAAAAAGATAAAAACAACGGGGTCAGACATAAGTCTGAGTGAGTCCTATAACTTTAACAATACAATCATTAAGGTAACCAGAGAAGACATAAACTTGACCTACGGTAATATCTGGGGATGAATGGCTACACTAAGCAGCTTGGTAGACTTAGGATAAACTAAGATAACCGTCAGGACGCATCTACCCACCCAAGGATAATTACTAACTGCACCACACCAGTCCTTCCTACTTAAAGGTTGATCCCTTCCAAAGACTTAGAAAATTTCCCCAGTAGTTTCATGTACCCCTAGCCCACTACATAGGTGCCGTCTGCCCCTATCTCCACTAGGTGTACCCGGTAATACTTACCCAGTAGTTTCTTGTACCCCTACATAGGTGCCGTCTGCCCCTATCTTCATTAGGTGTACCCACTACTCCCCAAGCGATCGGCTCCCTACCGTAGATACCCGTGCTGGTCCCACAGTGGGGTGTATCACTCCCCTAAAGTGGCTACCCAATACTAACGGTGCACGGCTTTATATCTACACGATGCAACAACGGCTTATCTACCAGCCCGGGCCCACACACGCATATGAAACCCGTTGGACTTGCGTTGCCACCGCTAACCCGTTTTGGCCTCTTATAATCAAGCCCAATATGCGTGTCCCGTCACTCGACTTGGGTCGAGCCCACAAAGATACGTTTGAGATATTGGTTGAAATGGGCCCCCACAAGCTACCCACTTAAGCTTGTCAAATATCTAGTGTATCCCACTTAACCCTTTAATCATGTTTAATTACATGTTTCCACTTGGTTAAGTATTCTAATCGTATTTTCTATTGCCACCCAAGGCAACCCACTAGATTCCACATGCCACCCAAGGCAACCACCAAATTTCCTCATGCCACCCAAGGCACCCACTTAACCCCTCATGTCCCACTACATGCTATTATGGTTAAGTGTTTCTTAATTAATTAAGACCGTGATCTCCCGTAAAGACCTCCCACATTAGACTGGCTGTTATGACCGCCTGGTTAAGCCGGTAGAACCCGGGCAGTCTTACGTCATAACAGAGTCTAACCTCGTGTCTTTACCTTAATCACGTATTTAATTTATGGCTAAGACCTCTCACATTGGGCTGACATTTGTAGCAACTGGTTAAGCCGGTCGGGTCCGGGCAGTTTTACACTACAAATGAGTCCAACCTCGTGTCTTAGTCGATTAATTACACCTAATTAATCACCCCCATATTAATTATCCCTAATTAATATCAAGTTTTCCATAACATGGGTAGACCTAACTTAATAGGTAAATTCCCATGGGGTAGACCTAACTCAATAGGTAAATTCCCACTTATGGTAATTTATTTTTATGGCATGCTTAATCATACCCAAACATTCATTTATTAACATATTTACCAACCCCATCGTTCCCCACGTAAATCGTTCTCGTTACATGACATAATAAGGGAAAGATCATCACAAATATCATGGGTTTAGCATACAACTTTGTCATGGGTTAAGAGGATGTCAACTTGCATATATGAGCATATATTAACCCAACTACATACAACCCAAACTTGCATATTATCATACACATGATTTGCATAACATGTTGCATATGAGCTTGCATATTATCATACACATATCTTGCATAACATGTTAAACTTGCATATAGGCATTCTCAATCTTGCATAACATGTTAAACATGCATTTAAGCATACACATAACTTGCATAAGCATTCACATACTTGCATAGGCATTCACATACTTGCATAGGCATTCACATACTTGCATAACTTGCATATCATGTCATTTAAGCATATACCTATCTTGCATAAGTATTCATATACTCGCATAAGCATGCATAACTTGCATATCACATTAATCTTGCATTTAAACATATACATGACTTGCATAAGCTTCCATACACTTGCATAAGCATGCATAACTTGCATATCACTTTCAACTTGCATTTTAAACATACACTTAACTTGCATATCACTTTCAACTTGCATTTAATCATATACTTAACTTGCATATCTCACTTTGATAAACATGCATAAATCCACTTATTAAACATGCATATATCACTTGTTAAATATGCATAAATCAACTTATTAAGCATGCATAAACCAACTTATCAAATATGCATAAACATAGAACAACATAGAGTAACATATCATTATACATGATTCATACTCACTAATCCGCATTTAAGACCATAAGTCTCATTACACCCAATCTACTTACTTTAACAATTGATGTTAAAGTGATAGAAACTCACCAAACTCAAGATTAACCAACTTGTGAAGAGAGATTAGTTGCTAATTATGATGATGGAGATGATTAGGGAATGATATGAGAGGGATTAGCTTGAAACTTCCTTCTTAGATTAATGGAGACTCCTTTTTAGGATTTGATTTGGCGGCATGAGGCCATTATTTCTATTTTTGGTGAGGATTAAGGTAGGTTTAGGGTGTATTTATAGATTAAGAAAGTGTTTTAGGCCCTTGGATTAACCCTAGATTAATTTAGGTCCATTAGATTTAGGAAACCTCTAGAACCAGACCCAGCCCTAACCAGAAAACCAGATCTGGTGCACCCAAGCACCCTGGCTCGACACACCATGTCGACAGGCAAGTCGACAGGCATGTCGACACCCCTGTCGACAGCCCTGTCGACATGCTTAGGCGGGAATCCTCCCGCCTGGCCCCGCTGGTTCTAAATTTAAATTTAAATTTAAACTCCTAATTCTGTTTTAAGCTCTAATTTTTCTGCAAACTTCTCTGGGCCATAACCGGGCCATACGGACTCCGATTTTCGAAAACTCGGACTCTATTTCGCGTATTTTTCCGAGACGAACGCAATAACGCAGCCCGTTACCCCTAATTCCCACGTCTGAGATTATTTATCCTATAATTATTGAATTTTAGTATTAACTAAAATTCGGGGTGTTACAAAGTTAGTCATAACCTGCTTAAGACACGAGGTTAGGTCTGGCTTGTGGCAGAAGTCTGCCCGGAACCGCCCGGCCCATCCAGCGGCCACAAGCTAGCGACCTAATGTGAGAGGTCTGGGAATTAATAATTAATTAAAGCAAATCTAAGATAAGAATGACGTCTAAAACGTATTGGGGAAAATAGGGATAAACCAACGGGATTAATAGGTGTAGTAAACCCGTCCAATACAAAGTTAGACAAATCTGAAAAATCTGTACATCTGACCCGTTAGTCTGAAAACTTGTTAACTTAATTTGTGAACTAGTAAATCTGAATTCTGTATGTCTGAACTTGTAAACAAATAAATCTGAAATCTGTTAGTCTGGGGACACAAGGTTAGGAAGGGAATTACTTGTGTCATTTGTTGTTTGGGACCCATATTAGTCAGTAACCCTTTCTTGTATCAAAACTTTGACCCAACAGTAGGTAGGGTCCGGGCACGCTTACTGAACTAATTATAAGTGGTTCATTCTGATAATGGCGAGGGGTGTTGATGGTGCGTTCCAACCGGGTCATGTGCGTGCATGGATCCCGGTCTGCCTCTGAGGATGTAAGACGCCGTGACATCTGTAAATAGGTCTGTGCCAATTGGTTGTCACTTTAGGGAGTGATACACCCTACTGTGGGGCCGACACAGGATATTTATGTATTAGGGAGCCGATCGCTTGGGGTAGGGTTTTAGGGTACGCTTAGTTCTGTCTGTTTCTGTTGGTACCGTCTGTTTTTGTTGGGTGGTAACACCTGTCTGTTTCTGTGTGGTACCGTCTGTTCGGGTGGTAAAGGCCCATTACTAGTGTACACCAAATTCTACATTCTGTTTCCGTAGGGATAAATCTGTTTCTGCTTCTGTCTGTTTCTGATCGGGTAGTAAAGGCCCATTATTAGCATTCTGTTTCTGTTAAAGTATTCTGTACCCGTTCCTGCTTCAATTTAGACATTAGGGTGGCACCTAATTCTGCTATACTAGTATTAGCGCAGAGAAGTGTAAAACAATAGTTTATATCATTCTGTTTTTCTGTTATATCTGCTACACCTGTTACAGTTATCTCACATCCAGTTTTATGTTCATATCATATTATTATTATCTGTTCATATGCTGAAAGTCACTGGACTTGCCAGACTTTTTGTCTGACCCTTGTTGTTTCGCCTCCTTTCTTCCGTTTCCCCCCCAGGTTATCCAAGGAGGGAAATACTTTAGCTTGACCCGGATTTCTCTTTGCTTGAAGTGCTTAAAGTATGGCTTGGCTCTGTATAGCTTCCGTTCCATGGGGATTATGATTTTAAAACCATGCATTTTGAAGGCTTTTGTACAAGACTGATATTTTGTACTTGAATTCTGAAATTGAAAGGATGTAACCATATTAATTTCTATTTCCGCTGTAATAAAGTTAAAAATTTTCAAGTACTGTTTTATCTGTCTTGTAAGTTTCTGTTCTGTTTACTAAAATGCTCCACCAAAGTTAAGGCATTCCCTTTGTGAGTGACCTTAACGGAGGTGGGGTGTTACATTTGGCTTTGGTTTTTGGGATGGCTACGTCGTCTCATCATACATATACGAGATTAAGACTTAATTCCTAAGTATGCTCTATATCTGAAAACAACCATCCTCTTTTGGAAATAATCTATCTGTAACTGAAAATAAAACAACTATGTTGGCTTACACACGTATGGGGTTAGGATCATACTCCTAGGCGTGCTCTACATCCAACAATAAGTCATTTTGTTGTAATTCTGTAATGATTATGAATTTTAATAAATGGATTTCCAAACATTGACTATGTTTGAATGATTAGGCTATCTTTTCAGGACTTGGTAAGATAACTTGATCATGGATTTCCAGGGATGGAATATGCCTGAGGGAATTAGTTGTCTTGTTAGGGCTTAGCAAGATCACTTGGTCATGGACCGGGTACGGATCACACTCGATTTGGATTTTCAAGTATGGATTATGCTTAAAGCGTTGGACTGTTTTCTCAGGACTTGACAAGATAATTTAGTCGTAACTCAAGTATGGACTATACCCGTATGGATTTCCAAGCATGGACTATGCTTGAAGAGACTGAGTGGTTTTTGTTAGGGCTTGGCAAAACAGTTCTTTTTGTTTATTTGTAGGTATGGATTATACTCGTATTGGACAGACCCAGCGAGACCATGGATTTCTCGGATTTGGATTTCTCTCATATTACGATCTGAAGAGATTGTCAGAATTTTATTTTATTTCATTATATTACGATACGGAGAGATCGTGGGATCTCATAGGAATTCTGGATTTCTATTTATCTATTAATACGACTCAGAGTGATTGTGACTTTTGTTAATACGATCTGGAGTGATCATAGTTTTCTATAAATATGGTCTGGTGAGACCATGTAAATATGGTTTTCTGGTATTACGATCCGATGCGATCGTGGATTTTTGGTCTTCGAATATTTGGATTTCTATTCGGACTTCCTTGGTATTTTATGGATTTATGGATTATCCAAAATACACCTTCCACAGAAAGACCTCTTTAGGGGGACAAGTGCTGACCCTCCTTTTTACAAGGCACTCACATTCAGGATTTTCGGCTATCAGCGTGCTCAAGGCTCGAGTACAGACTTTGACAAACCTGGAGTGGCTAGGAAATATCTGTGGATATCTTGGAAAACTGAATATTGGTGCTTGGAATTCGGTTTGGTGAAGCCAGTTCGACATTGCACTTAATCATCTCATTTCGAATCATCTATTCCATATCGATCACCCTGATTTATTGTGGGTCCCATTTTGCAGAGTCACAACTTGAAGGAAGGCAATGAGGAGAAGATGTCTCTCCAGATTGACATTTTCAATTTGACTATGTCGAACCGACCCAGATCGACTATTCCAATCCGGATATGGATATTCTCCAATGGTCTGAAGACGTGTTCAGCTACTCGAACATGGTCACCACATTACTCCTAAAAATCTGGATCAGTTGCTACGTGTCATAGTCGAGCCAGATCTGTGATCGTCTATAAATACACCTCCAGGGGATCATTTCAGGGGATCGGTCTTTTACTTCTCTGGCATATCAATGCAAGGACTTTGTTGTCATTAAAATACCTTTTTTTGCTCTTTCTTTCATAGAAAATTAATTGTGTTGTAATCATACAGTATAATAAAAGATAGATTACATTAAGTAGATGTAGGTCTGATTACCAAACGACTGTAAAAATATGCATATCTCTTTTCTTTATTGTTTCTCCGTGATTTGAGATTGCTCTGATTTGTGATTATTTCTGTGATTGAGTTTTGTGCTTGGAATAACCAAATTCCACGTCAATACTAACATAATGGTCAGGGCAGGCCTCGAACTACTAACCTCTTACTAGGCAGGAGCACGTCTTTCCACTGTGCCATACTATATATATATATATATATGTGTGTGTGTGTGTGTGTGTATGTATGTATATATATATATATTTGAAATTATATATACATATATAATATTTATGTATATATATAATATGTATGTATGTATGTATGAGAAATGCTCTGCTATACCTCTTAGGCTACATGTAACACCCCGTGTATTCTATAGCTGTGAAATTAACAAATTAAAGTATAATTAATTCGAAATCAAAGAACTAAGGGAAACAGGTTACGCCATTGCGTTCTTCTTGAAATTCTGCTTGAGATAGAGTCTGAGTTTGCGTAAATTGGACTCCGTATGAAAAAGATATCCTTAAATTAAAAATTGCAGCAAAACATGAAAAAAGAGGAATGAGAAAAGAATAATGTTTAGCATTGTTCTAACTTTTGTAAGCAAAAGACTTAGTAGCTCATTTGGTTGGAACACATGACTTGCATACAAGAGGTACAGAGTTCGATCCCCGCCAGCGCCTTATTTTTGTTTTAGGGGAATGGCTTAAAATAGCCTAGTGTGAATGCAGTTCAAAAAGTGGTTTAGTGTGAAAATGGGTAATTGGGAAGATAGATAAAAAGAAAAAAAAGAAGAGAAATATATATATATATATATATATATATATATACATATACGTATACATACATATATATATATATGACATGTACGTATCATGAGGCGTATGTTGCGCATTTTTGCCTGCCAAGAATTGTTTTTTTATAAGTGGCCTTCTCTAATTGGATTCATGACAAATTAAAGGAAAGAAATATTTAACATATTCGTACATATGTGCATTTATGTCATAAACATACAAATTAAATAAAAATGTGTGGATGCAAGCAGTGAAAAGAAAGGTTTATGCATAATATTTGTATGCAGTAAATGGGGATTTTCAAAGAGGAAGAATATGAATAGGTTAGACTTAATTTTCTATTAATAGGAATGTCATTTATAAACCTGCAATTGACATCAATGTGGCACTGAATAAGAAAAATATGGTATGTGATATTATTTTGTGAACATAACATGCAAACATATTAATATGACGAATATTTATCTGGCATTTAATTTAAAGATATGTCAATAGGGCATTGATTTGAAAACATGCTATTAACATTTATCTGTACATGTTAATTTGAGAAATATATAAATATGTTGAGAAATATATAAATATGCTAATTTACAATGAAAAGGATACATTAATATTGTCATTCTTGTTAATTGACATGTATATATGAATAATTAATGTATACGGTAAAAGGAAAGATGTATCTATTAAATACGTATTTATGTTTGATGGATTGGCAATAAATAATAAATGTTGATAATCTACATTAAGGGAGTAATTATGGCATAAGTGTGTTAGGAATTATTTATATATAGAATTTGTCCTAAATGAGAAATGTGTACATTGTAGGAAATATATATATATGCTAAAACATGGAATTGCATGTAATTGGAATAGTAATTATGCCATAATTCAAAATGGGGGTAATTTGCATGCATAGTAATTATGACATAATTTAAAATGGGAGTAATTTACAGTCCTTAATTGTGAACATAATTGGCCTCTTTTGAAATTGATGGCCTTGATTTACCCTAGCATCATCGGACGGCTCAAATTAACTTGCAACTCTATAAAAATGACCCTAGACTCTACCTAGGTTTCTTACACAATTCTCTAGCCTCCATTGCTCTCTTCTTCTAATAAAAATAAAAATAAAAATGGCGTCGCTGCTCTGCTGGAATTAAAACTAGAAGATAATCAACATCAGCCTAAGCAACTCAATTCAAACTAGAGGTTAAAGTTCTGCAAAGATTCTACAACAAGTTAAAGTTCTTTCTTTAATCCAATCAAGGCAAGTACAGTTATTCTCCGCTATAAATGTTAATTATAATTTTGATATGCATTTAAATCTGAGTTTGAGGTTGTATTCTCTTCTGTTAGATCTGTTTTCTGTGACTGTTCTATATTCCTTTCTTCTTTTCTGTTTCTATAGCCAGGCTACCACGAGCCTGTGCCTAATCTCATAAGAGATGAACGTATGAACGCAAGTTTTGGGATGAATGATGAGAAATTTGACAAAACCAAATTGAATGTACGACTTTAGGTCTGAGGCATAAAATATATTGGACATATGACTTGGGATTGGATGCATAAATTTGACTATGAACATATAATTTATGCATGTTGTATACATAGTTATGTTGTAATTTAGACCTGTAATTAATTAGAAAAAAATAGCATATGTTATAAACTAGTTTTAGACCTATGCATATTTTGTGATAAAAGAAGAAGAGGAACCACTGTAAAGATTAAATATGATTTGAGACTTTGGACAAAATGCATATAAAAAGGCAAGATCTGATTTTTAGAAGATATGGTTTAAAGATTTATATTATTGGGGATAGTTTGCATAATAATTCATGACATGAAAAGAAGGAAGATATGGAAACTTAAGATTTACATTAATTAGGATATCTATTATTGTAATTACACCTAATTAGGGATTTCTGGATATATGACATGCATTGAAATTAATGGTTATATTTGGTATAATCTATATTGGAACATATGTTATATGGCAAATTATGTCCATATTCTGCGCTTAAGCAAACATGGAATATATGTTGTGAATCATGAAAAATTATGTAGGCATATGAATTTAGGCCTAATTTATGACTAGGCAAGGCATGTAAATAGAACCTTTAGAATTATTAGGTTTGCTAAATCTGCTAATTTGCAAAGTTGCCTAAACTGCTAGTTTTGTTATATTGCCTAGACTGCTAATTAGATTGAAATGCCAAATCTGTTAAATTTGTCTGTTGAGATGCCTAATCTGTTATATGCCAAAATCTGCTAAGTGCTAAATCGGTTAAATCTGTTAAGTCACCCAATCTGCTAAAATCTGTTATCTGCTATATCAGTTGAGTTGATGTGATCATTCTGTTGGGTGTGCGCATAAACGGTAAATAATTAATTAATTGGCCGCAAAGATGAATATGGCTAACTCGAGGTTAGAATGAGTTTGCGACGTAAATCTGCCCGGAACCGCCCGGCATATCCAGTGGCCACAAACAATAGGTTCTAATGTGAGAAGTTAGTCATAACATGCGTAAGACACGAGGTTAGGTCTGGCTTGTGGCAGAAGTCTGCCCGGAACCGCCCGGCATATCCAGCGGCCACAAGCTACCGACCTAATGTGAGAGGTCTGTGCATTAATAATTAATTAATGCAAATCTAAGATAAGAATGACGTCTAAAACGTATTGGGGAAAATAGGGTTAAACCAAAGGGGATTAATAGATGTAGTAAAACCCGTCCATGAATCTGTAGGCCCAATACAAAGTTAGACAAATCTGAAAAATCTGTACATCTGACCCCTTAGTCTGAAAACTTGTTAACTTAATTTGTGAATTAGTAAATCTGTATTCTGTATGTCTGAACTTGTAAACAAGTTAATCTGAAATCTGTTAGTCTGGGGACACAAGGTTAGGAGGGGAATTACTTGTGTCATCTGTTGTTTGGGACCCATATTAGTCAGTAACCCTTTCTGGTATCAAAACTTTGACCCAACAGTAAGTAGGGTCCGGGCACGCTTACTGAACTAATTATAAGTGGTTCATTCTGATAATGGCGAGGGGTGTTGATGGTGCGTTCCAACCGGGTCATGTGCGTGCATGGATCCCGGTCTGCCTCTGAGGATGTAAGACGCCGTGACATCTGTAAATAGGTCTGTGCCAATTGGTTGTCACTTTAGGGAGTGATACACCCTACTGTGGGGCCGACACAGGATATTTATGTATTAGGGAGCCGATCGCTTGGGGTAGGGTTTTAGGGTACACTTAGTTCTGTCTGTTTCTGTTGGTACCGTCTGTTTCTGTTGGGTGGTAACACCTGTCTGTTTCTGTGTGGTACCGTCTGTTCGGGTGGTAAAGGCCCATTACTAGTGTACACCTAATTCTACATTCTGTTTCCGTAGGGATAAATCTGTTTCTTCTTCTGTCTGTTTCTGATCGGGTAGTAAAGGCCCATTATTAGCATTCTGTTTCTGTTAAAGTATTCTGTACCCGTTCCTGCTTCAATTTAGACATTAGGGAGACCCCTAATTCTGTTATACTAGTATTAGTGCAGAGAAGTGTAAAACAATAGTTTATATCATTCTGTTTTTCTGTTATATCTGCTACACCTGTTATAGTTATCTCACATCCAGTTTTACGTTCATATCATATTATTATTATCTGTTCATATGCTGAAAGTCACTGGACTTGCCAGACTTTTTGTCTGACCCTTGTTGTTTCGCCTCCTTTCTTCCGTTTCCCCCCCAGGTTATCCAAGGAGGGAAATACTTTAGCTTGATCCGGACTTCTCTTTGCTTGAAGTGCTTAAAGTATGGCTTGGCTCTGTATAGCTTCCGTTCCATGGGGATTATGATTTTAAACTATGCATTTTGAAGGCTTTTGTACAAGACTGATATTTTGTACTTGAATTCTGAAATTGAAAGGATGTAACCATATTAATTTCTCTTTCCGCTGTAATAAAGTTATTTTTTTTTTCAAGTACTGTTTTATCTGTCTTGTAAGTTTCTGTTCTGTTTACTAAAATGCTCCACCAAAGTTAAGGCATTCCCTTAGTGAGTGACCTTAACGGAGGGGGAGTGTTACACTTGGTATCAGAGCTGAAGTTTACCGGATTTGATAAAGAATTTTTGAAAACTATTTTCAAAAAGGTTTTGAAAAGGAAGTATTTTCAAAAGTAAAGCTTATTTTGAAAAACATAGTCCCCTAAGCCATATATCTATCTTTTGATCCTCTGCTTGAATCCTTGTTTCCTTCTTTCTTGAGTCTCTGGGGCTCCCGGTTTTCTGGGGGGTAACCTCATCAAAGGGCAAAGTAGTGCCCGACTTCCATCGATAGTTGTAGTAGTTTCACCTGCGGCTAGTTTTCTTTAGAGCTTTGAAGGATTTTTCCGGGCGATGGAGGCAGCTTTCGAGGGATTGGTCAACATGTTACACAAGGATAGTAAAGATGAGAATGATGAGGTTTGGCTAAGGAGCACAACCCAAAAGGTGAGAAACTCATATAGACTTAGTTCACAATGGAGGAAAAAGGGAAATACAAAAGAAGGAAGGAAAGATTGAAGATAAGGAGGAGGAAAGTGTTTTACTTATGGAAGCTCGACTCATCTGAATAAGGATTACCGAAAGAGGAAGGGGAGGGTGCTTGCTTCAACTGTGGGGAGATGGGACACTTCACTAGGGACTGCCCGAAGAGACGAGGACAAGGAGGGCAGGCGAACACTCTTGAAGCTAGTGGCTAGGATAGGAATAGGGAAAAATTTCTATAGTAGGTTTAATTTCTTTATCTGATTATGGAGTTAAGACTTTTTCTGATTCTGGTATTTTGGTTTTGTAATCGGTACTCTGCACTTTAATACTAGTATTATTTCTGAATTCCGCTATAGACTCAGACCCATAAGGGTTATGGATCATTTGTTTGAGATTGGGGTTTGAGGGATATCTGTGTTAGGAGTCAAGTATGGCGCATACATTCTGAGTTTTCGTGGGGTATGATTTTATCAGGCTTAGCTTCCTAAGAATCATTAGGGAACCTGATCTGTACCAGTAGTCTGTAAATATCTAAATACTTTTTATAGGATTTCCAGTTTTGACATTGTCTAAAGAAGGTAATCCTCTGGGTGTCAATTTGATGTTGGTTTCGGTCTTTGGGGCCGATACTTAGGACCCATGTCTAATGGGAACCAAATTTTCGTTCTATCTGTACTCGCTTCCATCATTCGACTGTATCCTATCGATCGAATCTTCGAACTTTAGGTAGAAACTAATGGGTGTAAACATGTGTTTGAGACATGTTATGTTTGATGGTTGCAAGTTGATGCAAGTGGTTACTAGTGGTTGCCCGTGGATGCATATACACACACTAGGCACTAGATCGGCTCGAAAACACTCTCATACTGCATATGGATGAGTGAGCATTTTTCAATTCTTGTGGATGCAAAATGGTTGATTCAGCACATGGATGTTGCATTTGAGTGAATGGTTGTGCACTCATATAGAAATAATATATATCATCAGAATTCTATTGCATACATGTTGGACTCATGGCACTGACATAATTCGCATTAAGGAGGTCAACTGAATCAGTAGACCGCCTGATTTTTGCATTAGGTAAGGAACATATACACACACTTTTGCATATGTTCATACAACATTAGAAGTTTTCTAAGGACAATGGATGCTTGTGGATGATGGTTGAGTAGATGGGTGATTGGATGGTAGGACACATTCTTCTTAACTTGAAGATTTCGGGGACGAAATCCTTTTAAGTGGGGGAGAATGTAACACCCCGTGTATTCTATAGCTGTGAAATTAACAAATTAAAGTATAATTAATTCGAAATCAAAGAACTAAGGGAAACAGGTTACGCCATTGCGTTCTTCTTGAAATTCTGCTTGAGATAGAGTCTGAGTTTGCGTAAATTGGACTCCGTATGAAAAAGATATCCTTAAATTAAAAATTGCAGCAAAACATGAAAAAAGAGGAATGAGAAAAGAATAATGTTTAGCATTGTTCTAACTTTTGTAAGCAAAAGACTTAGTAGCTCATTTGGTTGGAACACATGACTTGCATACAAGAGGTACAGAGTTCGATCCCCGCCAGCGCCTTATTTTTGTTTTAGGGGAATGGCTTAAAATAGCCTAGTGTGAGTGCAGTTCAAAAAGTGGTTTAGTGTGAAAATGGGTAATTGGGAAGATAGATAAAAAGAAAAAAAAGAAGAGAAATATATATATATATATATACATATACGTATACATACATATATATATATGACATGTACGTATCATGAGGCGTATGTTGCGCATTTTTGCCTGCCAAGAATTGTTTTTTTATAAGTGGCCTTCTCTAATTGGATTCATGACAAATTAAAGGAAAGAAATATTTAACATATTCGTACATATGTGCATTTATGTCATAAACATACAAATTAAATAAAAATGTGTGGATGCAAGCAGTGAAAAGAAAGGTTTATGCATAATATTTGTATGCAGTAAATGGGGATTTTCAAAGAGGAAGAATATGAATAGGTTAGACTTAATTTTCTATTAATAGGAATGTCATTTATAAACCTGCAATTGACATCAATGTGGCACTGAATAAGAAAAATATGGTATGTGATATTATTTTGTGAACATAACATGCAAACATATTAATATGACGAATATTTATCTGGCATTTAATTTAAAGATATGTCAATAGGGCATTGATTTGAAAACATGCTATTAACATTTATCTGTACATGTTAATTTGAGAAATATATAAATATGTTGAGAAATATATAAATATGCTAATTTACAATGAAAAGGATACATTAATATTGTCATTCTTGTTAATTGACATGTATATATGAATAATTAATGTATACGGTAAAAGGAAAGATGTATCTATTAAATACGTATTTATGTTTGATGGATTGGCAATAAATAATAAATGTTGATAATCTACATTAAGGGAGTAATTATGGCATAAGTGTGTTAGGAATTATTTATATATAGAATTTGTCCTAAATGAGAAATGTGTACATTGTAGGAAATATATATATATATGCTAAAACATGGAATTGCATGTAATTGGAATAGTAATTATGCCATAATTCAAAATGGGGGTAATTTGCATGCATAGTAATTATGACATAATTTAAAATGGGAGTAATTTACAGTCCTTAATTGTGAACATAATTGGCCTCTTTTGAAATTGATGGCCTTGATTTACCCTAGCATCATCGGACGGCTCAAATTAACTTGCAACTCTATAAAAATGACCCTAGACTCTACCTAGGTTTCTTACACAATTCTCTAGCCTCCATTGCTCTCTTCTTCTAATAAAAATAAAAATAAAAATGGCGTCGCTGCTCTGCTGGAATTAAAACTAGAAGATAATCAACATCAGCCTAAGCAACTCAATTCAAACTAGAGGTTAAAGTTCTGCAAAGATTCTACAACAAGTTAAAGTTCTTTCTTTAATCCAATCAAGGCAAGTACAGTTATTCTCCGCTATAAATATTAATTATAATTTTGATATGCATTTAAATCTGAGTTTGAGGTTGTATTCTCTTCTGTTAGATCTGTTTTCTGTGACTGTTCTATATTCCTTTCTTCTTTTCTGTTTCTATAGCCAGGCTACCACGAGCCTGTGCCTAATCTCATAAGAGATGAACGTATGAACGCAAGTTTTGGGATGAATGATGAGAAATTTGACAAAACCAAATTGAATGTATGACTTTAGGTCTGAGGCATAAAATATATTGGACATATGACTTGGGATTGGATGCATAAATTTGACTATGAACATATAATTTATGCATGTTGTATGCATAGTTATGTTGTAATTTAGACCTGTAATTAATTAGAAAAAAATAGCATATGTTATAAACTAGTTTTAGACCTATGCATATTTTGTGATAAAAGAAGAAGAGGAACCACTGTAAAGATTACATATGATTTGAGACTTTGGACAAAATGCATATAAAAAGGCAAGATCTGATTTTTAGAAGATATGGTTTAAAGATTTATATTATTGGGGATAGTTTGCATAATAATTCATGACATGAAAAGAAGGAAGATATGGAAACTTAAGATTTACATTAATTAGGATATCTATTATTGTAATTACACCTAATTAGGGATTTCTGGATATATGACATGCATTGAAATTAATGGTTATATTTGGTATAATTTATATTGGAACATATGTTATATGGCAAATTATGTCCATATTCTGCGCTTAAGCAAACATGGAATATATGTTGTGAATCATGAAAAATTATGTAGGCATATGAATTTAGGCCTAATTTATGACTAGGCAAGGCATGTAAATAGAACCTTTAGAATTATTAGGTTTTCTAAATCTGCTAATTTGCTAAGTTGCCTAAACTGCTAGTTTTGTTATATTGCCTAGACTGCTAATTAGATTGAAATGCCAAATCTGTTAAATTTGTCTGTTGAGATGCCTAATCTGTTATATGCCAAAATCTGCTAAGTGCTAAATCGGTTAAATCTGTTAAGTCACCCAATCTGCTAAAATCTGTTATCTGCTATATCAGTTGAGTTGATGTGATCATTCTGTTGGGTGTGCGCATAAACGGTAAATAATTAATTAATTGGCCGCAAAGATGAATATGGCTAACTCGAGGTTAGAATGAGTTTGCGACGTAAATCTGCCCGGAACCGCCCGGCATATCCAGTGGCCGCAAACAATAGGTTCTAATGTGAGAAGTTAGTCATAACATGCGTAAGACACGAGGTTAGGTCTGGCTTGTGGCAGAAGTCTGCCCGGAACCGCCCGGCATATCCAGCGGCCACAAGCTACCGAC